>JAJLZA010000001.1:1200000-1800000 GCA_030571925.1 Yamadazyma epiphylla
CATAATAGAATTGTAAACGCCCATTTGGAATCCTAGATATTGTAAATGGTTTATACGAAAATGAAACCCAATGACCAATTGCAAATAAGATTAATTCTATACATAATAAAGCATTTTGTATAGAGATTCCAATGTTAGAGTTGCTAGTTTCAGATTGGGTATCACTTGAACCAGGTAAAACTTGGAGATAATTTAAAATCGCCAACATTACACCTTGCCAATAAGAAGCAAAAATAATCAATTTGACACATAAAAACTTCCCAACAGGATTAAAAGGTCTTAAATCATCCCAAAGAATCTTCCAAAAAATCGCAAGACAATATAGCGATACACTTACACTGATGTTATATAGTACCATTAACCAAAGATATATCGACTGTGCACTCATATTATTAACATTATAGATTCCTAGGAGTTCTGTGAATATAGTACCCAAACAGATCAATGGTTTGAGCCAAACGTATTGAAGAATGCCTCGTTTAATCACTAAAAACGTCGTCGAGTCCGAAATATCTATATCCGGGAACATATATTTGATTAAACCCGGATGTTGAACCGGTTTACGACCACTGGTGGTGATAATTATCTTCTTTTCACCGCCTAGCATATCTGTAAGTAGCGAAAAAAATGTGTAAATAACAAAGGCCTCATATATTTCTCTTAATGGCTCGAGAACAAACTTGTTCATATACGAATCTGAATCTTTAAGCATCGAGTAACATGACAACGCAAATAATGGGACAATAAGTTGGATACGAATCATTAGACGTTGTTGGTAAGGTCTTCTGTAATTGATGAGATGTAGATAAATGGATGTGATGATGATAAGGGTTGCAGTAATGGATGAGTAAAAGGATACCGTGGTTACCCACTGGGGGAGCTTAAACTCAGACATTCCTGCTTTCAGTTATTAATTTAACGGGAGGATTTTAGTCGGATATAGCACTTGTACGTGATGTTGCTGTGGTGCGCGGTTTCGTCTATATTGATAAGCCTGGTGCACCGGTGTACACTTTAGGAAACTTCAATGAGGTTGATTTGCTAAGGATTTGTAGTTGGAAAGAAACAGAGAAATGAGGAAGTAGTCAGAAGTTAAGAGGGAATTTGAGCGGTTTTGTTGAAGAGTGGGATTGTCCATGGTGAGGGATTTATAGGTGAGGGATTTACTGAGGGAATTAAGAGATGCGGCGGTGCCAACCAAGCCACCAACGCTAGATATGCTACTAAATATACCCAAATAAATACGTCTATTATATACTAATGTAGTCCGTGGACTAATGCTGTGCTTATGTAGTGCATCTAAGCGAGTTTAAGCTACTTGAAGAACGATCGCAGATCGCTATAAATGGTTGCAGATCTCAGTAAATGGCTGCAAATTACCGCAAATGGTACAAGTGGTTGCAAAATATCATTGCAAAGGTTCTCTTATTTATCCTATGTAAAACCTCACCATTTGGCTCCTAATAATATACTATTAGGGTCAGTTGGTTTCTCAACTTCTTTAAACCAAGTTCTAAACATTCTCAGTTCACTAAGATTATATTGATACAGAATTTTCTTACTCCAATCAACTAAATCAGTTACGAGTCCCAATTTTGAACATAAATCGTAACTGCCAATACTATTATAATTAGCTAAAGCTTGTAAAAGCCAATCCTTTTCTGACACTTCTTTTGGATTACTAATTTGACCTCCTCCATTAATACAACCATTAGGACAAGCCATGATTTCAACATAATCACACTTGGATGGATCTGCAGTATCTTCAGGAGCCTCTTCTGTCTTTTTACTAAGTCTAGCTCTTCTTCTAGCAACCAAAGGGTTTGCTTTGGTGGGTTTGGCATTAGGTTTGAATTTTCTAACCAAATTTTGAATGTTTCTAAACCCATTGATAACGGCTGCACTAGCCATCTTGGTGTCATTATACATCAACCGATGTTCGTAAATATCGGTGTTTTTACCCCAGATAGTTTTGATAGAAAATTGTTCTGATAAAAGAGTCAGATCTTTCATCATTAAGTGATGTTTCATCATATTTAAATAATTATAAGAGTATCCACCAGATGATGACCCGTCATCATTTGACCAGCATTGTTCTACCATTGGCCAACCTTTAGGTGCCACTTGTGTGTATAAATCAGTTAAAGAGACGGATGAACTCAAAATATCCAGTGAAATAAGTTGATACTTATCTGAATTTTGTTCTAAAAGTGTAACCAATTCCTTAGCAGTTAATACACAATCAACATCTTTCAGTTGATCTTCACCCTCTTTTTCGGGTCTTGCACTCTCTAACTTTTTGTCAAAACAAGGCATAATCGATAAATGATAAATATCATCTCTAGAAACACCATATTGCTCGGCCATTAAGGTTTTTAATAACACACCAGTAATTTGTTGAGGAGACTTGACATCCAGCATCTTATCCAAAATATATGGATGAGTCTTTTCAGCATATAACACCCAACCAGGACATATTGATGACAAAACGGGGGTCTCTAATTGGCCAGACTCTTTTTTTTCAATGATATTAAAAGCTTCATTTATAAGTGAAAGCTTCCTTCCTAAAGATGTTCCAACAACAGCTTTAAATCCCATTTGGTCTATGAAAAGGTGAATAAGTAGTTTGTCGATTTGACTGACAGATAAGTTATATGCAGTGGCTAAAGAAGCTCTTGATTGATGGGAAATACTAGCCACAAATGTTTTTTTGGACCCTTGGGATTCGATGGCTTTAAGCAACTCATCATGTGAATGCTGGGCCACTAAGATTTCTTCTGCTGATGTTATACAACCCGAACATGCTAAGCAATCAGCTAATGAGATTTGAGCAGCAGATAATTGGGATGATGAGCCATCTGCTTTTGAGACTTCCAAAGCGTTTCCTTCACCGTCGATTTGAACCTCTACTTCTCCGGATTTAGGCGTATCTTTCTGAGTGGGAGGCTTTATACATGCAACCCCTGGCGTTATAAAATCGTTAAGATCGTCTGCCGATAGAATTGCACTCATGATGATTTTTTCTGACTAATGCGTTTCCCGCATTTTCTGAGATAAGATGAGGACGTGCGTGTACCGGTTGCAAAATTAATGATGTATTGAAGAAGAGTAGAGGGTTATTGTTATTAAGCAGTTAGAACAGATTACTATTAAATGGCTAGATTAATGCCACCCGATTACTATTAAAACCTATATTCCTAAACAAAACCTATCTATTTTCTTCGTCACTCAAATCACCCAACTCAAATTCCTCTACATCATTAGCATTAACTTGATGGTAGTCTTTGATACTTAATTCACCATCTTCATCATAACCAACTAAATGAAGATAGAATGCAAGTAAAAGTAACATCCATAGGTATATCATGAACCCTGCTGCCGCAACAGTCAATATATAAGCCGCATGTGTAGCACCTAAACGTTTAACCAATATCAATTGTTCTTCATTTGCAGCCATAAAGATAAGTCCCGAAAGCACAAGACATACAGGTGGTAAGTATTGGAATGAAACAATTTTACCATCTTCTGCTACAAATTTATCCTTTAATACAAACAGAATTTCGATTATACGGCAAAAACCTGCTCCCATAAGTACCATACCAAACATAGCATGAACTTTGGTTGAGATTTCTAAATGTTGAACATGTTGAGACATCGACCATCCAGTATAAATCAAAAGAGCAGCAGGAATAAATGAACGACGATCCTTACGTGAAAGCCAAATTCCTAATAATCCACCACATGCCCAAATAAGTCCCATAGATGTATGATCATAATCACCCATATTCCATGGCTCTTTCCCCCATCTATGTTCAGTAAAGGTGTTAACTATACCCCATACAAACATTACAATCGAATCATAAAATTCTTGTGGTCTACCAGTACTTCTGATTCTAAACCATGGAATTACCAATACCATCGAAAGAACAAACCCATATAAGATAAATGAAGACCCCATAATCCCATGAGCAATACATTGTCCCGTATGTTTCCCATAACAGAACCCAAAAAGCGCAACCGGTGCCATACAAACTCTTACCCAACCGGTTAAAACTACTAAAAATGAGAGGGTTTTATATAACTTATACGACGCTCTATTAGATACCTGTGAGTACGTTGCAGCTAAATGGGGGTAGAATTTGTTCACCACAACGTTCGAGCCGTTAATTAAAGTTCCAATGAAAATGGTTCCTCCCAATAAAAAACTCAAAAACCAGCTGGTACCTTTAGAAGTTCTATTTTCATGGTTATCGGTATTGTCTGGGAAGTCAAGGAAAAGGGTCTCAAATACCGAATAGCACGTCAGGATGATTTGAAGAAACAAGGACCATGATAATCTATTACCGAATGCCAAAGTGGAAGAAATTGACGGCATAATCAAAAGAATAGCCAAAGTTAATATCCAATGGAAAGATTTCAGTGCTGCGTTGATTGGATGGAATTCTTCAGGACCATCCATATGATCATGATCGGAGTGACCTTCGTTATCGTCATCATCATGTCTGGCCATAAGCACACCATTGGCTGCGACAGATGTTATAAACAATACCCAGCCCCAATATTTCATTCGAGTTGGAATTTTTCAGCTGAATCAAAAAATATTTTTAATATGCGCGCAGCCAAACTAAAAAAGTGGTGCGCGGCGTGCGAATTTTCACACATCAACACATTTTGGGTTAAACCTTAACTTATTTATTACACGGTCTAACTATGATATTGTGGAAGGTGATTCAAGTGGTCGCCATGGCGTTGAACATGGTTGCCGTTTCCGGTTGGAAAACACCTCCTAGAGATTTCGATTCAAAAAACTATTTTATTTTTGAGATCGATACTTCCAACTCCAATTATCCTTTAACATCGTTTATTGAATCCCATAAAGACATTTTTAATTTCGAGCATCAAGTAAGAGGTTTGGATAATCATTATGTGTTCAGTTTACCCAAAATCCATGCATATAACGACTTTTTAGGCAACTATAACTCCGACAACCATAATGTGATCATCAAAAGAGACGACTTTTCCCAAGAATATGATGATTTAATAAGTTCTGTTCAAAGTATTCATTCGTTAACTCCCAAAAAACTTGTACGGAGAATGCCGGTGGTAATCACCGAAGAGGAGGTTAAACCAAGAGAATTTAAACCGGTGGATTCCTCTCAAAAACCCATTAAAGATGCTATTGATACGTTAAAAATTGATGATCCTTTATTCCCTGAACAATGGCATCTTATCAATTCTAGATACCCCGGAAATGATGTGAATGTCACTGGTTTGTGGTTTGAAGGTTCTACAGGTGAAGGTATAGTTACTTGTATTGTAGATGATGGTTTAGATTATGAGAGTCCAGACCTTAAAGATAACTTTAATGCTAAAGGGTCTTGGGATTTTAATGATAATACTGAATTACCTAAACCAAGATTATATAACGATTATCATGGCACAAGATGTGCTGGAGAAATTGCTGCCGGTAAAAATGATGCTTGTGGTGTTGGTGTAGCATATGGTTCTCAAGTCAGTGGTGTAAGGATTTTATCTGGAACTATTACTGCTGAAGATGAAGCTGCTGCAATGATTTATGGGTTAGATGTAAATGATATTTATTCATGTTCTTGGGGCCCAACTGATGATGGTAAAACTGTTTCAGCACCCGAGAAAATCGTTAAAAAGGCTATGATCAAAGGTATTCAAGAAGGTAGAGGTGGTAAAGGTGCAGTGTATGTATTTGCCTCTGGTAATGGTGGTAATTCTGCGGATTCATGTAATTTCGATGGATATACCAACTCTATTTATAGTATAACTGTGGGAGCTATTGATTTCAAAGGTCAACATCCTTCATATGCGGAAGCATGTTCTGCAGTTATGGTTGTTACTTACTCTTCTGGGTCAGGTGAACATATTCATACTACAGACATTAAACAGAAATGTTCAGCAGCTCATGGTGGTACATCAGCAGCAGCTCCATTAGCAGCAGGTATTTTTGCATTAGTTTTAGAACAAAATCCAAATTTAACTTGGAGAGATATGCAATATGTTGCTGCTCTTAGTAGTGTACCAGTAAATGAAGATGATGGATATTATCAAAAAACTGCTCTTGGTAGATTATACTCTCATAAATATGGTTATGGTAAAATTGATGCTTATAGAATGGCTAAATTTGCAACCGCTTGGAAAAATGTTAACCCTCAAACTTGGTATTATTCAGATGTTATACCAGTTGATGAAACTATTGAAATCAATAGTGATGGATCTGGTGATAAAGGCAAAGTAATTAAATCAACTCTTATTATAAACCATAGAGAATTAGAAGTAATGAATTTAGAAACTATCGAACATGTTACTGTAACTGTTAATATTCAATCAACTTTTAGAGGTCAAGTTGGTGCAAGATTAATTTCCCCAATTGGTTTAATTAGTGATTTAGCTACTTTTAGACCTGGTGATAGAGATGGTTCTGGTTTTAGAGATTGGACTTTCCTGTCGGTTGTTCATTGGGGTGAAAAAGGTATTGGTGAGTGGACTTTAGAAGTTTTCAATAGTGATACTACTACTGGTAATAAGATCGTTCTTGAAAACTGGCAATTAAAATTTTTTGGGGCTACTAAAGATGCTGATAAAGCAGAAAAATTCGATATGGATAAAGATTATGCAAAAGTAAGAAGAGAAAGATTACTTGATTTAAATAAACCACAAGAAACTACAACCATAGCTAGTTCTACTATACCAACAACTACTAAGGCCACTTCTTCAACCACTGTACCAACTACTATCAAGGCATCTTCCACTAAAGATGAAGGCTCTAAAACCACTTCTAAAGTCGAAGAAAAACCTGTAGAACCTTCAGATATCGAAACATCACCAGCTGAAGCATCAGAAGAACCTGAAGAAGGTAAAGAAAAAGTTGGAACCGATTATCATGCATTTTATTTTATGTCAATTGCCGTAGTAGGGTTTGTAGTTGTTATGGCTATCATGAAATTCCATAAAACACCAGGTAGTTCACGTAGAAGAAGAAGAAGAGATGAATACGAATTTGATATTATTCCTGGAGAAGATTATTCAGATAGTGAAGAGAGTACCGAGGCATCACGTGACTCATTTGATTTAGGTGGTAGAAATGATGATGATTTTGACGTTGATGAAGAAAGAAATAGACTTTATGACGAATTAAATCAAGGCGTTACACCAGTTGATGATGACGAAATGTTTAAGATTGGAGAAGATGAAGATAATGCTGACAAAGATTCTAAAGATACTTCAGATAAGAAAGTAAAATTTGAACACTAAGCCGCAATCGGACATTGGTTTGACAACTATGAATAAGTAAATATAAAATATACACTAGTCATGTGATAATTAGTAATTAATTGTATTAATAATTAACAAATCAATACCGTTTTCACCGAATGTTAAACAATTAGGTAATAACGGATAAGATCTTGGTGGGCGATTATGTTATCGCTCCGGACTTTTGTACTCCCGCACCAGTAATTGTTGAATCAGATGCCGAAAATGGACCCAGCAAATAGATCTTCCCGCACTAACCGCACACCCGATAGCGCCATCCCACGCTTCCTAAGGGCTGACTAAAGTGACACAAAATGCCAGTTGCTTAAATATCACAGTGATCGGAATTTTTCATTCCCAAAGTTTTTAAAACTTGTATAATCAATTGAATTGAATTAAAATGTCCGATAGTTTTGGTGATTATACTTCAATTGTTGTGTTTGGAGCTTCAGGTGATTTAGCTAAAAAAAAGACTTTCCCAGCTCTTTTTGGTTTATTTCGTGAAGGACATTTACCATCAACTGTTAAAATTATTGGGTACGCTAGAAGTAAATTGTCCGAAGATGATTTTAAATCCAGAATTTCTGCTAATTTCAAAGCTAAAACTGATGAACAAAAACAAAAAGTCGATCAATTTCTTAAATTGTGTAGTTATACTCAAGGTCAATATGATACACCTGAAGGTTATCAAGAATTGAATAAAGAAATTGAAGCTTATGAAACCGAATCAGGCGAAAAATCCGCCAAAGAGAGACTTTTCTATCTTGCATTACCACCATCAGTATTTGCAACCGTTGGGAAATTTCTTAAAGAAGAAGTATATCCAAAAGATGGTAGAATTAGATTAATTGTTGAAAAGCCATTTGGACATGATTTAGAAAGTAGTAATCAATTACAAAAAGATTTGGCTCCATTATTCACCGAAGAAGAATTATACAGAATTGATCATTATTTAGGTAAAGAAATGGTTAAAAACTTGTTGGTATTAAGATTTGGTAATGAACTTTTAAATGCTGCTTGGAATAGTAAGCATATTAAATCGGTTCAAATCAGTTTTAAAGAAGCTTTTGGTACTGAAGGTAGAGGTGGATATTTCGATGAGATTGGAATTGTTAGAGATGTTATGCAAAATCATTTATTACAAGTATTAACCTTATTAACTATGGAAAGACCAACCTCTTTTGATCCTGAAGCCATTAGAGATGAAAAAGTAAAAGTTTTAAAAGCCATTGAATCTTTTAACCATGATGATATATTAATTGGTCAATATGGGAAATCTGAAGATGGTAGTAAACCAAGTTATTTGGATGATGAAACTGTTAAAAAAGATTCTAAATGTGTTACTTATGCCGCAATTGGAATGAAAATTAATAATGAAAGATGGGAAGGTGTTCCATTTGTTTTAAGAGCCGGTAAAGCTTTAGATGAATCTAAAGTTGAAATTAGAATTCAATATAAACCTGTTGCTAAAGGTATGTTTAAAGAGATTCAAAGAAATGAATTGGTTATTAGAATTCAACCTAATGAAGCTGTTTATATGAAAATTAACTCTAAAATTCCAGGTATATCGACAGAAACTTCATTAACTGATTTAGATTTGAGTTATGCTACTAGATATTCTAAAGATTTTTGGATTCCTGAAGCTTATGAAGCATTAATTAGAGATTGTTATTTAGGTAACCATTCTAATTTTGTTAGAGATGATGAATTACAAATCTCTTGGGCTTTATTCACTCCATTATTAAATTATTTAGAATCTGAAGATGCTCCAAATCCTGAAATTTATCCATATGGATCTAAAGGACCAAAGAAATTAAGAGAATATTTAGGTAAACATGGTTATGTATTTACCGATGAAGGTACTTATCAATGGCCATTAACCACCCCAAATGTTAAGGGTAAAATTTAGCATAATGTACGACTTATAAAATAACTTATAAAATAAAATTCAAGTCCTCTCAAATTTCACTTTATAAGCTTTATTTATCAGACATCCATGGAAGGTCTATAAGCGGTCACCGGCATACTGAATGGGTTCCATTGTATGCTACCGAGGAAACTGCGAATGTTAATGGGAAATTTCATCACCTAAATAAAGCTTCGTTACTCTTTACTAAGTGCTTAATAGTTAACAAGGAGATCAGAATTGTAATTACTGGCAAGTAAAAAATTGTAAAGAACGAATTCTAGACAATCATATTTTCAACCCTGTCGTCATAGTCGAGTCAGACAGGCAAGAAGATACTCCTTTTCATCATAGTACCTGTTAATAACTAAGCTCTTAGTAAAAAGTGCTAGTGAAAAGTTTGAATTTTCTGCGATGAGCCTTTAAATACACCATTTTTGAATTACCCGGACGCTACATCGGTGCTGAGTTTCGGTGCTGGTACGGTTGTGTTCTTTGGGATTCCACCGCCCGTGCAGTGCTCTTTTACCGCTCTATCTCTTTTGTTAGTACCGTGCCGTTGCACCGCTCTGTTGTACCGCTCTGTTGCACTTTGCTCGCCCATCTCATCGCATCTCATCGCATAGAGTATCATGAAGTTCTTAGTATCTGCAGATGAAACTGGTCTAGTTAAACAGGTTGTATGTTCAAAAGGAACAGATACTTCCAAAAAAGATGGTAAGAAACCCCAATCCATAGAAAATATATGTGTGGAACCAACTCCATCGGTTAAGTCCAAAGTTCTTCAAATGTGCTTATTTCAATCTTATTTAGTCACTTTAAGATTAGATGGTAGCTTATGTGTTTATGACCTTGAAGATTATTCCCTTGTAAAATCCATTCCATTATGTTCAGATAAACCTGTTTCTCTTATAAGTCTTGAAAAACACGAGGTTTTAGTAGTAGCATTTGAGACCAATAGAATATTCGTTGTAGATATTGATTCTGATCCAGTAGAATTTAAATTACCTCCTACCAAAAAACCAAGAACTATTAGCTCATTTGTTGAAAATCCATTTATTGATGGTCAATTTGCTTATGGTGGTGAAGAAAATGATTTAAAAATTATTTCAATATTTGAAAAACCATCATCACCTTTTATTTCCACACCATTTGAACCAAAAGAAGTTTTCACTGCTAAAAACGTTCCAAATAATCACTTAGACCTTCGGGTTCCAATCAGCATTAAACATATACGATTCATTCTGGAATCAAAGCTTATAACTGTAACTAAATATGGACAATTGAGAATGTATGATACCACTGCTGATATTCGTCCAGTTAAAGATTTTAAAATTGGTGATAAACCAATTATTCAAGTTGCTCTTAATGAAGATAATGTTATTTTAAGTGACACCACCAGTTTAATTGGAAAGTACTCACTTGTTAAGTTCGATGCAAATGCCACTAAAATTATATCAGCATCAGCTGGTGAATTAATCAGACCTTCAGTTAAGCATTTAGGTAAATTCTCTGAAGGGTTAAATACCGGTGCAACACATGCCATTTTTAACTTTGATGATAAATATGTTGCAACCGGTGGGTTGGATAGATACCTTAGAGTGTTTAACATAAAAACAAGAGCATTAGTAGCAAAAGTATACTTAGGAACCCAAATTCTGAGTATAATCATGTTAGACGAAGAAGATGAAGAAGAGGAAAATGTCGAAGATGTTGCTTCTAAAATTACCAAGAAGAAGAGAGTGGTTGAAGAGGATGAAGAAGATATTTGGGAAGAATTAGAACAAGCAGAAAAAAGAAAAGAAGTCAAACTTAAAAAGAAAAGTCGTAGAGTATAGATATAGATACTTTCCTTATATTAATGTACATGCTAAGCAGCTTCAATATCTTCGGTATTGGTCCGATTTTGATCTCTATTACTACTATTAATAACACTCATACACTTCCATTCATTAAGATAATTACATTTCCAAAGCCTAATATGACCATCGTCACCAGCACTACTTAAAATTGTCCCCGTTAAATTCCAATTGACCCTCCATACCTCACCTTGATGATCATTAAGAGTGGCTATGGTCTCTATTACAAACTCACTGCCCTTTTCAGTAGCTTTAAATATCCGTATATATCCATCCTTACACCCAGTTGCAATTAAATGGTACCCTCTTCCCATTGAAGGTGCCCAGCTAACAGATCTAATTAATCCATTATGTTCAGGTAGATTACAGATCTTTTTATACTTTTTGGAATCCTCTTCTTCTTCATTATCATTATCTGACAGATAAATAAACCCTTGATCCAATGCAATGACAATAAACTTCTCTGTATCGGTGAATTTAGCAGGGCACCATTCGATACCAAAACTACTCTGAAGGTTTTTGGCTGGAAGTTGCAGAGATAAGATATTCATTTCTACAGTTAAGCTCCAGTTTGATAAGTCAGCCGGGTCTAAAGCTTCATAAATTCGGAAAATTCCATCAGAACCAACACATCCAAGCTTTAAACCAAGGTGATTTGGTGCAAAAGTGACATCATAGATTGGTCCATACAGTTCAATAGCTAATGTACATAACTTTAACCATCTACGTCCTGATCCTTGTAATTCGTCAGGATGTTCTTGCCAAATCTTCACTGTTCTATCGTATGAGCAACTAGCTAACATCTTAGAGCTTGAGAATTCGGGATGTGCCCAAGTTATCTTCACAATCAGTGCATCGTGAGCTTTCCACAGGTCGTTCAACACCCATGAATTGGTAGATGGATCGAGATCAAATACTTTGATATGTTGATCCGATGATGCAGTGGCAATATGTTTGCCATAAAAATCATATTTAAGATCATGAATAAGTTCTTCATGTCCAGTTATAAACGGCTTCATTACAGTTTAAGGTTGAAAAATTCACCAAAACGCGAATGTCAAGGTTGATAAGAGTGGCTATAGTACTCGGTAGTTTGGCTCTGATAACGCCCGTACATCCTTTACGTACACTGGTATCGTTTGCTGTGATTGGATATGTTGTAACAGAAGCTTTAATCCCTCGTTTAGGTCCACTGTTCATAAAAATTGGCCTTAAAGGTAAAGACCAACTGAAAAAACCACCTGTCAGCGAGATTCCCGAGACCATGGGGGCTGTAAGTGCTATAACTTATTTGTTTTTGATGTATTTGCTTATTCCGTTTGTATTCTTCAAATACTTGGTGTCGTATTCGAATCTTTCCAACGAATCGTACCAGCTGCAAAATTATTTGGACCAATATAATGCTGTATCTGATGCTAAATTGTTCCCTCATAATAAGTTGTCTCAGTACTTAAGTGCTATTATTTGCTTACAAAGTACGATTTTGTTGGGACTTTTGGACGATTTGTTTGATATCAAATGGCGTCATAAGTTTTTCCTTCCAGCAGTGGGAAGCTTACCATTATTAATTGTATATTACGTGGATTTCAGTGTTACTTCCATTGTTATTCCTACCACTGTCACCAAATATTTACCATATGCTGAAGAAGTGCTTGAAATAAGCAATTATTTCATCAAGTTGGGTAATCATATTGTAACTTATGCCTCTGGCCTTCTGTTCCAAACTTTGGCATCGGATTATTCTGTACCTTTAGGGTCTCCTAAACTTCTTGATCTTGGGGTTTTCTACTACATGTACATGTCGGCCATTGCTATTTTCTGTCCTAATTCAATCAATATTCTTGCAGGTATTAATGGACTTGAAGTAGGTCAATCTGTAGTCCTTTGTTTGATCTTTTTAGCCAATGATTTCTGTTATTTGAGTGCTAAAGATGTCACTGCTGCTGCTTATGATTCTCATTTATTCCTGGCGTTATTTTTAATCCCATTACTTGGGGTTAGTTTGGCTCTACTTCGGTTTAATTGGTTCCCATCAAAAGTATTTGTAGGTGATACTTATTGCTATTTTGCAGGAATGGTATTTGCAATTGTAGGTATTTTAGGACATTTCTCTAAAACATTACTCCTCTTCTTTCTTCCACAGATCATTAACTTTGTTTATTCTGTACCCCAAATCTTTGGTATAGTGCCTTGTCCAAGACATAGATTACCCAGATTCGATGCTAAAACAGATAAAATGTATCCTAGTTACGCTACTTTAGAATCACCCAGTAAATTAGCCATTATAATGTTAAGAGTGCTAGAAATCTTCAGGTTTATATCATTAAAAAGAGATCTGCTGGGTACTATAACCCATTCTTCTAACATGACCATTATTAACCTAAATCTCGTCTGGTTTGGTCCTTTAAGAGAAGATTACTTGTGTTTATTAATTCTATCTCAACAACTTATCTTGGGCTTAACTATGGTCTTTGTACGTCATACAATTGGTCCATGGTTATTTGGCTACGATAATTTGAACTTTCGCATTAAGTAATTCAAATATACAAAAAGGGTAATTGAGTCGCAGTGAAAAATCATCGATTTCAAATCATGAGTGCTCCACCTCCACCTCCTCCACCTCCTCCAATGATGGGAGGTCCTCCTCCTCCACCTCCTCCAAACTTATCTAGTGGTCCTCCTCCATCAGCAATGGGTGGTAGAGATGCCCTTTTAGGTGATATTCGTAAAGGTATGAAATTAAAGAAAGCGGTTACAGTGGATAAATCCAAGCCGGTTTTGGATGCAAAAACGTCAGGTTCAGTCAGTGTTGCTGGTCCTAGTGCCGATTCTGGTCCTAGCTCTGGTTCCAGTTCGGGTGCCGCTGTCCCATCGCCTGCTGCAATCAGTTTAGGTAATATCTTTGCTGGAGGGATGCCTAAATTGAAGTCTGTTGATAATAGGGCCGGTAAAATTCCTCCTTCAGCTCCTCTGATTCCTGGAATGGTTCCTCCCCGTCCATCGACAAGTTCTGGTGCTAAACTGTCGACTCCTAGTGTTCCATCGGATGCTCCTCCAATACCAGGACTGGCTCCTCCTCCAATACCAGGCGCTGTTCCACCCACTCCCCCATCCACATCAACGACCACTCCTATACCTTCAATTCCTTCTACAAGACCTCACAAAACGCCCCTGTTGCCATCAACTAGACCACAAAAGGCTCCTGCAATGCCTACTGTAGTTCCCCCAATTCCTAGTCAAGCTCCTCCAATTCCTAGTCAAGCTCCTCCAATTCCTAGTCAAGCTCCCCCAATTCCTGGTCAAGCTCCTCCAATTCCTAGTCAAGCTCCACCAGTACCAAGTCTGGCTCCTCCTAAAGCACCGCCAATTCCTGACCAAGCTCCACCCGCTCCAGGCTCATTACAAGTGCCTAAACTACCACCATCAAGACCAAAGAAATCCTCACATTTGCGTGGATCGTCCACCTCTTCGGTCTCTTCTTTTGAAGAACCTCCGGCACCGCCATCATCTGCACCACCATTACCCTCAATGGCACCACCTTCTGCTCCTCCTGCACCACCTGCTCCGCCATCACTGGCTCCTAAAACACCGTCTGCCCCACCACCTCCACCACTTCCTTCTATGGTTCCACCACCTCCTCCTCCATCTGCTCTCAATTCATCTGCTCCTTCTCTGTCTCCTACACCTGCTCCACCGATGGCTGGAGGATTGCCCTTCTTGGCTGAGATTAATGCCAGAAGAAGCGAAACTCATGTGATTGATGACTCTGCTGTAAAATCATCTTCAAACCCATCTTCTGTACCACCAACACCACCAGCGGCTCCAACCCAAGCACCTCCAAAACGGATACCTTCTGCACCTCGTAATATACCGCCGGCGCCATCAATGCCTTCTATTGCACCACCGGTTCCAACTGCACCACCAGTACCCAAAACACTGGTACCATCTGCATCACCAACACCCGCTCCTCCAGCTCCTCCAGCTCCTCCACCAATACCAAGTATGCTGCTGGCTCCTAAACCGCCTCTGCTGGCTCCTAAGGCTCCTCCATTGCCTATTTTTGGAGCACCAATGCCTCAAAATCAAAGCGAACTGGAAGGTTCAGAGTCAGGATTTGAAACGGCAAGTGATGATGAATATAATTCTCCTCCTGCTCCACCTTCAATTCCTATGGCTGCACCTCCAGCACCTCCTACAGCCCCAGTTCCTTCAGCACCTTCTGCACCAATTCCCTCTTCAAGGGCACCTCCTCCTCCAACACTGGCTCCTCCACCACATATACCACTGTCTGCCGCCCCTCCCATACCTTCCAGTTCAAGTAAACCAAAGAAAACCGCCCCACCTCCCCCACCTCCAGCTTCTTCTTCTGGTTTTCTGCAACAATCTGCTGGTGAATCTCTTCGTAAAATATCTGCTCTGGCTTACACAATAGATACTGCTTCTAGAATAAATGGATCCAGCGGAAGAATAAAAATTGAAGATTCAAGTAAATTCAAATTCATCAATGCAAATTCATTGCCAAACCCAAGAAGATTTGAAAACAAGAAAAAATTGTATCCAAGTGGTAGAGGGTCTTCAGTTCCTTTAGATTTGAGTGCGTTTACTTAAAGTATATAACTATGTACATTTTATGTTTATTAATTCGTTTTTCTGTTTAAGGTTCCCATGTTTGTACTATACGATCATAGAAAGAACATGTAGTGATCCCCATTTGTGTCCAATCACCTCCATAACACATACTCAGGTGATCCTGTTTAAAGTATTTAGTTACTTCGAATTTATCATCTTTAATCTCTACTATCCTTGCCCCATCGTACATACAACATACCAAAACTCTATTATCTGTTGGAGATGGAATAAGCCTCCAAACACCACCCCCTAAATTCTCTTTATAGTGAACAGTTGGGATATAGCCTTCAATTAAAGAAGGGTTTTCTTTATCTATAACTCTAAGATCCAATATACGAAGATTATCATCATAAGATCCTGCCCATAGATGATGTGGATTACTTGTATTCCATGACTTCAGCGTAGGAAGTATTGAAACAACACCTGCTTCGAAATGACGGGTCCCAGTAGCCCAAACCTTATCCATTGTACGAAGATCATGAGCAATTAACTTGGAATCATCACCACCGGTAAAAACAATATTTTGTAACTCTCCCAATTCTCCTTTAGCACTTATCCAACATTCAAGATCATGTTGTGTGGTGAAATATTCAATTTCATTTGTTTCAAGGTCAATTAGCCCCACACTCCCATCAGTGCTGGTTGCAATTATTTTATTATCTTTAAAATTGACAGAAGTAGCAGTGTCTTCAAATACCTCGTATTTATGAGCTTCAATTAACTTTAGATTGTCCAAATCAAAATTCCACATTATTACTGTTCCATCGGAATGGCATGTGCTAATTAAATTGTCTTTGATCTTCAAATCAAGTACAGCTGCTGTAGATACTTTATTTTTGAGCATCAAATTTTCTTCTTGTTTGTATATATCTATGGAACCATGCTTCTTTCCCAGCTCTTCAAGTTTATAGGTGGAAATAAATACTATTGAGCTATCACTTGGATATCTTTGTATACAACAGGGAGGTAATTCCGTTTGTAGAACCTCAATTCTTTTACATTCTGCTAATGAACTCATTGGAGAGATGAGACAAGATTCCGCGATTAGAGACTAAATTTTTCACTTTGAACTACCATGAGTCTCTACCAAAGATGGATGAATTTACCATTTAAGGCCCGTTTATGGGTAAGTGCTTCAACATTTGTAGCTGTATTGGGTGCTGATTATGTTTTGAACAAGTTGGAAGACGAAGTAAGTGCCAGAAAGAAAATTGAAGCCAGTTTGCAAGAAACCAAAGAAGTGTAGGTAAAATAGACAATGAGAGACCCAACAAAAATAAATGATAAACGACAATAAATATTCATCTGTAAATACAAATATATTAAATCAAACTATTAAATATTAATTTTTTTTAAAATAACTTATGCACTAAGAATACCTTTCTTAATATACTCTTTACGGGTACTAGAAATGAATTCAAGGAATTTAGCTGGATTACTATCAATACCTCTTGAATAAACAAATTTTGAAGCCAATCTACAAGCGAAAAGAGCTTTTAAGTAAGCTTCTGGGACTCTTTCAATGATTTTTTCAATACCAATTTCTTTTAATAACAATGGAGGAATTGAATCTATTAAAACAGCATTTCTAAATTCTTTATCATCATTCCATAATTCATTTGAATTAGCTAATTCATCACCCAATTTATTAATGGTAACTGATAATTTATCTGATAATTCAGTAAATGTTATACCAGTAGATTTCTTTAATTCCCATAACAGACCAAATTCTGCTTCAGCATTACTTACAATAATTCTTTGAACGTCTTTAACATATTCTTGATAAAATTCTGGAATATCACCTGTAGTGGCATTAACACACATTTTATTTAAGAAAGTTTTATCATCAAATGCTAAAGCAGCTAAAACTTCTAATGATGATGAAGTAACACCACCTTTATTAGTTGAAGCATCTTTAAAAATTATACAACCAGCAGCTTCTAAAACCAATTTTGCAGATTGAGTTATAAATAAATTAGCCCCTTCGACAATATATGGAATTACAGATTTACCAGTTTCTTTATTAATAAGTTGTTCGACATTATTTGTATCAATTGCAGCAGGTCTACCACCACATGGTACAAATAAATCAACTAAATTATCACCAAAGACTTCATGAACTTTAAGATGGAAACTGTTTCTAAATGCAACACCACTGGTTATATAATAACCATTTGGTAAAGTAATATCAACATCATCAACTAAAATAACATAACCATCTTTTGATAATTTAGCTTTATCGAAATGATCAATCATCTTACGTTCTTTAGCTAATCTAAGTAATTCTGTTTTATCTAAACCATTTGGATCAGCAATAACACCAGAACCATCAACAATTGCGACATAATTTTCATTTCTTGATAATAAAATTTCATTACTACCTAAATCACCATCTGGACCACCAGTTTGAATTTTTTTAATGGTTGAATTATCAATATTAAGTTGTTCATATAATTTATTAACATAAGCTCTAACTGATAAACTGGTCATACCATATTCATCATGAGGAATACCACCAATTGCTGGAGATTTACCAGTTAAAAATGATTTCCACCATGGTGCACCTCTTGATTTAGCATGTAAAGTTGCCCAATCAACATAACCAGCAGTACCTTCATCAGGACCTAAAAATAATATTTCTGGTTTATTATATAAATCAACATATTGATCTTTAACACCTGGAATTGATTGTTTTAATAATAAATCAATTAAAGCATCAATATATTTTTCAAAGTTGGCTTGAGGTCTTTCTTGAGCTTTACCAGGATCTAATAAAATAACACCTTTTGAACCACCTTCTGGAATATCTTTATTCTTTCTTTGTTGAGTACTAGCCAAATTATAGTTTTCATCAAAAAGATTACGAACATTAACATTATAAGCATCTGAAGATCTTGATCTAACAATTCTAATACCACCTCTAGCAATATCTCTAAATCTGATATGGAATCCTCTGAATTCACTTCCAACAACGAAAAACATACCATATGGAGTTTCTGGGTATTCAGTTGTTGGTAAAAATGAAGGATCTAATCTAAAAGATAATGCAACTTTTGATGAAGTATAAAAATTTGTCTTTAAGATTGATTTGTTAAAAACATATAAAGCTCTTAAAACTAAGATATCATGTTCATTTTGAGAACATTCTCTGGATAAGATTTTTTCAAATTCTTCTTCATTAACAAAAGGAGTAATTTGACTTATTCTTTGATAACTTAAAGTTTTCTCCATTGATGAACGAACATAATGAACATCAGCAAAATTACGATATAATTTTTTAATAATTTCTTGTCTAGATTTGAAAACTTCTTGAATAAAATTTTGAGTATAAGTTTCAGATCTTAATCTTTTCTTTAAACTATTTAAAACTTCAGCATGTTGAATAGATTTATTTGCATCTAATAAAGAAGTTAATTTATTATATTCAGGACCCAATCTGTTTAAGAAATGAGTTACAAATATAACCCCACAATGAGCATAAATACTTTCTTGAATTGATAATTTACCATCAGTAAAGTATTCATGGAAATAATTATGAGGAATAGTATATAATAAAGAAGCTTCTTTAATAACTTGATAAATCGATAAATCAACAGGAGATCTGGTTTGATTTGATTTAATATACATCGATATAATAGTAACACCATTATTAAATTGTTCAACATATTTTCTAGTGGTTGTTAAATGATAATATTTAATTAAATCAGATAAAGCAGAATTATATCTTGGAGCTGAATTTTGTCTAAATCCAACAACAACACGATATTCTTCACTTTCTTCAACTGGATAATGTCTAATAGCTGGACCTGAAGTAGTAAGAACATTATTGATTATATCTTGATATAATTTCTTTGTCTTTGGTGAAGCAATCTTCAAAAAAGTAGAATCTCCAATCTTATCAATATCATTAGAAGTTTGATCTTGTTGATTATATTTGTTTTTATAAACAAAATAACATCTAACCAAATGATTTTTAATCGAATTATTCTTTTCATAAATACCTGAAAAGATAGCATCAGATTTATAATTCAAAGTGGCAGAATAAAATTCAGCTCTATAACCTGCTGGATCAACATATTTATCATCAATATGTTTTTCAAAATTAAAAGAATTGTCCCCTTCAGTACTAACAGTATCAAAGAAAACAGCATGATCTTCTTCTTCTTTCTTATATTGGATCAAAGCTTGGTCACCCAAATTATCTCTTGAATACGCTTGAATTTTACAAGCATAAAGACTTTGAATATGTTGAGCAATTCCTTCAGAACTTTCTCTAGCAAAGAAGACATCGTCAATACCTAAACTTTCATAAAACCATTTGGTTTCAGCTTCAATAAGAGATTCAGGGATAAATCCATTATGATCTAAGATATCTAAAACTTGATCGAATTGGTGTCTTTTACCTTGAAATGGTGAATCAACATAATCATGTTTAACACTAACAACCAGTGATGAGTTTGAATTGATCTTTCCAAGGGAAAGGTTTTGAATATCAGTTTCTAAAGACATTAAGAGGGATTTTTTTTATATTTTGTGTGATAAATAGGAAGGGCGTTCGTAAATATCAATTGTTAATAACGATCAACGACGCGTTAAAAAACAATTAAACGGCAGGGAAATAACAAAAATGATTGCTTACGTGGAGTTGTAGCAATGAATATGTGGGAGTTATTAAGGTTTTCGAAGCTATTTACACATATTTATACTACAAATACCTCATGGGAAGAGGGGGGTTGTGTGCAGGAGGCAAGCCACCTAGGCGTAATAGCTTGATGCAGTTAATAGCGATGAGGTAAATTGTGGGGGGGATGTGGCCAATCGGGAATTGACGGCGAGGGTAGGAGTTAGGATTGTTGGCTCGAGGTGGGGCATAGTTAAGAGGGGTTATTTGATGTGATGATTGGTTAAGCTATTTACATTGGTTCCAAATGTGGTTGTTAAATGTGTGGTGGCTGTACGGGTTTATAAGTCCGGCACTGTATACGGTAGTACGAGATTGCCAGGGTGCCGGTAATTACGCCGGGCGCGATCCATTCACGGCAATAGGTTCGGGTATGGTCGGTACCATGATGAAATAGATGTGTATTGGGGTGTATGTAATTACTAGTAGCTAACTACGGTTGGTCTAGACTGCCAAGGTAGTGGCAGACATGACGGTTGCGCGGAGTATGCAGGCAGAACCGCCAGCGGTAACGCTGGAACTTACGGTCTACGTGCAGGCAATTCGGTTATAGTGATCCAACGGTCAGTTGACATGTCATCGGACTAACGGTTGAGTATCTCAATATATCCAATACCTGACCTTCATTCTGACCTTGAACCTGACCAATATAAGACGACGTCCTTCCCCGGATACCGGACACAAGTCCGCACCTGTCATCTCATCGCACCAGATCCCCACCCTGCAGCTATTCTTGCCCAACCGCCCGGCCCCGGACTTTGACCCCAGATTCTTACCAACCATGGTCAAATAACATCGAAACCGATTCTCCATTATGGATTCTCCGTATAGCTTCTGCCAAGATCCTAGAAATGTCTAATACTTCGAGTCTAGACCCCAAGACTTGGGCATTGTCCGTTTGCGGAACAGAGTTGGTGGTTATAACCTTGTCAATGGACAGCTTTTGGATTCTATTAAGAGCGTCTCCACTAAATATTCCATGAGTAACCAATGCATATACTTTAGTTGCACCTTGATCTTTTAATAACTTAGCCGCGCGGGTAATAGTATAAGAAGTATCTACTAAATCATCAATTAATACACATACTCTGTCTTTGACATCTCCAACAAGCATTGTAGTTGCAACCATGCTGGTACCGTTGGTTGTTCCTGCGCTGGTGCCGACTGAAGACCCATTGGCGCTGGCCGCACTAGTTGTAGCTGCAGTTCCATTGGCTGCAGTTCCATTGGCTCCATTAATACTATTAACACTACTGTTAGCACTGTTGCTCATCAATGGCGTTGCAGATATTCCCTTGGGGGGTTTGGCTCTTCTTTCCTTATGAATAAGGGCAAATGAACACCCTAAAGCATCGGCTAATGAGGTGGCTCTCTTCGCACCACCACTATCTGGTGATACAATCACACAATTGGTATAATCGGGTATATAATCGACAATATACCTCTTAAGCAATGGCTTGGAGTATAAGTTATCCACAGGGATGTTAAAAAACCCTTGGAATTGGGGATCATGCAAATCAATGGTTATACATCTATCAGCACCAGCAGTAGTTAATAAATTTGCAATTAAAGTACCATTTTGAGCAATCCACTGTTTATAGCCACTTTCAGTCTTACCGTATGCATCAACTGAAGGTAAATTTACAGAAGCAGAGTTGGTTACTATAGAGGTAGGTGCTAAGGTTTTCCTAAGAAGACCATTGGCAGCGCTCGAGCCCGGTGCTGAAGCAGCTGATCCAAGATTTAATGGTGGAGGAGCAGATCCAAAGATATCATTTGATTCAAATTTCAATGGTTTAGGAGTCCCTGGTGCACTTTCAAAAGTATATTGATCTTTCTTGACAGTAATTGAAGGAGCTCCAGTAGCACTAGCAGCATGAGGCAGGTCTGGTTGTCTTGAATATGGGAACAATGGTAACACCGCAGTGACTCTCTTTGCACTGGCGGTCTTACATGCAGCAATAGTAATAAGTAATTCCATGAAATTATCATTGACATCACCACAACCAGATTGAATAATAAAAACATCTTTCTCTCTAACAGAATCTTGAATTTCAATGGATGTTTCACCATTTGAAAATTTTTTTGATTTTACCATTCCTTGTTCAATTGTAAGCATTCTACAAATGGATTTAGTAAGGTTTGGATGACTTGACCCTCCTAATACTGTAATATCTCTCATTGTATAAATTGAAAAATCCTTGTGCGAAGAGTTGAACGTTTGCGATGCTATATATTTTCCTAATTGAGACATTTTGAGACATATAATAATTAATATCTAATATCATAAGAACCTGATTGTGACAGATATTTAACCCATTTAACAGTTCTATAGTTGGATTTCTCATTTACTCTTAAATAATTAACCATTAACCCTGAACTACTAAACATATCAATGAAAAATTCAAGTTTAATTGGAGGTCGTGGCCAATTAATTAAATTTTGGCTCAGTTGTTCTGATAAGTCAACTTCGGCAGTTAAAATATGGTCATTGCCTCCGAATATCTTATTAAACTTCCAAATAATCATATTGTTCTCTGGATGAAATTTAGCTTTACCTTGAGAACTTGAAATATTACTATCAACCACTCCTGGTGGTGTAGGAATATTTATACGAACATTAGTAGCAGATAATTTGGCGCCAAATAATGATTGTAGAGAAATCCGATATTGTACACGACGAGATCCGCTTTGTTGAACTTGTGGTTTTACTTTAAACGGAAGATTAATATTTGATAAGCAACTATACGACATTAATTGAAATTCTCCATCAGGTGGGATAAATTGGATTATACGATTAGTATCAAATTTATCAAGCTCCACACATTGATGGAATTTACAGTCTTCAAGCTTAACTGAATGAGAATTATCATTTGACTCTTCATTAATTCCAAATCGACATTGAGGCATACCCAGTAAATGGGTTTTCATGGTGATTTTACCACCAACATTAGCTCTTAATACCTCCGATTGTTCGTTTGTAAGCACATCGATTTGTTCATCAACGTTTAAGAATATTTCATTTCTTCTATATTTGATTCCTTGTTGTCTCCAAGTGATCGACAGTAAAACATTATTCAATTGTTCATTACTCTTATTGTTTAACATATAATTACCTCCACTGGACTTTCTACGAGTCAATGTATTCGACTTGACACCTTCTATCGATACATTTGGAAGAACTGATGTTACGTAGTTTGGTTCGAGACTTACAGGGTATCCAAATTGGATTACTTCGTCTAGTATTTGATAAATATTGAAAAAATTATTGGTGATCTTTTCTTCTGTTATTGGAGTTGACACTACTTGTTTAAGTAATTGTTCGAACTTATAGAGGAATTCTAGCACGGCGGAACAATCTTGATTTGATCTTGTGACTGCCATAATCCAGGTCTTTTCGGATCGAATGTAGATGAAAGATGTTGAACCTAAGGTGAGGATTGGAGATCGTACTTCTTTTGTACCGTTTGATTTATTGTTTGCATTGATTACTTGGATTCTGAACACATCTGAGACATTTCGTTTGATTCCTGCTTTATAAATCTTTGATATAAGCACGTCACCTTTGCTATCGAAGATGAAAAGGCCCGTAATCATTGAAGAATATGGCGCGGTCGGGTCGCGGTGAAGTTGATCTCGCAGGTCACGTGAGTACCGATTTGATGGTGTTGGTGATGATGGTGTGATGAAGATGATTGGGCAGGAAGATGTAGCGACAAAGGCTTTGGTACTATAAGAGTAGCAAATGGTATATGATGTACGGCCTTGAGTACTGGTTGTTGGAAGAGTGTTATATTGACGACAATAGATAGACATCGATAAATGTCGTTGTACTTTTCTTCATTTCGTAAAATTCACTATATCAATTATATATATGTTATACAAACTTAAGCTAGATCAATTTTCGTCTTTTTGTCGTGCATCTTCTTACGACTATGGTTTCCTATTTTAGTCTTATTTCTGTCTTTATTAGCATATTCCACTTTCGTCTGTTGCTTGGATGCGCTTGGATTAGTCTTCTTTTTAGCATCAGACGTATTAGATTTCAGAACTGCTTGATTTTGAGAAGCCTTAGAATCGTCTGACCCATCAGAAGCTTGTGAATCGTCATCATCTTTCTTTGGTGGTGGCCCTTTCTTACGACGAGCTGCAAGTGGGGCCCCACTACCAAATAAATAGTCCTCATCGAGCATTTTATACTTATGAGGAATCTTTAAAAGATGTCTATACCATCTTTCAACCTGGGCATGAGTCCAACCAAACCGGCTCATCAAGTCTTCTCTCATTGGGTGGTTACGCCCTTCTTTTTCAAATACAGCATTACCACATTTCTTTAGGACTTTGAATGCATACTGGTCTTCTGCAAGTTCTTTTGTATACGTTTTAGGATCTACGGCAGCTTCTTGTTCAGCGTAAGTATCATCTGGTTCATCTTCATCACTTTCATACATAAGTCGAAGAGTAGCATTAAGAGTTTGTTCTTTAACTGCATTGATATCAATAGCTTTCTTTTTAAGTTTAGTGAAGTTTTGAGCTTCAAACCTCTTGGTGTCTGATTCAGAGACAGGTACTGATGGTACTGAAGGAACTGGGTCCATTATCTGGAGAGCTTCCTCGGGGTCTTCCTCTGTAATTAATGAAGGATTCTCCAACAATACATTTGTAGCAATTTCAACGTTATTATCATTTTCCTTAAGAATTTTACGAGCTTTAGAGACACTTAAATCTCCAAAAATGTTTATCAAAGTATCAATATCATCTGCGTTGGGTTCATTGACTTCAAATGTTTTTAAGTATGCAACTTTAGTATCCAAGCCAGGGATAATTTCTGCAAATTGTGGGCTTATAACAATTGAACAAAATAATGGACTTAAAATCATCGATGATGGGCCATCAATATCCAACTCTTTTAATAATTTACTAATATTTTCAGCAGTCAAACTTATAAGACTAACAATCATGACATCCTTAGCAACTGAAGCATGTGTTCCACGGCCATTGGAAGATAAACCTTCGACCATTTGAATCCATTTTTTAGTCACAAATTTGGTTGCAAAATTTAAAGATTTCTTTTTATTAACTGTCTTTGAATTCTTATTAGAACCTAAATTCATGATTGTCTTTGAAGATAAAGCTTGACCTAATAACAGCGAAAGAGTATTTAAATCATTTGAGTTGAAATTCCCACTAGTTATATGCTTTATTAAGAATGATTGTACAGATCCTATAGTACTGATCTTACCGGATTTAACATTATCATTCAATTTTGAAACATATGAACCATCCACTAACGCACGAACGGTTGAAGTATTATTATGAACATAAATACCTATAAAATACCATATAAATTCACCATCTAGGTTCATTTTAACCAAACTATAAGACTTTAAAAGGTGAAAAATCAAGGTTTTAACTTCATTTTCATTATTTTTGATATCTGGGTTTATAGCACCTAAGGAAAAGATTTTGGAATTTTCACTGAAAGTTTCATTTAAATAATTTTTAAGAAAGTTATAGAGCAGCTGTTTGGACTTGATGTTGAGGTTGGAAAAATTATCATTTATAAGATATTGAAGGGTTTCTATGTAAGTTTCTAGGAGATGAACCCATATGACAGGATCTTTATCTATAAGTGAGGATCTTAAGTTGAAGGGAGGATAAAAGGGAATTGGCATAGATAGAGACATGGCCAATAGATAAAAGAGAGTGCGGTAATGTAGGTGTAAAGGTGGTGGGAGCGACGGTGCGAGAGTAGAAGTACGATGGTGCGGCGTGATTTTCAAAACGCACCGAAATCTAATTGAGTCATCTTGTTTCTCGACTCGCTACCACCACCTCGCGGCACAGCACAGCACCGACCGAGGCAGCAGGCGCCAAGCTCATCGCAATCCCGGAGCACCGACATCCTGACTCTTTTGACTCGCGAACCAAAAGTGAAAAATTAATCCAAAATTTCAACCATGTGTGATGTTGTATTAGGTTCCCAATGGGGGGACGAAGGTAAAGGTAAACTCGTAGACATACTTTGTGACGATATTGATGTCTGTGCAAGATGTCAAGGTGGTAACAACGCTGGTCATACCATTGTCGTAAATGATGTCAAATATGACTTTCACTTATTACCATCTGGTTTAGTTAACCCAAATTGTTTAAATCTTATTGGTTCTGGTGTTGTTGTTCATGTCCCATCATTATTTGAAGAATTGGCCAACTTAGAAAAAAAAGGTCTTGACTGTAAAGGAAGATTATTCATTTCATCCAGATGTCATTTAGTATTTGATTTCCATCAAAGAACTGATAAATTAAAAGAAGCCGAGCTTTCAACCACCAAAAAGTCCATTGGTACTACCGGTAAAGGTATCGGTCCAACATATTCCACCAAAGCTTCAAGATCCGGTATTAGAGTCCACCATTTAGTGTCTGAAGAACCAGAAGCTTGGGAAGAATTCAAAACTAGATATAATAGATTAGTTGATTCAAGATATAAACGTTATGGTGATTTCGAATATGATTCTGAAGGTGAATTAAAACGTTATGAAGAATACCGTGAAAAATTAAGACCATTTGTCGTTGATGCTGTTGATTTCATGCATAAAAGTATTAAAGACGATAAGAAAATTCTTGTTGAAGGTGCTAATGCTTTAATGTTAGATTTAGACTATGGTACTTATCCATATGTCACTTCCTCTGCCACCGGTATTGGTGGTGTTTTAACTGGGTTAGCTATTCCTCCAACCACCATTAAAAACGTTTATGGTGTGGTTAAAGCTTACACTACTAGAGTTGGTGAAGGTCCATTCCCAACTGAACAATTAAATGAAGTTGGTGAAACTTTACAAGATGTTGGTGCTGAATTCGGTGTCACCACCGGTAGAAAGAGAAGATGTGGATGGTTAGATTTAGTTGTACTTAAATATTCTACTGCCATTAATGGTTATACTGCGCTTAATATTACCAAATTAGATGTTTTAGATAAATTTAAAGAAATCAAAGTTGGTGTATCTTATAGTTATAATGGTAAGAGATTATCTTCATTCCCAGAAGATTTACACGTTTTAGGTAAAGTTGATGTTGAATATGTTACTTTACCAGGATGGGAACAAGATATTACCCAAATTAAAAACTATGCAGATTTACCAGAAAATGCAAAGAAATATTTAGCATATATTGAAGAGTTTTTAGGAGTTCCAATTAAATGGGTCGGAACTGGACCTGCTAGAGATTCCATGTTAAAGAAGGATTAATAAACGTACTGTATTTTTGTTTTCTCTGTTAGGCTTTTTATACCTGTGCTATAGTATCTTGTTGTTGTCGTCTTCATCCTCGTGCTCGTGCAGCCACACGACACCGTACTGTCGCTCGACACCACTGCTGGCCCGCGTCGTACCAATCTGATCCACCGCGCTGTCATCTCAACATGCTTCTAGTTATCGATGCATTGTTAAAGGTCTATACGGCCCTTTCCATGATCATTCCTGATTGTGATGAAACATTCAATTACTGGGAACCGTTGAATCTTTTGGCCCGAGGTTTTGGGAAACAAACTTGGGAATATTCCCCAGAATTCGCTATTCGTTCATATGCTTATTTGATTCCATACTACTTATTCAACACTCCTGTTCAATGGGGGTTACAAAAACTCGATTTGCCTGCTTATTACTCATTTTACATTCTTCGAGTTTTCCTCTTAAATGGTGCTACTTTTTATACGGAGTGGAAATTGTATAATAGCTTGGTGAAAAATTTCAATAAGCGAGTCGCTACTTGGTATTTATTGATTGTGACTGTAAGTACGGGAATGGCCCATGCTGGTGTTGCCTTATTACCATCTTCATTGGCTATGCAATGTGTAACGATGTATTTGTCGTATGCATTGGATGGGAATAACGCCAAATCCCCAGTATTTAGTTTAAGTTGGATCATGATTGGTGGGCTTTTTGGGTGGCCGTTTGCTCTTGTATTGGCCATTCCATACGGATTAGAAGTGGTTTTCAAATGGTATGGGAAACCATTGGTAACTATAATCTCGGGAAGTTTGGTAAATTTGGTTACTATAGTCACTGTAATTGTCGCTATTGACTCTTTTTTCTATCAAAAAATCGTCTTTGTTCCTCTTAATATTGTATTATATAACGTTTTCGGTGGTGAAGGTGAGGGTCCTGATATCTTTGGTGTTGAGCCATTTCTGTACTATATAATGAACTTGGTTCTCAACTTCAATGTGATGGCTGCTTTAGGTTATTTGGGTATTCTTGTACCGAGCCAAAAGTGGATAAGTATCAATGGTCCATTAATTATATGGTCTGTTATTTTTGGTACACAACCACATAAAGAAGAACGTTTCTTATACCCAATCTATCCATTAATCGCAGTCAATGCTGGTATAACCATTTACAATTTATTTAATGTAGTAAGTAATCTAAGTAAGAAAGTAGTTTCACCAATGGTTGCAAAAGTTGGCATCAAAGCTGCTAAGTTGGTGTTTGCTGGTGTTTTCGTGGTTGGTTCATTACTTCGTACATTTAATTTAATTGAAAACTATAGTGCACCACTTCATGTATTTGAAGAACTTTCAAATCAAGAAGTTGCAAATCAACCAGATGAATTGATTAATGTCTGTATTGGTAGAGAATGGTATCACTACCCCAACTCATTCTTTCTCCCATCAAACCATCGGGTTCAATTTGTCAAATCTGGATTTGATGGGCTTCTACCAGGAGATTTTATAGAACATTCACTCTTAAAAGCTACCAGTAGTATACCAAAGGATATGAATAATAAAAACCAATTTCTGGAATCAAAAGTGATTCCATTCGAACAATGTGATTACTATATAGATAATTCAGGACCCACCAATGGGGAAGAACCGGATGTATTAACATCACCAAATTGGGACCAAATTAAGTGCCTAAACCTAATTAATCCCGATGGAAATCACGGATTCGGCAGATTGCTCTACATCCCAACCATACTAAGAGACTATATACCCTACAATGTCGATTACATGCAACTCTGTTTATTAAAAAAAGTATCCTAAAGTACATACTAGATTAGTAGATCAATTATAAATCTTCATCAAAATAATCATTAAGAGCTTTTCTTGCCTTTTCAAAACTATCTCTCGCTTTTTCCAACGCATCTTGAATCAATAATACCCAATAATCATCAGAATCTTGGTTTAAAGGTGGAGGATCTAATTCAAAATTATCTAAATTAATCCGGTTCCCATAATTTTGTATTCTTTCACATTGTGAAGATATATCAACCAATCCCAAAGCAGCAGCAGAACCTTTTAAATAATGACCTAAAGCACTCAATTCATCTAAATTTTTATCTTGTAAATTTTGGTCAATTTTTTGGAAAGTTTCTAGCACTTGATCTACAAATGTTTGAAACAAATTTTTGAAAAAACCTTCTTCATCTTCATCCATTGCAATCAATTCTGACACAACAGACCATGAGATTAGTCCTGAGTCCTGTAATTGTTTTTGTTTCTCTTCAGACATAAGGAAAATTTAATTAACGAAAGACTTCCAATCGACGAATCCTTTTCGCAAAAATTTACGTCATTATTTACACAAAGCGCGGGAGCTTGGGGGGTGAATGCGGTGCGGCTAGGGGAGAGTCCGTGGCGGGGGGTTGGTGAGAGGTGAGGCGCTTTGGTGTAGCGAGGTTCTAGATTGGAGGCATGGGGTAGGGTAGAGGGAAGTGGGTAGGAGAATGGGAGGGAAGTAGGGGAGATGTAAGAAAGAAGTGGGCTGATGGGGTACTGATTGTGGTAGGAAAGGGGCAAGGAGAGGGAGTGGCTTTACGGGGATTTGGCTTATATGCATATGGTAGCCTAGGCTTGAAGCGTTGGAGCCGTGGCACACCGTTAGCGCAGTAGCGGTGCGCTTGTGGTGTGAGCCATGGCACCGTTAGGGAGCGGCGCTTGCAACAGCGAGATTTGAGCCAGTGGGACTTGAGCCAGTGGGACAGAGGGACCAATGAGAGGTGGGAACCAACCTGGGGTCTCAATGAGGTTTAGTAAAAGGATTAACAGATTGTAGAGAATTGACAATCAGAGAAACAAGTACAGTAAATCAATTCTATTACTCTATGACCGGATTTATACGTCTATAGCGGTTGCGGTGCCTTGAGCCCGAACGCTGGTAGCCGACTTCTGGCTAACGAAGGATCAGCGCGATCGACAGGCACCCGAACACCTTCAGGTCCGGAGCGGACCAATTAGGCGAGATGAGCTTATAGATGGTAAAGAGGGTCTCCAGTGCTATTAGACACCTTCAATCATCTTAAATGGTATTGTAAGCTATCCATAACCGTCGACGTGCCGATTCGACCACCCTATTGGTTCAATTCGTACACATCTCCTAATTTGTCCATATAATATGTAGGAGCCTCTTCTTTAGGTTGAGAAAGCACACCTTCTTCACTCTCAATCCCTGTCAATACTAATAACGTATCTAAACCACCTAATCTACCAAACTTCATGTCGGTGTTAAGCCTATCGCCGATCATTAACCCTCTTTTAGGATTTTCTTGCAATCCAGGATTATCTGCCTTAATTGAATTCATCATTGACTGGTTTGGTTTACCACAAATTGCTTCCGGAGTTCTACCACTGGCAAAACCAACGGTCTCAATAATCGAACCAGCACCAATCAACAACTTCCCTTTCAGCGGAAATGTGGAGTCGATGTTGGTAGCTATAAATGGAATCGATTTATTTTTAGCTAACAAGTACTGCATAGTAATCGAGAGTTTTAAATAGTTCACATTAAGTGCTAATCCGGCAACTACACACCCCACCTTATCGTCTAAAGATGTGAGCATTGGATGGTCTGGATCAAACACAACTCCATCTTTAATAAGCTCAGGATCATTAGCACCTAAAGTTTCATAACCTAATTCTTCAAGCTCTTTAGCAATACCTTCTTCACCTAAAATCCATACTTTTTGATCTGTTGGTAACTTAAGGATTTTATTGATATAGATAGCAGTAGCATAAGAAGATCCAAAGATTTCTGTTTTGTTAAGGCCTTTAATTCCGAGTTTTTCGAATTTTTTCAAGTAATCCTGTCTCGATTTGGTTGAATTATTGGTAACGAAGATAACGGTTTTATTCAACAGTTTGAGGAGGTCTAAAGTTTCGGTAACTTTGGGGAGGAGATGGTCGCCGAGCCATAAGACACCATCGCAATCGAAAAGGAAGTAATCGTATTGGTCAAGGAGTTTAGCTACTTGGTCTTTGGAGTTGACTTTGATAGACATGTGCGGTGAATCGGCGACGGAGGTTCCGATCGATGCGTGAGACGGTGGGGCGGTGGCCAGACGGGCGGTGAGTGGAGCGGCGGTAGGCAGACGACGGGCGGTGGGAGTGCGAGGAACTGTGGCTCATTTGGGGAAACTCAGAGACCGGTATAACTTTACCATATTGAGGTTATTTTTGGCCGAAATGGTGTCAATCTGCTCCTAAAGAACTCTATAATCACCGCCAGGCATCGATATACCATATAAACCGACTAAACCCCCCCGCTATCACCTCACCTTACCGTATCATTTGGCTGCGAATTTTTTGTGTGATCCACGCTTATTACCAAATCAGGATACACTCTTAGACCACCCAAAACTATGCCCATAAACTAACACATTGTACTGTGCATTACATACCATCATTACCAACATCACCAATACGCCATAACCGCTCAATTTCCCACTCTATTCCTCTCCACACCGCCCGTACTCCAACAATATTCCTTCGAGGCCATTGTCTCAGAATGGCTGGTGATTCCGGTGCGCCGTCCTGCCACCGAAGAACGAATTACCGCAGCGCTTCACCGCCCACTTATTCCAACCACCAATCCTTATAACCTTATTAATCATCGTACCATTACCCATCTACGCCATCTCTACTAGCCCTCTCTACCCCGGTATTCATAACCAGTTCCAGGAAATATCGGGGGACAATGTTACACAAAATTCCCCTTCCCCAGATTTCAATCATATGAAAAATTGAGACCCAAATACGTCCACACAACCTCACCATTACCACACCAAAATCACCCCCAAAACCGTATATTTCACTACATATCAGCACCCTAATCACATCATCATCCTCTACACTCTCTATCGACCCCCAAACCTTATCAACTCCCCCCAAATCTGCCCTTATCCACCGTCTCCACCGCGATCCTCGGTCAAATTAACCAATTAGAGTAACCGAAAATTAAATTATTAAGATACCCAACCCCTCAAGTCAAAAGTATATAAATACTCAAAATAACTAAAAAAATCGCATTGAAAAATTCAATATGGCTCCAGTATTTACAAATTCCAACGGGTGTCCAATCCCTGAACCTTTTGCAACTCAAAGAGTTGGTAAACATGGTCCTTTATTATTACAAGATTTTAATTTAATTGACTCTTTAGCTCATTTTGATAGAGAAAGAATCCCTGAAAGAGTTGTCCATGCTAAAGGATCTGGTGCTTATGGTGTTTTTGAAGTCACTGACGACATTACTGACATTTGTGGTGCTAAATTTTTAGACACAATTGGTAAAAAAACCAAAATTTTCACCAGATTTTCCACTGTTGGTGGGGAATTAGGTTCTGCTGATACCGCTAGAGATCCAAGAGGGTTTGCTACTAAATTCTATACTGAAGAAGGTAACTTGGATTTGGTTTATAATAACACCCCAGTTTTCTTTTTAAGAGATCCTTCTAAGTTCCCTCACTTCATTCACACTCAAAAGAGAAACCCAGAAACTCATTTAAAAGATGCTAATATGTTTTGGGATTATTTAACCACCAACCAAGAAGCCACTCATCAAGTTATGATTTTATTCTCTGATCGTGGTACTCCTGCCAGTTACAGAGAAATGAATGGTTATTCTGGTCATACTTATAAATGGTCAAATAAAAAAGGTGAATGGCATTATGTTCAAGTTCATTTCATTGCTGAACAAGGTATTAAAACCTTAAATAACGAAGAAGCAGGGCAATTGGCCGGTTCTAACCCTGATTATGCTCAAGAAGATTTATTTAAAAATATTGCTGCTGGTAATTATCCAACTTGGACTTGTTATGTACAAACTATGACTCAAGAACAAGCTAAAAAAGCACCATTTTCAGTTTTTGATTTAACTAAAGTTTGGCCACATAAAGATTATCCATTAAGAAGATTTGGTAAATTTACTTTAAATGAAAACCCAAAGAATTACTTTGCAGAAGTTGAACAAGCCGCTTTTTCACCAGCTCATACTGTTCCATATATGGAAGCCAGTGCTGATCCAGTTTTACAACTGAGATTGTTTTCTTATGCTGATACTCATAGACATAGATTAGGTACTAATTATACTCAAATTCCTGTTAATTGTCCAGTTACTGGTGCAGTTTTCAATCCCCATATGAGAGATGGTGCTATGAATGTTAATGGTAATTTAGGTAATCATCCAAATTATTTGGATACTTCTAAACCAGTTGAATTTAAAACTTTCAGCTTACAAGAAGAACAAGAAATTTGGGAAGGTGCTGCTTGTCCATTCCATTGGAAATATGATGAAAAAGATTTCATTCAACCAAGGGAATTATGGAAAGTTTTGGCTAGATATCCAAATCAACAAGCTCATTTAGCTCATAATATTGCTGTTCATGTTGCTGCTGCTGATGCTCATATTCAAGATAGAGTTTTTGAAATGTTTGGTAAAGTATCTTCTGATTTAAGTAACTTGATTAAGAAGGAAGTTTTACAATTATCTCCAAGAAAGTAAGTATTTATTGAATGTAAAATTTAGGTAGGATGATTTTGTTTGTGCGTTTGTTTCTGTTCGTTTTCTGTACGTTTATCCTCTGTTCTGGTGAAGAGTAGAAGATGATGGGGACTCGAAGCAATTTCAGGTCTAGTACCAGTGCCAGTCCACCACTGGCGGTAGAAACTGGCCGACCAATTTGAACGCTAAGTTTATATTTCTACACACTCATAATTTCGTAGTATTACATGATGCACATGCACAGCTTGAGCCACATTTACATGATGAACCGCAACAGCCGGTTCCAGATCCGCTACTAGTAGAGCTGCTACTAGTACTTGTAGTATTCTTTCCACACATATTTGTTCTTTCTTGGGATCTCCGTTGAATTTATATCTACCTCCCGCATTGACTTACCGCTTTAGGAACCCGAATCTCCTATCAGCTCATTTCTGAAGGATACCGTCGTGCACGTACCGATCAACAAGAAATATTAATTTGTTCTCTTTCGGCTGCAAAGGTTTTAGTCTCGCCAAGGTGTGTTTGTTGATGCCTGTTTGGTTGATCCAAATATAACAACACACAGCCTTTAACAAGTTAAAAATCGTGTGCGTTGTGTACTACACAGCCCATTCAGGGTTGCAAACAGAACGCGATCGCTTCGTCGTCTATTCATACTCTTGACTTATGTACTAATACTCCTTGTATCTATTGTTTTTACCTTGCTTGTGAAAAACTACAAATCTAGACTCCGCATTAGCTTGCGAATTGGGTCATTCTCCACCTCAATTATGTAATTATGACATGGTGTCAACTAGTTTGAAGTCTAATATATGGCTGGCTAAAAATACTCATCCTGCACACAGCCCCGATTTCCTAATTACTTTACCTATTTAGGAAGTCGATTGTGATCTCTTACATAGCCAGCACTTTGTTCGAAGAGGTGACTATAGTGCTAATTTCACGTCTATTCTCAGGAACCGTGCCTTCAGCCATATTTATTCAGCACTTTGTTTACAAATTTAGAACCCTTTCAGATCTAAAAAAATTATAAAAGAGTGTATAATTTTCCAGTTTCTACAGTATTTAAAAGTATAACTACTTGAATTTAAACTATATAAAGAAATGCCAAACGCTATTAATTACGCTGTTACTGATGTTGTAGGTCTTGCCGCTTCTGCTGTTGATGCTGCCGGTGCCGGTGCTGCTTCTATTGCTACTCAAGCCGTTGGTGCTGCTACTGACGCTGCCGGGGCTATTACTTCTGGTGCTGTTGCCGGATTTGACGAAGCTACTTCTGCAGGGGCTGCTGCTGCTGATAAAGCTACCTCTGCTGGTGCCGCTGCTGCTAATAAAGCTACTTCTGCCGCTGCTGGTGCCGCTGCCAAAGCTACTTCTGCTGGTGCCGCTGCTGCTGATGCCGTTGGTTCAGAAGCTGCTGATGCTGCCTCTGATGCTGCTGGTGCTGCTGAATCTTTAGTCGGAGCTGCTACCTCTGGTGGTATTTCTGCCGCTGCTGCCGCTGCTTCTGATGCTTCTGATCTCATTGAATCTGCTTCAGATTTTATTTCTGGTATATCTGACAGTGAAAACACTGCTTCCATAGATATTTCTGCAGACCTTGCTTCAGCTTCTTCTTCTTTAGCTGCTCACAGTAGAACTACAACTAGAAGCTCAAGTAGTAGTAGTAGTACATCTTCTGCTGATTCTAGTGAATCAAGTGATAGTGGTGCTTTAGGACAATTTGATGGTTCTAACTGGAAGAGATCTGCTGCTGTTGCCGGTCTTGTTATGGTCAGTTTTATCTTCAATGTTATGTAAGTTACGATAGATTTAATGAAAAGTTACGTTTGTTTTTGTTTTGATAGGTTCTACTTATTATTTTTTTTTTTAATTCTATATACTCTATTCTAGCCTTCACTATTTCGGCTCCCAATGCCATCTGAACTCTCTAATTAAACCTATTTTACTATAATACATCTCTAGCTTATCTACCCCAGACCGCGCTGAAAATTTTCCAGATGAAGCCAGCCAGGTTACAAGTTAGTCCATCAGAACTTCCCGACGACAAGCCTCCACAGACTGGTAACGTGTTCAACATATGGTTCCTTAAATGGTCTGGTGGTGATGGTACCAAAAATCATGTGAAGCTGAAATTTCGGGTCAATATCGCTAAAGATGAGGGCTATACTAAAGCTGATAAAAACAATACTTCTACAATTTGTCTTTATTTTTGTAAAGGATGCTGTTTTAAAGGTAAAGATTGTACTTATTTGCATAGACTTCCCCGGGAATCGGATTATATTCCACCTACACAAGATTGTTTTGGAAGAGATAAGACCTTTACTTATCGAGATGACATGGACGGTGTTGGGGCATTAAATAAATATAATACCACTCTTTATGTAGGGAACTTACATATGGCGAAGAACTTGGAAAGTGTTTTATCGAAACATTTCTCTGAGTTTGGTAGGATAGAAAAAATCAAGGTTATATATAGTAAAAACTGTGCGTTCATAACTTATAGTACTGATTTTGAAGCACAATTCGCTAAAGAAGCAATGCAAAATCAGAGTCTTGATGATAATGAAGTGTTGATGGTACGATGGGCAAATGAAGACCCTGATCCAAATGCACAGGCTGAAAATGACAAGAAGTTAGAGGAGAGAACAATGGCAGTGGTGAAGAATTTATTAAAACGAGGCCATGAAGAAGAGGAAGTTAATGAAATGCCTCAACCCGAGGTTGAAGAACCTGAAATAGATGACGAAAATGAACCTGAACAAAAGAAGCAGTTGGCAATAGAATCCGTTTTTGATAAAGACTCTTTGAAGCTTTTAAGTCAACGGAAAAAGCAGAAAATAGCTCAAACTGTACCCAAACCAACAGCAGACTTAAATCTGGTACTAGGGTACGACAGTGATTCTGAATAAATTTAATATTAATGTACATTATAATACACTAATCACGAATTTCCCGTTCTAATAACCATGAAGGGATATTTTTCTTTAAAAATCTTCTTAGGTCTCCAAAGATTTCGTGATCATTTTCATCTATAAACGTAAAACTTTGACCTTTATTACCAGCTCTACCAGTTCTACCAATCCTATGAATATATTCATCAATTTTCTTTGTCATTTGGTAATTAATAACCAATGACACATTGGCAACATCAATACCTCTAGCTGCCACATCTGTTGCAACCAAGATTTGTTTTTTGCCGTCAGAAAAATCACTAATAGCTTTTTCTCTTGAACTTTGAGATTTAGATCCATGGATGGTTACATTATCTAGACCCTCAGATTCTAAAAATGATGATATTTCCTCAACAACCTTAATAAAATTAGCAAATATAATAATTGAAAAGTTTCTATTATGATGTTGATGATTTTGAATCAATTTAAGTAATTTCTTGAGTTTATTAGAATCATCAACTTGTGATAAGTATTCGAAATCTTGCTTAATATTATCAACTTTTTCACCAACATCACCAATTACCATTCGTGCAGGTTGATAAAGATACTTACTAGTTAATTTTTCAATAGTTGGAGAGAAAGTTGCAGTGAACATCAACGTTTTCTTTCTAGTTAAATGAAATACTTGTTGATCTCTCGTATCTGGATCACCCAAATAATTATATAATGACTCTAAAGACCTTTCAAAGCCCATATCAATCATTCTATCTGCTTCATCATAAACCAAGTAATAGCATTTACTAAGCTTTATTAAACCTCTTTCTAAAGAATCAATTAACCTACCAGGAGTTGCAACCACAATATGGACTCCCTTTTTAACCAATTCTAACGTATCTTCATACTTATGTCCCCCGATAATACTTATAGAGTTCAATCCTAGAGGTTTACAAAATTTTACAAGCTCAGTAGTAATTTGGTTGGCTAATTCTCTCGTAGGTGCCATTATAAGTGCCAATGGAGTGTTTGGTTGCTTCTCATATTGAAGATAGTTCTCGTCAATATTTAATATGAAGTTAATTAATGGAAGTATATAAGCTAGAGTTTTACCTGAACCGGTCTCTGCTATACCTATAACGTCTTGATGCTGTGATATTGGTACGGCAGTTTTCTGAATTGGCGTGGGACTTGTATACCCAAGCTTCGTTAAAAGTTGCTTGATGTTCTCTGCAAGTGGAGCTTCTTTCCAATTCCGTATTGGTTGTATCTTAGTGCCTTTAAGAATGATATTGAACTCATCTTTGAAATTTCTCCAGTCTGTATCAGTCATTTCGTGTATTTTCTTTGCACTCCAATGGATATTTGCAACTTTTAGATCATCTGAAGCATCATCCAAGTCAACTAGAGGAGTAAAGTCTCCGGAAGTGTCATCCAGCTGGTCCCAATCGAATGAAAATGATGGTTTTGGTTTCTTGAGTTTAAGCGATTCAACTTCTTTAATATCTTGAATTTCCAGTTCAAATTTGGGTTTCTGTTTCTTTACATGTACCTTATGATTTTGGATTAAGGGTTTAGAGACTCTATTACTTTTCTTGATGAATTTTGGCTTATCTTGTTTGACAAGTTCTTCAATAGAGATGGGCCGCATGAAAAATGCGACCTGCATCCAGGCTGGCTGCAAAAGTAGAGTCAAAACCAGTGTGGTGAAATTAATTTAGGGGGTTGTAAGGTTTTGATGATGGTAAATGGTGTTATTGAGGCAATTATATGTGGTGTACTTATTTCTGGTCAATAAGAATGTTTTGTGTATTCAAGTAATATATAGTTGAATAGTTCGTAGTTCACTTCTCAATTAAGTAATCTCTTTAATGCAAACAAGCACGCTATATATGTTAATGCTCCTCATTACTCATAAAGGCTTTAAATGGCTGAAAACAGCCATTCTGTGATTAATATAGACTTTATACCAAGTTTACAAACACAAATACAAGCAATGGTGTACCGGTGTTTATGATCATGGTGTACTGGCCTATCAGGTGCACAGGTGTTTTATAAAAATGGTGTTGGGGTGTAACATTTGAATTTTGTACCAACATACACAGTCACAAAAACCAATTGCAAACGTGGTTATACCGTAATTGTGCTGTATTCTGGTTTTAGTACCAACATACACAATTACAAATATAAGCCAGATGTGGCTTTGTGTAGTTTGGTACAAACCAAAACCAACACATCCTAACACCATTTTAATAAAACACCGGTGCACCTGGTAGGCCAGTACACCACACTTACTTTACACCAGTACACCATTGTACACTTAACACTTTATAAGTCGGTGGTTTTAGGTAGAAACTGATGCCAATTAATTTTAATGTAATCATCTATGCAATACAAGTACGTCAACCTATTTTGTGCTGTATAAATGTTCAATTGTGTGCTAAAACTCTATTGTATATATATTCTCAATATTTTCTAAATACTCTGTATTCTCTAAATATCTAATTTGGCTCTATTACTATTAGCCCTATATCTAATATAACCCAATATTAATCCCATTACCAATAAACACATTCCACATGTAATTCCAAAAGTTTCACTATAACAACCACTTCCTTCTTCACATATATATTCTTTACCTTTATAATGTGAATGAATATCATAATAATGACCAAAGATCTTTGTCATCACTGTAAGCCCAAAAGTAGTACTTGAATACATAATTCCCCATATAAAACTATAATTCTTCATATTAAAAATATCAGAAATAATAGCAGGATAACATGTAAAACTAAACCCATAAGCATAACCAATGAGACAAGATACTATCAGAAGAAATATATTAATTCCTCTTAAACTGGAGCTGAAAATATCCAATTTCAAAGTATTCAAGAAATGACCAAATAACATAATCGTCAATCCAATAATAAGGTTCCAATGTCTTTGATAATGAAGTTTATTAACTAAAAGATCGGATTGAGGACCTGATGAAAGTCTACCTAAAAATGAAAATACAGCGATAAGTGAAACATGAATAGCTTGAAGATGATGTAAAGACAAATCACCTTCAGACTTTTCATAATATAAATAAGCAGCTTTAACAATAAATCCCACTTCAAAAATATACATTTGACCAAGACCTTGAATAATTGAAAACATAACAAAATGAAACCAAAAAATAGGATGAAGTAAACTATCTTTTAAACCTAAATGTTTCAAATCTTTCTTCAAACCTTCATTAGAATATTCAGGTAATAATTGACTGCTTTCATCACTTACAGATGCATCTCTAGTAATTATCATATCATTTGGTTTATAATGGCCCTCTACTCTAATGAATATAAACCCTATAAAAATCAAGATTCCACAGACTATATGAAGCATATAAAGAAAGGTTTCCACATCTCCATGCAAAATATTACTATAAATGAACAGAAAAAGTAAACTTGAAATTGCAAATGATGAAATAGTTATACTCTGTGCAGTTCCCTTATAGTTTGGAAACTCAATGGTTACGGCCTTAATTGCACTGAAATATCCAGCAGTAGAGCCCACACCAATAAGAAACATCGCACATACAAGACTAATCATTAGACTTGCTGGGCCATGAATAAATAAACTATATAGCCATTTATATCCAATAAAGATAGTCAAACAACTCAATAACATTGGCAATTGTGTTCCATAAGTGTCTGTCACAATACCACCTAAAAGTCCACCCACAGATGAACCAATAACAGTACTAATATTCAAATTAGCAGACTGACTAGTTGTTAAATTACATGATTCAGCCAACTGAGTACCGTAAATGGAATATGCAAATAAAGTCCCACAAGATAAAGCAACAGGAATGGAAGAACCGAGGATAAGCCAGTGATTAGTCTCAGGAAGGTACTGGTTAATTTGGGAGATCAGACCATGTAAGATAGACATTGTAGACTCGATTACGTCCGCAACTCTCTTATCTTGAAATAAACTCTGTCGTGGCATAACCATGTGGCCTCGCAACGGCTCCACAATTTTTTTTTGCAATTGAAACTGAAAAAAAGTCGTGTGCAGACTGAAAAATTTGCACAAGTTTCGACGTTCTCAAAAAATTCAAACTCTACTACATTAAATATGCCAGTTGATCCAGAAAAGTTAGCTAAATTACAAAAATCTTCCGCCAAAAAAGTTGGTGGTTCCAGAGTTAAGGCCAAAAAGGTCATCAAAGAACAAGATGACACCAAATTATTAGAAACCTTAGGTAAATTAAAAGCTACCAAGATTCAAAATGTTACCGAAGCTAACTTCTTCAAAGAAGATGGTAAAGTCTTACACTTTAAAAGAGTTGGTGTCCAAGGTGCTAATGAACACAACACTTTTGCATTCACTGGTTACCCACAAGAAGTTGAAGTTACTAAATTAATCCCAGACATTTTACCTCAATTAGGTGCTGAAAATTTAGAAATCTTAAGTCAATTAGCTAAACAACTTCAACAAGGTAGAGCTCCACAAATTGGAAAAGACGGAAACTTAGCTGATGCCGATGAAGAAATCCCAGACTTAACTGAAGGTCAAAAATTCGACGAAGTTGAATAAATGACTCATGTATTTAATATACGATAATGGAAAAGGATGTCTAGTTTCTAGATTATAGAATATAGGATGCTGTATTATGTACGTCTTTTTAGACATCATTGAGTCTGTAGCATTAGTTTAACACAGGCCATTTCTATTCGAAGCCTCTACATCTCTCTACACCTGTCCAGGCCTACAGGTCAGGCCTGCCACTCCAGACTCTACCACTCTCTTCCTCTGGTGGATGTCGCCCAATGTCGCCCTGTGTCGCATCTCAACTTTAACCCAATCCAATCCACTCGCATTTTTCAATCAACATGCCTAGAGCCTTTTATGAAGATGACGAACTAGTCGTCACCAAACCCGGTTTCAACACAGAAATAACAGACAATTTGAAAGAAAAAGAGTCCGCTCATGGTAATATTTCCTTCATCAAAGGTATGGGGATCCGTTCCACCCCAATCTTGGAATCCTATATGAACAAAACCAGGCTCTTTTTACATGAAAAGTTCAAGGTTATTGAAGCAGAAGTCGATACCCAAGTCAGTGCATTTAACAATGAAGTCAACCAAATTTCCTCCACCGTTCAGTCCGTCATTAAAGAGCCTGTTCTCCCCAATATCATTTACATCTTGACCATCACTTTAAGTGGATCCATTCTCGTTAACAAACGTTCATTACCACTTAGATTCTTCACTCCTACCATTTTTGGTGCTGGCGCTTTCAGCTACTTCATGCCTAACTCGTTCAACACCATTAAAGCCGAAGCTTGCAAATACGAGAAAGAAAATTACCCAGAACTTCACTCTAAACAACATGAATTATTTACTCAATTAACCCAAACCAAGCAAGACTTGGTTATTCAAAAAGAGAAAGCTGCTGTTCAATTACAATCCCAAATCCACGACGTTCGTGTAAAGCTCGCTGATTTGTTTAAGTAAATCATTTATTGTTATTTAAATAAATCATTTATTGTCATTATATAGATAAAATATCATAAGTGGTATATAAAAGTGCCCCAGCACCAATAGCCAATAAAACATAGTTTAAAATCCTATTCTTATACCGCTTTGCTCTCTCTTTTTCGTCCCCTTTGTCTTGACAACATTCTCTTAAATGCAACATTGGTGGATACATATAAACCAATGGAATACATGCAAAACAACCAACAAATGAAACAAATAAATCCAAGTTTTTACCTCCATAAATGGCAACAATGGCAGTAAAAATAACAAAGATTGTTCTAAAGACATTCTTACACCATTTAATGAAGTTGGAGTGTTTACCTGTTCTAATAAATAACTTCAGTTCAACCAATCTAATGGCTGGGAAAATTTGAATTGGTGTAGAAAGTAAAATTGCTAATGAATAAAGTAATTGAATTAAAATTACAAATGGTGAATTTTGTGGTAAATTCAATAAGATCACGGTTTCAATACTTGAACCATAAGTTAAATAACCTAAAGTACCCACTCCGATCATGATGATAGAGATGGTTATAATAACCGATGCTAAAACTTTTGGGAAATGATTTGGATAAATCATTGAGTCTTGAATTGGAATGATCAACCCAATTCCTTCGAATGCAAAGATAGCAATCCCAATAAATACTGAAAATTCTTTTTGATTAAACACAAATTGAATTCCTTCGCCAACTTGGCCATGATTATTTAAAAATAAATCAATCATGATGAAATAAACGATGGTAACTAAACCAAAGAGGATTAGAAAATTAGCCAATACTGCAGTCAATGAAAGTTTAGTAATATCTCTAACCAATGATAAAGGTACCAAGAAAATCAATTGTCCAAGAACAAACCAATTAATGGGGATATCTTCAATTTTAAACGCATTAATTAAGAACGCTTTAAAATTCTGTGATGTAAACACAATATAAGTAGAGATGAATCCAATTTGGGAGATTACAATAGAGAGGAAAATCAACTGTTGAAGCCATTTACCGTAAAGTTTTAACCCAATTTCTCCAAAACTACTTACTCTTGTACTTTGTTTGGTGATAACAAGAATCAAATAACACCAATATGAAAGAAGACCAAAGAATGAAAGCGTTGCAATTGAGAACAAAAGACCTCCATTACTAAACCCTTTCGGTAAAAATAGTACCCCGGTTCCAACAAAGGCTTTAACAAGTAAGAAATATGCCTTAGTATCGGTGGCAGTTCCACTAGCATTTACCTTATTGTAGCGGAAAATCTCGTCGGAACTTTCAAGCAACGGTGTTTCTTCATCTTCTATTGCAGACTGATATGTTGACTTGTAATGACATGCAATTCCATCGACTTCATCTTCTAAATCTTCCCCAGCAAAATGGCCATAAATACTAAGAAATTCAATGAAATTTTTGGTGAAAACACTCGGGTGTTTTGTCTGGATGTTGTTTTGCAACAAAAATGCTCTTCTGAATCCACCAGGAACATTGATGGAACTAGCCATAGACCCTCTATGGTGTCTTTCAAGATCTGATGATGATAAGCTTCTGGTACGATTTCCCGGTCTTGTTTGCTTATAGATATCTCTAGTGATATCACCACCCTCTGAATGAATATGATCTTCATTAAGGTACCGGTTGACCTGTTCATTTAGGTCTTCATCAGATACATGGATGGCCTCATTCTTGGATGAAAGCGACAGAGAATCATCTTCAAATCTCTTCATAAATTGGGCATTTGACGAGAAACTGCTCGGTTTTGAGTTGAATCTCGGTGATACAGACATCATTGGTGACTGTGATAATGGCGACTTGGTTAATTTAGCGATGCTTTTCCGTCTACTGGACGTACTGTCAATGTTTTGGGGTTGAGACATGTCGGAAATTTTCACCGCGAGCAGATAAAAGATAACTGATAAGAGCCGTCCTGCGCCGTGCACTTAGAGAATTTTACCAATTTACAACCAAGACAGAGCCAAAAGGTTCTTTAAGCAACCAAAGGGTTCTTTTATCAGCCGAAGGGTTCTTTTATCGTGCATTTCTATATATGTATTTCATAACTAATTAGTTAATTTTGCAATAGCCAATTCATGACCTAGTTGAGCAGCTCTATCATACCAATAATGAGATGGTTTGGTACTTAAGCCTAACTCTGCCAATTGACCCATATGATACAAAGATTCTGGTGTATTATACTCTTTAATGGCCCTATCAGCCCATTTAAATGCCTTTTCAGGATTTGGTTGGGGAATATGTTTTGAAGCACCTTGAGATCCATTGAGACACCATCTAGATAATCCAATCATAGCATCTGGATGTCTTTTATAAGATAATGGAGAACTGACAGCTTTCAAGTACCATTGAATAGATTTACTTGGGTTTTTCTGTCTATTTAATTCTCCATATTCATAAACCTTACCTAATTTAACTTGAGCTAATAAACAATTTAATTTAGCTGAAGTATTATAATAAGTAAGAGCTTTAGCATAGTTTACTGGAACAATTTCAAGGCATTTTGCAATGAATTCATCATTAACATTTAAGTCTCCAGGATAAATCCCTTCATAGATTTTACCTAATTCAAAACATGAGTATCCTACAATTTCAACCAATTCATCTCTATCATCTTCATCTAATTCAGCTTTAGAAACATCAATAGATGATAAATCTTTTAAGATTTTAAGACATTTGAAAGATCTGACTGATGGAACATTCAAATACAATAATGCCATTTTATAAATTGCTTTATTATAACCTAACCTTGCAGCTTGTTTATAATAATCAAGAGCAGTATTAAATTGATCTGGGAATTCAAATTCATATAAATCTCCAAGATTGTAAATTGCTTTAAAATTATTATGATTGAATTGAATAGCTAATTCATAAAACTTGATGGCTTCATCAATATTTTTATCAACATTAAACAGTTGACCATATAAAATATAATGATGTTTTAATAAATTTGCGTAAATTAAACAAATTTCAGATTTAGTTTCTGGCATAATTCTAGCATTTTCAACATCTTTAATAAGTTTTGAAATATGCTGTGTTGAAGATTTAATAAATAATGCTTTATTGGAATTAGTTTGATCAGGACTAATTTGCTCACCTTTAATATTAATATATGCATAAAGTTTATTAATGGTAGCATCAATTAACATTTTAACCCATTTAAATCTAAACTCATAAGATTTATTACCAGAAGAAATTATATTACGAAGTTCTTTAAATTGTTTAATCTTACGATTAATTTCAGTATCACCCATTCTTGCTTGACCACGTACCATTGGTGGAGAAATTGGAGAAGGCATTACTGAATTAGGTCCCAATGTGGGTGTCATTTGGCCAATTGAACCTCTTTGATTGGACATTGGCAGCATCATCGGGTTCATCATCATAGACCCTCTTGCATCACCCATCATACTTTGACGATTATCGTAATACATACCATTATTCATGTCCATTGGGAATTGTTGGAATGATGGATTCATTGGTGGTTGAAGAGGTGTTTGGAATGGTGATCCTCCATTACCTCCATTGAATGTTGCAGTAGATGTTTTCTTCTTCAACTTTTTCTCTTTCTTTTTGGTTTTAGGTTTCTTAACATCATCCAAAGGTTCTGGAAGTGGCTTTTCAGATAAACGACTTGGATCATAGTCTATGAATTGACTATTCTCTTGTAAAGTTTTATCTTGAATAAAAGTTGAATGATCTTGATAAGAATTATCAACCTTGATGTTTTCACGCAGTCTTTCATCACTAGTCTTAGTAGTGAATTTAGAAGATCCATTACTTTGAATAGAGTTATAAGAGCTGGAAGAAGTAGTACTTCCATTACGTTCAAGTTCTGGGGTATTGTGTTCAGCGATAGAGTTAGTTTGTGGAAAATGGTTTGGTCCATCAATGTTTTTAGGTGTGAAAACGACAGTGTTATCAGCGATTGATTCGTCCATTTCTTCAGTTGGAACAGATGCAGGCATAGAAACTGGACGAGATGGTTCTTGATGTGGAGGTTTTTCGATGTTCATTGGTTGTTGAATTGTCATACGTTGAGGTTTTTTAGAAGCTTTACCAGGAGATCTGACTTTTTTCACTGGTGATTGTACAGGTGATTCTGTTTGTTCTTTTGGTGGAACGTAACGAGGACGTTGTGGAGAATCTTGTTGGTGATTTTGCATTTCTTCAGTGAATTCATGAAGAAGACCTTCGTTTTCAACAAATGTTTCTTCACCTTCAAGAGTCAATTTATGCAAATCAAGATCTACAGATTCATCAGCTTCATTAGAGTTAGATTCAGGTTTAAAGTTTGAATCTAAAGATGCAACACGTTTATGAGGATTGATATGAGATTCCAATACCGCTGAAGGCATTGAAGGAAATCTGTTAGACTTGATGGTTGATTTTCTGGAGTTTTCAATCAATTTATTGGAAGAGCCCAGATCGAGTGTTTCAAAAGTAGATTGAATAGCCAGCTCTTTATTAATAGGAGGCGAGGTTATGCCACTAGATGAGTCAGAGATTGGATGTGGGCCTATGCCACTAGATGAGTCAGAGATTGGGTGTGAGCCTATGTCATTATGTGAGTCAAAGACAGCATTGGATTCAGATGGAGCAGCGGCTTCTTTTGGAGAGGATAAAGAAGGGTTAAAAGATGAGCGGGCTGGAGAATTCAACGATGAATCGGTTGGAGTGGTCAACGCAGGGTTGTTTGGGCTGAGGTTAATGGAAGACATATTCATGGCGTTCATGCCATTCATGCCATTCATGCCGTTCATACCATTCATACCATTAATACCGTTCATGGTGTTCATACCATTCATGCTATTCATTCCATTGCTCATCCCATTCATACCATTGCTCATACCATTGTTTAAACTCAAATTACTAGCATTCATTTGGTTCATTCCCATAGGGTTCATGCCCTGCATAGCATTGCTATCTTCGCCATTTGCTCCGTTTCCGACCTGGCCTTGACCTTGCATCATCTGGTTCATCATCGTGTACATCATATACATCATCTGTGGGTTCATCTGGCCCATCTGGGCCATATATTGAGGGTTCATCTGAGCCATCTGTTGATTCATTTGGGCCATTTGTGGGTTCATTGACATGTTCATCATTCCTTGGTTCATTCCAGGGTTCATTCCTTGGTTCATCATCATCCCCTGATTCATCATCATGTATGGCATCATCATTGAGTTACGGTACACGTTGTTATAATATTGTCTCCAAGACGCATATGGATCTTCGGTACTTTCATCACTTTCTTCGCTGTCATCTTCGCTATCTTCTTCGCTTCCACTTTCACTGGCACTTTCGCTTTCTTCACTTTCTTCGGATTCAGTTTCGGATTCTTGTTGTGTTGGTTCAGGTCTATAACCGTAAGGGTACATTCTAAAATAATCTTTTGGAGATCTCAAGTCTGCTTCAGTATCATTCGTACGGTAACTAACGGCCAGAAATTCACTTCCACTAACGCTTTCTGTTGTTGTATAAGGTTTACTTATCCTGTCGACGTTAGCAGTGGTGTACATATTTATTAATTTTTTTTTAAAAACCTTAATTATAAAATACTTCAGTATATTAATAGTATTACCATTTTTGGTAATTTGAAAAACATCGAACGAAAATTTTACTTATTTTGGCGCAGTGCGCAGGAAAAACTTTTTAGTACGAGACTTAGTGCCACTTGGCAGTGCGAAAATGGGTTCTTGGCTCGTATTAGTTCCGGCACTTGCGGTTGCTTGGTGGTATTGCTGTGCGATGAGCTCTGTAAATATCGGTAGAATAGGCACGGGTTAACAATAAAAATAGGGTTATTAATTTAATATTTGAGCAATTTTAACCAATGTTAAACCCTGTCAGATTGGCATTGATTGTTTTAGATCGGTTACTAGATTATTTTATAGATGATAAAAAAATATTTTACAAACATTGGCTATATTTAACTATATAATACTGGTTAAGAATAACCGGGTGTAATGCATAAATAAACCTCATTAATCGTGTCAATCAAGTACTTAACTTTAAGGGGAGGGGGTGAATATTTATTTCAGTACTTTGAAACGACGTCTAGTGTTCAAAACATTGAAATTCTAACTGTTACCTCACCAAAAAGTTTGTTACAAGATTTAGTTTTTCTCTATAATATACATAATACCAAGGCAATAAGTTACAGAACAATTGTAATAATAATTGTATATACAATGGCGCAAATATTTTTTAATACAATGAACAGAAACATGTAAATACAACTGCATGTCATCGCCTCAGAACTTGGTAGCTCTAGATTGCGCCCTTAGCTCCGGCTTAGTACCTCAGACTCGTCAGACCCGTCTAGCGCCTGCGTGCCTGGCTCGTTTAACTTCAGCCCGCCTGATAATCGCCCCATCGGCCTCGCATGGTTCAACAGAGCATTGCCTTTGGCAACCTTTGGCAACCTTTGGCAACCGTTGACATCAACTTACCACAACTACAAACCGTGAAAATAGCAAGTACTTCATAATTCTACAGCACATTTAACTAGTAGGCCCAAAATCAAGCCAATTCCACTCTTTCTCGAGAATCTCATCATTTATACCAACAAATTTCTGATCATTGGTTGCAAAATTATCCTCTTGAAATATATTCATGTTAATAAGCCTGTCAATTTCATCCTCTTTAGCTTCCTTTTTATCACTAAACAATTCTAAATTCGATGTAGATATTAATGAATCACTACGGAAATTAGATGGATAATGATCATTGAATTTGGGTTCATTTAATGAATCAAGATTGAAATTGGAATTAGAACTAAAGTTGGAATTAATATTAATTGAATTTGGATTCATATTGGCGCTTATTGATGATTTTTCATGATTATTAGTCTTATTACGATAAGTAAATGCTCCATTTTCTTTTGGTTGGTTGTTTAAAGGACGTAAAACTCCATGAAGTTTATAAAAAAGCCCACAAGCATTACATAATAAATCGCCATTATTGGACTTTCTCCATAATGGAGTGGTTCTAGTTTGACAATTTGAACATTGAAGAATCTTTTTGTTACTATATAAATAATCTTCATTAGGAGATCTCTTGGAAGTGACGCTTTTAGGTGGAGTAATACTTTGAAGATTACTACTCGATGTGCTACTAATACTTGGATTATGAGACTTATAGTCGTTTTTTAAAGAGCTTTCTAACGAGTTTATATAGGATGATAAAAAGTTGCTGGAGTTGTTAGGGTTAAATTGTTTAATATGAGTCGATGCTGGGGCTTGAACTGGGGCCGATGTTGAAGTTAAAGGCGCCGATGGGCCCGTTGCCGAGATGCCAGTTCCAGTCGTTATGGCGGTTCCAGTCGATGTGCCCACGCTGGTGGCCAAACTAGACCCGTTGTCTTTGCTCTTGATACTATCAGGACTCTGGTGCATGATATTGGTAGGGGAAGAGAACTCTTCTTGTTGGCTGATTCTTCTAATATGAGCAACATAATCAAATTCTTCAAGATTTGGATCCAGCAACTTTTTATTCTTCATGATTTTTCTGTTCTGAATTCTCCAGGCGATATTTGAAATTCGTTGATTATAGGGCAAATAAGATTTATCCTTATACATCTGGAAGATCTTTATGGACAGATTATCCATATCTTCAATAAGTTGTTTAATATTAACTTTGGAATCCTTGGGTGGTTTATATACAAATTTGTCTTTCATTTGTTGGGTTTATAATAACTGGTGGATGTCGGCGGTCTTATATTATATATCCCCTCAAATTAATTTTAATTGAGGATTTGGCTGAGTTAGCGAAATCAGATATCTTGGGCTCCGGTACACGACCGCATAAGGTTCGTTTTTACGGGTTTCTTTTGTGGTGCTTAATTTGGAAGGTTTAGGTGGGTGGGGCAGGGGTAAGAGTGGATGCTGGGGTAGTAATTGATTTATATGAGGTTGTGGGGGTTATTTAGAGGGTTTGGTGGGTCATGGTAGGTGATTTGGTGTTAGTTGTAAGAGGGTTTTAGCGGTATTGTGGTCGTTATCAGTGAATATTTTTTATGTTAGTCCAATGTCCTGTGCAGGAGGTATCACCAGGCGGTTCTAAGCGCACAGTGACCACCACACGACCGGGATTAGTTTCCATTTACCATAGAGGGGTTGGTGATGGTTAGAGGTGATGTGGACTAATGGGTGGTGGTCCCCACTATCCCCACGTCGATGATTTGGACGAATTGGTATGGGGTAGAAGTTTGAAGGGTTTATTATTCATGGCTAAAAATCACACAGGTAAATGTAGTGTCGTGCGACATTTCCAACGGTGCATTTTACTGTTCGCCGGAAACGGTAATGTTTTCGATAACTTGGCTTTTTTCTTTGACTTTAAAACGGTGGCCGTTAAATTTGGAGATAGAGTGTTAGTTTAAGTGGTTACGTATATATATATGCATATTGTTGTTTGTATATGGGCGATTATATTACCATATACTTGACTATGGGATGTATGTGATGTCGCATTTTCTGCAAATATGTCGCCCTACATAAGGCATCAAGTTGAATTTCATATACCCATGACCGTTGGGCGTTTACGCCGTACTACTGCTGGACCAACTATGAGGTTGTGTGATATACTCTGATATACTTTCCTGGTTAAATCCATTGATTAAACCTCTAAATACTCTAAATACAATGCTATTTCAAACCTTATCTATGACTAATGTATTACCACTCTATGGGCAGCGTAGGTGCAGGCATATTTCCTAATCCAACTAATGAATCGAAGCGACTTTATTGGCTCCGTAAATTTGAAGAACGACATTTATCGAGTCACCGGTCACTATCGGATAGAGATATTTACACGTTAACAGCTACTTAATGTTGGGTTGACGTTCACCACGGCCCCAATTACGGGTGGCGGGCCCCTGCCCCACAATATATTAGCTTAAACAATGATGCGGGCCTTTTCAAAATTGCGGAGAGAATCACTCAATTACAATTAGCTGAGGAGTTATGAACGGCATTGGCAGATATTATAACCGTATAGTCACGTGACTGTGTTGGACTCGAAAAAGTGTACTATTTAAATATGGAATAGTACCATTATAAGATTTGAAATAAGCTAAGCTGTAGCTCTTGTAATATCTTTTGTGGCTCCTTTAATGGAGCATAGTAATACTTTTTATAAATCACGGCAATTGCTTCTATAAAGCATATTTCCTCTAAATTATAATGCCAACGTAGTTCTGTTGTAACTGCTCGCTGTACCGTTGCTCGTGCGATCCGTGGGGCCACCGAGGTAATTTGTACGGCCCAAACCTGCTATCGGTGCGAAAGTGAAAACTGTCGCTGCTTATATAGTTATAATGTCAGATAAAGTAAGAGACCACACGGTATACCAACAACAAAAGGCTAAATATATTGGTGTAGGAAACGTGAACACCAGCACAAATGAATTTGTAGAGAATTATAGAAAAGATGCTCTCAGTTCTATAGTACAGCATGCACCTCTACTTCAATATACCTCGAGAGCGATGAGCACTCACCCAGAAGAGGTAAGAGTGAAATTGATCAAGAAGATGGGTAATATTGAGTAAAGGATAGAAACCATGTAATTAATGATAACGGTATAATGATAATTAAATAATATATATAAAGAACCTTCGAATAGTTGACATTATCTACAATGTACATTCCTACTATACACTATCTAAAGAGACCCTTCTTCTTCTTCTTTTCTTCTTTCTTCACCCCTCCTAAAGGTTTTGGTTGCGATTCAGGCACATTTAACCTAACATCATCATTCAGACGCATGCTATGAGGTTCAGATGATTTAGAAGAATTGCTTGAAGATTCCATGGTTGGAGGTTTTAAATGAGTATTTTGGTCTAAAAGATTACTAGTACTCATGGATTTATTATGTTTTTGTTTATCTTCATAATGGCCTTGACTGTGGTGTCCTGGTCCAATAGGATGTCCTGGTATACCAGTTGCAGATTTCCTAGACCCTTTGTTACCAGGCATTGGCATTCCACCTCTTCCTCCCATGTCTAGACCAAGATTGTCTTGCATAGTAGGGAAGCCAGATCTACGATTAGCCCTTCTTTGTTGGTAAGGCATTTGGCCTGGAACTTGGCCTGGCATTTGTCCGGGTATTTGGCTTTGCATTTGATTTTGCATTTGGCCTGGCATTTGACCTGGCATTTGGCCTGGCATAGTCATACCGTTCATGCCATTCATGCCATTCATGCTGTTCATACCATTCATACCATTCATACCGTTCATACCGTTCATACCATTCATACCATTCACAGGCATCTGGTTCATTCCTTGCTGCATTGGTTCATAGTAAGTATTTGATTGTAAAGAGTTTAACCTGTTACGAGAACCATTGTTGTAACGCATTTGATTCGATTGCATTTGGTTCATTTGCATTTGATTCATTTGCATCTGGTTCATTTGAGGCATGTAATTATACATTTGACCGTTTTGCATTTGCATACCATTCATTGGCATACCATTCATTGGCATGGTTTGATGGCCATTCATGGAACCATTCATACCAGCTTGAGGACCTGTCAGTTGTCTCAGTATATGGTGATTATTACTATGAGATTGTGGACCTGTCATTTGACCTGGCATGGATGTAGTCTGGCCGGTTGGTACCGCTTGTGGGCCAGTCATTTGTTGACCCATTGGAGTAACTTGTTGATTCATTGGAACAGCTTGTGAACCAGCTTGTGAACCCATTGGGGCACCTTGAGGAGGTACTTGCATACTACTTCCTTGACTTGGTCTACGACCATACCCACCTTGACTAAACCCAGGTTCTTGATGACCATGGAATGAAGTATTAGAGTTAAAGGAATTGTTTAATTCCCGTTCTTTATTTGCCAATTCTTGTTCTTTTCTTTGTAATTCTAATTCTTTTTGTCTGATTTCATCGTCTCTACCTTTAATATCTTCACCATTAAGAGTTGCTCCATAAAGAGCAATATCTGTAAGGTCATCTAAATTATCATTACCTAACATTGAAGATCTAATAACTTTTGGTTCATTAGAAACAGGTGATATTGGTTTAGATGAATGCAGAGTTGATTTTGGTTGTTGATGTGAATAATACAGTTGATCAATTTCTTGCGATTGAGTTGGTTGCTGAACTTGTGGTTCATATACATGTTGTTTCGCTTGCAAACTCTCTAATTGTCTTTGTTGGTCATGATGTAACTGTTTAGTTTCTTCATGTTTAAGTTTCAAATTTTCAAATTCTTTAGTTAAAGACTCATATTGAATTTGATGATTATTAAAGTTTTCTTTTTGTTTAGCTACATTTGATTCAAGAGTAGATAAAATTGATTGTTTCGAATCAATATCATTATTTAATTGATTCTTTAAGATTTCTTGTTCTTTAATAGACATATTTAATTGATTCAATTTAATTTCTAATTTATTAATATCATTAGTTAATAAATTTACTTGATTTAATTTTTCATTATAATTCAAATCTGATTCAGGTTCATTATTTAATTTTCTACGGAAAAATAATGAACCCTCTTTTGAATTAATTTTAATTAATTGACAAATCATTGAATATAAATTTTCAAGATATGGGGTTCTAACTCCATTATCATCACCTAATAAAATTGGTTGTAATAATAATAAATCAATTTCTAAATCAAATTGATGATAATAATTATAAAATAAACTTGGAGTATCAAGAAAATTATTATCACGATTTGAAACTGGGAAAGTATTTGACCAATAATTAAATAAATTTGTTTCATTTTCAAATCCTTTAACTAATTTACAATCCATTTTTTTAATGATTTTAAGTAATTCATTAAGTAACCCTGTTATTAAAGGTTTACATAAAATTTGATTAGATAATAATTCAGGATATTGAATTTCAAAAATTATAAGTAATGGATTAAATATAATTCTTGGTAATGCTAATTTCCATTGATAAGTCATAAATTCTTTAGGTAATACACTTTTCAATAAACTGATCTTGTTACCACTATCTTCACTAACTAATTGAAACAATTTAAATAATTTAATGAAATTTGGATGATTATTTATACTGGTTGAATAATTGATTGAAGTACCTAAATAAATTCTATTATCATTATTCCTTATTGTATGAATAAATTGTTGATCGTTTATCTTCTTACAATCCATTTCATGCATTATTGAACCAATTACTAAAGAGGGCCAAAGATCTTCATTAAAATTTAATTTGAAAAATGGTTCTAAATTAATATATCCAGTACTTTCAATTAAAATAATTGAATCTTGGTGTAAAAATGGAGTTATTAAAGATGATAAAGTTTGAAAATCTTGAAGAGAATCGCAACTGATTAAAATGATATCAAATCTTGAATCAACTTGTTCAAAATCTGAATAAATTTTATATGGTTGGTATCTACATCCTCTACCAAACATATTTGAGTCAAAAGCAACGGACTTTTTGATTTTGTTGTTGACTAAAGAAACTTGACATGATTGAGTTTCTTGTAATCTCCAACTGTAGAACATCAAGCTGGGGTTATTACCCACTAGTATAGTTAGTAAAGCTGTTAAAAAAATCCGGTTTTAAAGAGTTAAAGTGTTATTTTTCGCTTGATATATGTTTTGTTACAACGTATTAAAGCTTTTTTGTTTTGTTTGTGTTAAAAATGGCCCTGGGTGTGGTATAAACATATAGTTGCGGTAATCACTGCTCATTCGTATACCCCATTATGGGATGTGTGTCACTTTGAGGCTATTTAAAGCCTTTCTAATGAGAGGGTATACATATTTATCTGAACACCTAACAACTTTGCAACTTAAATTGGCCATCATCACCAAAAAAACTCGATATTTCATGCTAATTTCCATCTGTAACTAGTCTTTTGGCAGCGCCTCAATCCACCTCGCGTCGACATACAGCAAACATGGTGAATTCGAGTGCTTTCGACGTCGTAACAAATCAAATACATTATCCATATCCTCCTACCATCAAAATACTCTTTAATCCACATAAAATTATCATTACATACCTGTTAATACTTGAATATCAGACATGATCTTGGTTGAAAATATCTGAAACAGTGCGCAGGGAAATTTACTAGGTGATTTTGTGTCAGATTTGCTCCTACAAAAATTTTCGCGCCCAAAAAAGAGTGAAAATTTTCAAGTAGTTCCATTGGCGTCGTTTAGTTTTGTAGCTTGACTTGATAGCTGGTGGGCCTAATAATGGCTTGGGCTATTCTGTCCGGTCTTATTAGGCGTAGACTGCTTGTAGAGCGACTGTAGGGTGTATCTCCGGTTGATGAATCCTGATTCTTTCGGTCATGATCCCTTCTATATTTTAAGCTTATTGTATATTCTGTACTCTGCATAAACTGTACTAGCTAAGACATTTACGGTGTGTTTTTGGTGGCTTTGTGGGACGCCTTGGTCAGACACTCGTAGCCAGTCTAGAGCTGTCCGTATCGGTACAGATACTCCTTTGAACTGAAATTCTGAACATCGATCGGGGTGTTGGTCACGTGATTTTTTTCAAAAACATAAAGAAATCGGCGGTACTAATTTTTTGGCCAATTGACCACAGAAAACGATATGTGTTGAGTCTGGACATTGTTATCGATGTCAAACGAGCGTTACTGAACAATTTGTAGAAGCGATCTATACAGCCAGCGTATGTCTCTTTATCTCCACGCGTCTCTAGTGAAAAATCGCGATGCGAGGCCAACTCTTGCTTATAGAAGGTCTAGACAGATCAGGCAAGTCCACACAAGTACAAAAGCTTCATGAACGGATCCCTAACTCCAAGGTGATGAAGTTCCCCGATAGAACCACAAAAGTCGGCCAAATCATCAACAAATACCTCACAGACAAATCATTTGAGCTTCCAGATCAAACTATCCACTTACTTTTCAGTGCCAATCGATGGGAATTGCAACAACAAATGATCAATGATCTTAAAAACGGTATCACAATCATCTTAGATAGATATATTTACTCGGGAATTGCATATTCATTGGCCAAACTGAAGTTGAATCAAACATCAAATGAGATGTCCAGTGTTAAATGGTTATATAATCCAGATGTTGGGTTACCAAAACCAGATTTAACTTTGTTTTTGACATTAGATTTGGAAGAAATCAACAAGAGATCGAGTTTTGGTGACGAAAGATACGAAGTTACGGATTTTCAGAGGTATGTTAAAGAGAATTTTCTTAGGTTATTAGACCCTGCTAAAGACGATTCCGTCAAGTTATTAGATGTCAATGGGAAGGATATCGAAACTGTCACCGCAGATATCTGGGCGATTATAGAAGAAGGAGGGTATGATAAGGCTATAGAAACAGATATAGGAGCGTTGAGTCCAGATATGTTTTAGTGATTAAAGGTACTGTTGACCCGCTCAACGTTAATATATATTCATAACTATGCAGTATATTCTCTGCTGTCGATTCCGTTCTGTCGATTCCATGTTGTCTATTCATGCTGTCGATTCCATAGAGCCTACTCTCTGTCCTGGACTTGACTGTTTGGTCGACCTGACTGTGCCGTCAACTACTCAGCCTGTGGTTGATTCTACCGATGCGTTCAGATTCTAACTTCTATTTTTCTTTGTCTCTAGTCTCTCCATCTTCCCACCTACTCCAACCGGTCCAAATATGTCAACCGTGTAAGCACCTTTGCCTTCAGGATCTCGTGGATCTCTCCTCCCAAGTATATCTCATCCAACACTATGTACAACTTATGGAAATTAAACACCAAGTCCAATTCACACACATTATCGAAATATGTATCCAAAATCTCCACAAAGTAATGCAAGGATTCTAAATATGCCAATTCACTTTCATTGGAATCAATAGCCATGATGAAGTATAGTCCCGCATACCGTCTATATACCAACTTTGTATGTTGATACTCAATAAAATTGGACTGATATTTCAGATCTCTTGATGATACAAGTCGATGGATCTCATTAATAAACTTGAATTGTTGTTCTTTTGTATAGCTTTGGTCATACCATTTGCTGAGTCGGGTTTTTCCCTGACGATTTAATATAAGTAGGTAATGAATAGACATGAAGATCAAGCGCGAGTGAAAAATTCCATATAATGGACTCTGATGATGAAGATACACGCTATGATCCACGTGAAGGAATTGTTTTTTTGATTGAATTAAATGATTCGTTGGCCACATCTGTGGCAGAATTGAATGGAGAAAGTCAATTGCTACTTATTCTTCGTAGTATCCATGAGTTGACGAATGAGTTAATTAAGTCAAACCCAGGGTCTGGTATCGGTATTTACTTCTATAACTGTAAAGACTCTTATAAGAAGTTTCCTAAACAAAGTGGAGTGCAACGATTATTCCGTCTAAACGATTTGAATTCTCATAATATGAAAATCCTTTATGATACCATTCAAGATAATCCCATTAATCCTATAATCAAAAAGTATCCTCCAGTAGAAGGTGAAACATCCAATAACCTTTCTTTGGTGTTAACGACTGTTCTTGAAGAGTTCAACAGAACTACTCAATACACAAGAAAGAAGTTGATATGGGTTACTAATAATGATAAGCCATATGATTCCACTGATGAGTCCATGAGATCTAATTTGTGGAGAACCATTAATGATATTGATAAATCTTATGTAGTGATATCACCGATCTTCATCAATAAATACGATAACGAAGGTAGAAAGGTTGAATTCAATTTGAAGTTATATCAGGATATATTTTTAAATACTAATTTCCTCTCTGGTTATAATGAAATCACCCAAGATTACTTCAAAAGTAAATTCCAAACTGTTACTTTAACTCAACAAATTGGCTCTTCTATAATGATGCTTCGACATATAAGGCGTGTTCAACTTAATTGTAATCTTATATTAAGCGATGGTTCTCGAGTAGGTGGTGATTTGGGCTGTAGTATTAAAGGTTATGCACTTTATCAGCATCAAAAATTAAAGAAATCCCGTCGTGTTTACGACAAGGGTGAAACCATTAAGCTTATTGAAACTGAATCAAGTTATATTGATCCCAATGGTGATAAAATCAAAATTCCAGAAGGAGATGAACCGATGGCTGAACGGAAATCTAAAGTAGGATTGAAATCTGGTTTTGATCTTGGTTCAGATGTGGTATATTTGGATCACAAGCAAACAGAGTTCTTGAAAAACTATGCATTTGATCATGAAGTTGAAGAAGAGAATGAGAGTGAAATAAGCGATGGTGATGATGAAGACGAACCTGTGGAAGTACCCTTCTCTAAACCACCGTACTTGAAGTTGCTTGGGTTTAGAGATTTATGTAAATTTCAACCATTTTATAACATCTCTGCCCCTGCATTTATTACTTTTGATAGGACAAATGGTCTGAATCTTTCGATAGGATATGAAAACTCAGAACAAACTTTCAGTGCTTTCTATAATTCTTGTATTAAACTTCATAAATTTGCGGTGGTTTTTGGGTGTACCAAAAGGGGATCATTACCAAATATGTATATTCTTTATCCTATTGAACCAGATAGCCATCTACCACAAGGCTTCATGTTAATAAGGCAACCTTGGTTAGATGATATAAGATCTCTACCTGATCATGTTCTTGATAATGGTATTGGCCAATTCGACATAAATAGTGAAAAATCTGATAATCCACAACTGCTCGTTGATAGTTTTAAAGATATCATTGAGAGTTTAACAGTACAAAAGTATATCCCTAGTGAGCTTGATAACCCTACTGTTAATTATTTCTATAAAGTAATGACACATGATTTACTTCAATTAGAATTGCCTGAATCGCATGAATCTTTATCAGTTAATGATCAAACGTATAACATATTGGCTGCAAATAGACGTAGATTACAAGAAGATGAAGGATTAAGTACTTGTGTTCAGCAATTAAATCAATTCTTGGGTAAATTGGAATCAAGCGTGCCTGAACCTCCAACTAAAAAACCAAAGCCTAATCCAGAAGTATCTGATGAGGTTATATTAACTGCCTGGAAAAGTAATGAGCTTAATAGACTTACGGTAGGTGAATTAAAATCGTTTGTTTCAAGATATAAAAAATATATCACTGCTGCAGGGAAGAATAAAGCCGAAATCATTGAAAGTATAACAAAATATTTAGATTCAAGAGAGTCAAAGTAGTGTATTTTAGCACTTGAGCTCTGGATTGGACTGAGGCTTGCAATCAGGGTACCTAATGTGTGGATCTGGGTTGTCCTAAAAATGGGATTCCATTCCAGATCTATGAATGTGTTTAAATTTTATGTACGTTTTACGATCTATAGTGTTAGATACTACCATCTCTGATGTTTTATTGTTTTACTCCATATATTGATGCATAGCGTTAATCTTAAAAAAATCCGAGCATTCCATAAATTATTTCTTTATTAAAACAGTTTCGGTGTACATTTTACCGATTTTTACCTTTTTAGATTCTTAATGTAATTTACGATGTAACATTGTCTTAATTTCTTGAGTTTATTATACCAATTATGCATTAAATAGGCTCTTTTATTAAATACCTCAAGTTTGCGCCTTTTATTCGCATATTTTTTTTCAAAATTACCCCAAAGCCTTTTAATCGCATACCTCATCTAAGATTTTTCAACCTATATAAAATATGGTTAATAAGACCTTTTAATTCTTTAAATCAAGTTTTTTGTATAGTTTTAATATGTATTCGATATCAGAGCCAGGTAATAATGCTATTATCTATCTGACTTATGCATTTTTATTAGTAACGGGTGTTTTATTAGCTGTGAAATATTCTAACAAAGATAATTTCTTATCTTCAAATGGTACTCAAAGAACTATTCCTTTAATTTTAAATTTCGTAGCCTCTGCTATGGGTTGTGGTGTTATTACTACTTATGCTCAAATTGCTAACGTTGCTGGTTTACATGGGTTATTGGTATATACAATTTGTGGTGCTTTACCAATTGTAGCATTTGGAGTATTTGGCCCTATTATCAGAAGAAAATGTCCAGAAGGTTTCATTTTAACAGAATGGGTTAGACAAAGATATGGTATTGTTGCATGTCTTTATTTAAGTTTGTTCACAGGACTCACGATGTTTCTCTATATGGTGGCAGAACTTTCAGCTGTTAGAGGTGCTATTGAAACTTTTACTGGATTAAATGCATTAGGTGCAGTTATTGTTGAATGTGTTGTAACAACTATTTACACTTCTATTGGAGGGTTTAAAGTTAGTTTTATAACTGATAACTTCCAAGCTACTTTGGTTTTAATCTTAGTTATAATTTGTGCTGCTGGAATGGGGTCAAATATAGAGATTGATAAATCTAAAATTGGTCCTTCTCATCTATTAGAGGCTAATAAATTAGGTTGGCAGTTGGTTTATATATTATTTGTTGCAATTGGAACTAATATGTGTTTTCTTAATTCATTTTGGTTAAGAGCTTTTGCTAGTAAATCTGATAGAACTTTAATTGTTTCAACTTCAGTTTCAGCAGTAATTGTTATGATCATCTGTACTTTAGTTGGAACTACCGGATTTTTAGGAGTTTGGTCAGGGGATTTAACTGTTGGTGATGAGAATGGTTATAATGCATTCTTTATTTTATTAACAAAAATGCCAAATTGGGTTGGTGTATTTGTACTTATATTTATCATTTCACTTTCAACTTGTACCTTTGATTCTTTACAATCAGCCTTTGTTTCAACCATTTCAAATGATATTTTTAGAAATAGGCTTAAGTTGATTTATGTTAGATTAATTGTCGTTTTAATGATTATCCCAATTGTTGTATTGGCTATCAAGGTTGCTGATAATATTTTACAAATTTATTTAATTGCCGATTTAGTATCATCTTCGATTATTCCAGTTATATTTTTAGGCCTTAGTGATAAGTATTTCTGGTTCCTTACTGGAACAGATGTGATTGTCGGTGGACTTGGTGCATTATTAAGTGTATTTGTATTTGGTGCAGTATATTACGATAGTGCTAAAGAAGGTGGTAAGCTTTTATTATTATGGAATGGGTTATATAATCCTGAAGATTGGGGTCCATTTGGAACTTTTGTAATTGCCCCATTTGCAGGTATTTTAATTGCATTTGTTAGTGTTGCTGTAAGAGCAATTATTCTGTATATACTTAGTAAAACATCAAACAGGCCTTTTGATGTGTTTGACAGACCAGACCCAGTAAATATAGACGATGGTGCTAGTTATGGCTCTACAAAGAGTAAAGGAATGGATGAAGAGTAATTTATATATTTAATTTAATAGTACAAGATATTTCGATAATTCTCTGGTATTTTCTACTACACCTGGTTATTGCGTTTAGTGATTTGAAATTATTATGCTCAGCAAATTATCAAATTATTAGCGATACTCAGTTCTCATCTCTTACCCCATCAAAAAAAATAAAACTCGCGAAAACTATAACATGGCACTGATCAGTAAACCCACTAGTTCTAAGCCAACAAAAGTTATTGACGCAAAACTACTAGAGAAAATAGAAGATGATGTTATGCTTATTAACCAAATCAAAGGACGACTGAAAAACCCTCAAGATTCAACCGATGCAGAAGAGGAAATTAACTGGAAAAGCGAAAGTGAATTTTATAAAAACATCGATCCCAAAGCTTTTAGACAATATGAGTTGGCTTGTGATAGAGTCAAAGAATTTTATGCTGAACAACATGCGAAACAGACTGTAGCGTATAATATTCAAGCAAGAATCAACTTTAAAACCAGAGTCAGAGCAAAGATGACTATATGGGAAGGACTAGAGAAACTTAATAAATTATTAGATGAAAGTGACCCTGACACCGAATTATCACAAATAGACCACGCTTTGCAAACGGCAGAGGCTATCAGAAGAGATAAAAAGCCCCGGTGGTTCCAATTAGTAGGTCTCATTCATGATTTGGGGAAACTTTTATATTTCTTTGATAGTAAAGGACAATGGGATGTGGTTGGTGATACCTTCCCTGTAGGTTGTAGATATCTGAAGAAAATTATCTTTCCTGAAAGTTTTCAGAAAAATCCTGACATAAGTAATCCTCTTTATAATACCAAATATGGAATTTATCTGAAAAATTGTGGATTAGATAAAGTAATGCTTAGTTGGGGGCACGATGAGTATATGTATCATATAGCGAAGATAAATTCTACGTTACCAAAAGAAGGATTGGCAATGATACGATACCATCTGTTTTATCCATGGCATCAAGAAAATGCTTATCATTACTTAATGGATGATCATGATAAAGAGATGCTTGAAGCCGTCAGAGCGTTCAATAAGTATGATTTATATTCTAAAGGTGATGAAGAATATAAAGTAGATGAGTTAAAATCATATTATATGGATCTTATTGATGAATTTTTCCCATCAAAAGTGATTGATTTTTAATATTTTTATCGGTAATTTTGTCGAATTGTATAAGTAGTTTATTTATAAAATGTAATATATAATGTCTTTAATTAGGTGTCAAGGCGAGAAATCTACAATATAGTCTATTTATTATGTATACATATATAATACAGGTATCTATTATCTAATCGAATAATCCGATGGCTCCAAAATATTGTTCAATATGATAAGGACCTGGATCTTTCCACATATCGTTATAGGTAGTTAAAATGGTAACATCACCTCCAGTTTCTTTTAAAATGGATTCTATGGCGACTTTTTGGTTGGAAATACTTGGAACATTTAATCCATTAGTATCCCCTTGAGATGGATAACCAGTTTCCGTTATAACAACTTTTAAACTTCCACAAGAATCTTCAACTAATGATTTTTCAGTCATAATAAAAGATCCTGCTTGGGAAGCATCAACTAAAGCGTTGAAATATGAATGTGGGTTAATAGAAACAAAATCGATATCTGAATCAGTACATAATTTAGCATTATTTGTAAATGTCACTGGTGGTTCAGCAGTAGTAATTTTACCTGAGAAACCAGCATCACTTAATTGTTGTTTAACACTTTTAATTTTAGAAATTAAATCATCAACACTACAGTAGCCATTAATAACGGCTTCATTACCGACAGTGATGGCTTCAAAAACATCACCACCATTAGCTTTAATATAATCAATAAGATCTGAAACTGAATCATCAATAGAATCAACACCAGCACTACTAATCCATAAACCTTGGTTAACAGTCATACCTAATTCTTTAGCTTTAGATAAAACAGTAGTTAAAGAAGTACAATCGGTACCGTAAGTTCTAATATGTTTAATTCCTTTAGAGGAGATTTTTTCTAAATCACTGTTAACTTCATCAGATGATTTACAACCACCATTATCTTGATAAGGTGAGTAAACAATACCATATGGTGGAGAAAGAAGACCAGTTTCGTTTGAGTCGGAATCAGTTGAGGTACTGGTTGGTTTGGAATCAGTAGTGGCTTCAGTAGTAGCTTTAGTAGTGGCTTCAGTAGTGGCTTCAGTAGTGGCTTCAGTAGTGGCTTCAGTAGTAGCTTGAGTATTAACATGAGTTTCAGCAGCTTGGGTTTCAGCGGCTTGAGTATTAGCTTTGGTTTCAGTGGCTTGGGTTTCAGCAGCTTGGGTTTCAGCAGCTTGAGTGTTAGCTTGAGTATTAGCTTTAGCTTGAGTAGTTGGTTTATTATCAGCTTCAGTAGTAGTAGTAGGGTCATTGTAAACACTTGTAGTGGTAGTTGGTTCAGCAGCAGGAGACTCAGTATGAGTGAAAGTATAAGTAACACCATTAGAAATAAATAATTCAACAGGTGGTAAGTAAACAGTTGTAGTACCAGTAGTATAAGTTTGAGTGGTAGTAACAGGATCAGCAGTGTGAACTCTAGTAACATACTTCACAGGTGCAGATAACACCATTTGTAAGAATAAGAAATAAACGAAGTACATTTTTAACAGTTGTTTTTAGGATTTGTCTAATTGATAAAATTTAATGATTGAATATTTGTTAATATATTGATAAAGGATTGACTAAGTTAACAATTTAATAAAGGATTGACTAAGTTAACAAATTAATAAAAGGATTGACTGAATTGACAAATTCGAAAAAGAATGACTAAGTTATTTACCAACTTTGAATAATAATTGAAGTGCATGGATGATGTTAACTTATATAAGTGATAATGATAGAGCTGGTTGGCTGCGAAAAATATTCTTATCTCGGATAAATTACCAGCAGCATTTCCAAATGTGGAAGCGAGCTCCAGTAAAAAAATATTATGCAGGAGATAATCGCTTATATGCAGGTTGCGAACATAGGAACAATAAATTAAGATTAATTTTGCTATTGCTGGTTATTCTTTTAGGGGACTCGTTACATAATTAAGATTAAATTCTTTAGACGAAACCATAAAATTTCAGTTAAAAAATCATTCTTGCTTTCTCTTTAACAATGTGAGCAAGACATAATTCCATTGTAAAACATGAATGATATCCAGCATGTTTTATGCTGAATCCAAGAATAGACTAGAGTCTCGTATAGAACAAATGAAACTGAATGATTCTGGGCTTTAAAAATAAGGGAGTTTTACAAAACAAGGCGGGAAACTAAGGCAATTGGGGCGTGCACTGTGCCGTGAAACAAGGCAACTAAAATAATACGATAAAATAATGGCCCATGGAGTCGTAAAATAACATCATATTGGTTATAAAAAAAACCATTGAGCTATAAAATAACTATTTGAGCTATAAAATAACTATTTGAGCTATGAAATAACCATATGAACCATAAATGGGTTATTAATGACCCAATTGAGCTACAAAATATCCCCATCGTTCGTAAAATAAATTCATATCGTTATAAAATAAATTAAATGATAAAATAAGCCCACGGAACCACATGATTATGAATAAGCCTGGGTAATGCACTCAAAAGCCAACAAACCAAGGCTCCAAAAACAGAAACCTCAATGGATACCTATACTGGAGTAAATCCCCACTGATTAGAATTCATATCTATTAAATACTACTTACTACGACCTATATAAGTTCTCCTCGTAGACAAAGTCTTTTTTTAAATGCTTAGCTCTGATATTTCTCTAATATACTAATCATTATACTAGTATCATTATCAGCTATAATACCAGAATTATTTAAAAATTTTAATAAAGATTTTATCAAATGATAAATTTCATCAAATGATAAATTAACAATTGCTGATTGCAAAATATTTGCTAAATTTTTGTTAGTTGAAGATATAAAAGTTTGATAATATAAATAACTAAAAGAACCCATCAAAAATTGACAATCAATTCTATCAGTAATACCACCATGACCAGGAATTGTATCACCAAAATCTTTAATCCCAAAAGATCTTTTAAGACCTGAAGCGAAAAAACCTCCAAATGGAGCAATTAATGAAGCAAAAGTAGCTAAAGCAATTGAATGATAATAAATTGGTTTAATAATAATATAATCTTTATTTAAAAATTCCGACAAATTTTGTGGTAAATGAATAATTTGATCAATGAAAACAGAATTTGGATTACATGTTGGGAAATTATAAATATTTGTTGATAAACCAACAGCAGGACAAATTAAATAATCCGATTTTGATAAAATCATTGATGCAATAACAGATGCAAAAATAGTACAAATCCAAGCACCAACAAATCCTTCAACAGTCTTCTTTGGAGAAATAGCAATTAATTGAGTTTTACCAAATGTAATTCCACAAAGATAAGCAAAAATATCATTTACAATAACTAATGAACATGGTAAAACAAACCAAATTATACCATTTAAGATATTATTGATAATAAGATGACTTTGAGAAACTACAATTAATAAAGTCATATGAGTTACGCATAAACTAGCAAATTGAAATTTATAATAACCTTTCTTTAAATTGATAATAAATAAAATAAATCCAAACACATATAAAAAGTATGAAATGAATTTATGATTCACAGCCAAAAAAATCATCAATTTATTCTTAAAGATTAAATCATGGAAAAATTCAAACAAAGTTTTTCCATCAAGATAATAAATGGTGGTGAAAAGGAAATACCAATTAATGAATTTAGTCAAAGGAATGTTTTGGTCTCTAATTGGTTCATTTGTCAATTGAATGATTTCTTTAAATGTTAAAATTTGAAATAATACAACAATACCTATAAGAGTTAAATGGCCTGAAGATATTATGGCAAGGAAGAATCCTAACATAACAAAAGTCCAAATTGATCTAGTGATAAATGCTTGTTTCTTTTTTTCCTTTTCATTTTTCACTGGAGCTGGTGATTGTGTAGATGTTGAAGATTCATTGGAAAGTTTGGGTTCAACATTGACGCTTGTGACCTTTTTATTAGACATGATGTTTAATTGAAAGAACGTCCAGTTAGTGATTTGGTGCGGATGTGTCGCATAGATTGAAAAGTTGGTGCGACATCTTAACCCATTTCCCAATAAGGAAATGGCAATTTCACATGCATTTTTTTGTGCGTAGGCTTCGCATTGGCTTTGGTGCCATTGGCAACAGCTCACGAGGTTTACTGGGTAGTTTGAAACCTGCAGGTTAAAAACTTTTGGTGTAGGTACTGATAGATATAATGGTTTAGTTTTGGTTGGATTTGCCAAGATTACTTATCTAATCGCTGATCACTGTTGGGCTAGTGGGTTATAGTTGTCGTGCCCCCGGCTTGTCGTGTAACACCAAGATCCCGTGACATTGCTGAAGCTCCACTTTCTTTTGCTATGTTCGCTCATCGACTTTCCGACTGCCATGACGCCCAACTTTGTCGCATCTGTCGCACTAATGTTCCTTATGCTCGCACCAATTTTCCCTTGAACTCGCACCACCTCCGCCCCCTTCTGGCACAAGTTTCCTCCTCGCCCATCGCCTCCTCTGACTTCGCATCTCCTGAAAAAAATCTTCATTTTTAACAACTACTCCAGACTTTTATGTCAACTATCCAAAACTTAAACGCTTTTGATCCTTTTGCTGACACTGGTGATTCCGAAGCCCAACCAACCAATTATATTCATATTAGAATCCAACAAAGAAACGGTAGAAAAACTTTAACTACCGTCCAAGGTGTTCCTCAAGAGTATGATTTAAAGAAAATTTTAAAGGTTTTAAAGAAAGATTTTGCTTGTAATGGTAATATTGTTAAAGATGATGAATTAGGTGAAGTCATCCAATTACAAGGTGACCAAAGAGTCAAAGTATCTGAGTTTTTGGTTTCCCAATTACAATTACCAAAGAAAAATATCAAAATCCACGGGTTTTAAGCTAATTATTACTTTTATGCTTATGTGGCCACTTTTTTTTGATAATTTTTTGTCAAGTTGTAAATGTTGGAGTGTACTCTGACATTTTATTGAGTGTATAGATATTTCTCTGGTTAAGTAATATACACTTTGGCGTGTTTATCAGTGACCTTTGTGCGGTGCACAGGCGTGAAGCTGGCTATTTTTGTAGTGATGCGCATCTCATTTTTTTGAACCTATGCCTGGAGATCTTAACTTAAAGAAGTCATGGAACCCGGCTCTTATTAAGAACCAAAAGAAGATATGGGAACAAGAACAAAAGACTCTTGAAGAATATAAAAAGATCCAAGAAAAACAAAAGGAATTAGAGAAAGAACGGGAGTTGAATAAGTTGTTAACGCTTAAAAGTAAGGTCAACCACTTGAATAAATCCGATAAACTTAAACTCAATAAGATGTCTTGGATGTACGATGATCCTACGGGCGGAGCGCCTGCTCAAAAACCCGCCGAAATTACCACTAAGAAGGATAATAAGCCTAAGAGGAAAGACATAGATAAGCTAGACCCCATGGCTAAGCTAGATCCAATGGCCAGACTAGACCCGATGTCGAAAATGAAAACAAAGAGCGTTTCGAAAGTGACGAAACCATCCAAGTCAAAACCACAGGTGAAGAAGTCGTTGCCCTATTAATAAAGGTGATATTTGGCATACGATAACCATATTGAACCTTGAGCTAATATATGGCCCTCTCAATGGGTACAGTGTTTCAGTCAGAATGTGCTGTTTCAGCAAAGTGGAAAGAAAGTTGCCGTTAAAAAGGCGATTATTGTAAAGTATTGCAAGTTTTGAAACTTTAGATAATCGTACCTTTTGGCTGCAAAAGTTTATGATCTTTTCTCAGCATACGAACTGGGAAACAGAGTAGATGCATATGGTGACTCTTTTCAAATCATTGGCCTTACATTTTAGAACGAAGGTGTGGATAGTGTATAGAGCATCGTATATATAGAGCATTCTAGTAGTTATGGAAATACTTGAACGCTCTTACGAATTGTATAATAATATAAACCCAAGTACACATAATGTAAAATCAGATAGATTTGTCAACTCGTCTATTTGCATTAATATATTAAATTCTATTTATAGTACTGGATACAAATGCCGCTGTTATAATGGAATAGACAACTGGCCCTCTTCATTATCTTCACCAATGCCCCATGTATACCGTACTTTAGTTTCGGTAGATACTCTTTTAAACGATATTTCTAATTTGTCACCTTTATGGACATCTATAGGCTTAACCGGAAACACCATAGGAAACCACGATCGACAATAGTTATCGTATTTTATATTGGTTATCCAGATATTACCATACAAATTAGCTCTAAAGTAACCCGCCAATGCCGTGATATAACCATCAACACGAACATCTACAGTCAATCTGATTTGGGGACATTTATTAATGGAATCAGTATAGTCATATTCCCAAACACGACACATATCAGATAATGGATAAAAGTACCTCAAGTTATTAAGAAATGGTGTAGTTTGATGATTTTTCGTAACCAAATCACAATGTATCGGCACAGTATCAACTTCTATATATGTAGGGATAACTATATCAGCTTCAATATCTTGTAAAACCTCGGGGAATAATTCGTTACAGCCAAAACTACCTAGCATTTCAGATATAACCAAATTATATCCCAGGGTTTCAATTGTACGGACGTCTGCATTAACTATAGTAATATCATCGTTCCAGCGAGTCTTATTACATTCATATAAAGTGTCAATAACTTTAGAGTTCTTTTCCACGATGGTGATATTTTTCTGTTGGTATTTATAAGTAATATCAACTAAATCACCCAATCCTGGTCCCACAATTAAAACCTTAGGGTATTTGTACTTGAATCGAAGATCTTCTAAAGCCAACTCAATAGCTTCATCATATTGGTTGTACTTGAACCGATCTTTCTGAAAGCTTTGGTAGACTTGTACTTCCAAGTTATTCTTCAATGGATTTAGAGGCTCGATTATATACTCATGGAATTCGTATAAATAGTCCAATTCCTTGGATAAGCGTTTTATGTCTCGTACCACCGAGTCATCAACTATACAAATACGACAATTTATTAAAAGAGATCGGAGACAAACATTGTTGGCCTTAACAATCAAGTTAAGACAAGGGTATACAGATAATTGCTGCGCTAGGAATGGGTCTACAAATTGATCATCTACAATGATCCAGAGATCTAAAATGAGCTTCATTAGCCCCAAAATGAACTTCATGCTCTCCAGATTAAGGTCGCTTGCATTAAAAGCAATTCCTACTCGTTTACCACTTTTGTGAATCATCTCACCTATCAGATCTAAAGTCTCACACGATGAGTCCATATAAACTACATATATAGCATCGTCTAAATCATCTAAAACACGCCCAAAAGATGCCAAATCATCACCAACATCTATAAATTGAACAATTGACTCTTCAGAACCTCCAAGGTCCTTCTCACCAGCTCGTACAAAACAATCCCACGGCAAGATGGTTCTACACATCACCATCAAAACGCGTGGAAAAAAAAATCCACCTAAAAATTTTTCATGAATAAACCAAGGTACTTAACCGATAGCGAAAGAGCCAAGATCTTGGAGTTCCAGGATATGATCCATTACAGTCCAAGATATAGTGATGATACACATGAATATAGACACGTGATGTTGCCTAAGAATATGTTAAAGGCTATTCCTCAAGACTACTTTAACCCAGAGACGGGGACTCTAAGAATATTATTAGAAGAAGAATGGAGAGGTTTAGGTATCACTCAATCGTTGGGGTGGGAACATTATGAAACACATGCTCCTGAACCTCACATATTATTATTTAAGAGGGCAATTGATTATGGACAGTAAATAGAAATGAATAATGTGGCATCTGACATAGGTGGTAAGTTCTTATTGGACACCTGGCACCGTTTTCTCTTTATTTCTGCTTCTTTGAAATGTTTGGCTTCTTTATGAACCCAATTGCTTCGGCAAGAGTTGTTTTCTGCTTGACATATGTCTATCTCTCAGACTATACTGAGCACCATATCAGCTCTTCGCACTAGTTAGAACCGCGTATGTCTTTCAATCACTTGTCACTACCGGAGCTACACCAGTTCCTAGAAGACGTTCAGCAGAACATAAACGAGTCGAGTAATGAGGATTCCGCCAAAGTTATAAAATTCCTTCATTTTACTTTTAAAAAAGAGATCAACAAGTCCAATTATGATATATGTAATAAGATAACCAAGGTGATGGAGCTAGTACTATCGAAGAAAAAACATCTTTTAACGATAAAATTGAACGATAATCCCGAAAGTGAAAGCTTTTTGTTTATTGTATTTATCCAGGATCTCCTCGAAGTGTTGCCCAAATGTATCAAATATATGGACCTACTTAATTCCATCCAAGGTTTCATATTAACTATCATAAACTCGGTGATCAATAGCTTAAATGATTTGTTTTACAAGAACTATCTTGTTATTTGGATAGAAACTACTTTGACACAATCCATCAATACATTATACGGAGATATGAAGAATATAGACGAGGCTTTAATGATCAGATCAGTCCATTTCTTAACACTTATAAATGATTATGACACTTCGAGTAAACTTCTAATAAATAATTTTAAGTTGGAAATAATGTTTAAGAAAGCATGGATAATTGTAAACTCTGTTCAATCCTTGGACTTGGCAGACCATTTGAAGACTTTGCTCATACTAAATTCCACTACTAAATTGGTCTTAGATAATACCACCACTATCAACCGGATTAATTTAGTGATCGAATGGATATTACAATGTATTAACCACCCATCTATAGCATATTACCCTCGATTGGTTAATACCATAGCCATTTGTTTATTAAAATTAACTAAATTCGCCTTAACTAAAGATATTTTGCCAACTATAGTTAACGCTATTGACATAACCACCATGAAAAGTTCTAATATTCCTCCAGTCATTAAACATGCATTAATAGCAATGGAAAAGTCTTCTAAAAATGACTTTAAATTCCCTCAAGTTAGTAATGTTGAAATTAATGCTGCTATATATGAAATTTCATCTATCAATTCATTCACTCTTTTAGATTATCTAAATTGTTCTTTTAAACCATACAAGAATCTTGAGCAATGGATGATCGACATAGAGAAAAAAGTACAAGATCCTTTGACTTATAAATCAGATGAACTTTTATATACGTTGATAACGGCTATTGGGAATTTTGCATGCTTAAGAAGTAATGATTTTAATTTTATTAGTAATGAATGTGATGCTTGTGGAGCGAACCACAATGTTTCACCAAGTCGTCCATCTATTGGAGATGATGAAACAATGAACAGATTTCATAAAGAAGTCTTAAACACCTTAGCCCAAAAGTACAGCGAATATGAAAATGATAGCTTAATATGCTGTAATATGGCTATTTTATTACATAAAGTATTATCTTCATTTAAATTGACTGAAAATATTGTTAAAGATCCTATTTTCCAATTAACAATATCATTATTTAACCATCCAAGTAGAGAAACTAGATTAATTTCAACTAAAATATTTCCATTATTTTTATTAATTGATAAATCTGAACCAATAAATGATGATTTGGATGAAGTTTTTGGAGTTATATTTAAAGTTATCAGCTCTGTTAATTATACTAAAACCATTTCTCTTGGTGAATCTACAATCAATGCCTATACAGAGCTTGCTATCATTTGTAAAGGTGATTGGTTAAGTGTAACGATTTTAAAGCTTATTGATTTGTTAGGAGAATCTAATGAACATCATGTTAATTTAGCTTACGCCAGCTTTTTATCTATCTCAAATGCTAGATCTATTAAACCGTATAAGTTATTGTCATTATATCTTCCATTGGTTGCAATCAGATTAATAAAAACTCCAAAAATTTTGAATAAAGTTATAGAGATATCTGGTATATCTAAAACTTATTTTTTGGAAAGAACAAAAGATTACACTGTTCCTTATTTGTTGGACTATTATAAATATGATTATATTACTGATATTTCGGAAGCTTGTAGATTAAATTCAAGACAGGAATTAATCAGCAAAACGATGCCTAAAATTATTGCAACCTATCTTTGTAAAGAAGAGAATATAAACCAAAAATATGAAAAATATATTTTAAATATTTTGAAAAATGCTGGATTTTACAAACAGGTAACGTTTATTGAATTATTTGATGATATTGGTGATATTTGTTGGAATATCTTGTTACAGATTAATTATGATGAAGCAACTGGTGAAATGATTAATAAACCAAGAATCTTTGCTGCATTGGATTATGTTTCCAAAATATATTTTTATGATAGTTATGAAAACAACGAAGATTCTATCAGAAAGTTAATTCAAGAGCATATTTTGGAAATATTTCAACGTATTGCTGAATGTATTTATCAAATCTCCAAGCCATACTTTGAAAAGAAAAAATCATTAAAATTAATTGAATTTTTAGTGGAATTTAATTTAGATGCAGTGATATCAGTTCTTGGACAGTTGTCTACAACTCTTCAAATGGCAATTGAATTAGAAGAATTCGAAACAATGGCAATGGTTTGTATTGCATCTTTAGTAAATAATCTTGATCAAGAAAATTTAATTTCGATATTTGATATCATAATTTCAATGATCTTCCAAAAATTTAATTCATTCAACGTTAAATCTAAAAAAATTGCAACCAATATAATTCAAATTTTATTTGAAGAGATCAAGAAATTCAATAATAATTATACTTTGTATTATTTTTCAGTTCCATTTATACCAAATTTATATGGAATTTTCAGAATTCAACACAAATTTAACTTGAAGAATTTATTTAAACCTAAATTGAAAATTGCATTTTTTATTGAATTTACTCGTAGAATTAAAAAGTTCAATAATTATGTTGTTAAACAAGCACTTATGGATTTATATCAATATTTGAAAACCTATCCCGATTTAATTCAACAAGAGTTATCTAAAGAGTCGATTGATTCTGTTTATGTTAAAGCTACTTGTAATTTAATTAATGTATTGACTATTGTTCCGGATAGATTCAAGAAAGACAAAGATATTTCAATAATTTGTGCTAAAGTAATTTCCTCATTAGGATCCCTTGACTTCAATAAATTTAATTTAAATTTATTAGAATCTCAGGTTACTTTAGTTCATAGTTTCAATGATTATAATGAAAACTCTCACCTTTTAACAGATTTCATTGAGAACAATGTAATTATTAATTTTTGGGCATCAAATGAACCAGTTAAACAGATGTATTATTCATATTCAATTCAACAATTTCTCAAGATTTTGAAAATTCAAAATTTAAAGAAACTTGATTCAAACGCAGTTAAAGTTTGGAATAAATTTAGTGATATTACGAAAACAACTTTAATTCCATTCATAACTTCAAAATTTGTGTTTTCAAGTAATAAGAATTATCAACTAATTGATTTCCCAATTTTGAAATCTCGAATTACTTATGATGATTGGATTATCACTTTAACGACTGATTTAATTGAATACATTATTAAAATCTTATCTTCTGATAAATCACAAGTCACTCCTAAACTTTTAATTTATAATGCATTTGAGTCCCTTTTGAAACAAAAAGATGTCTCAATTTGTAAATACCTTTTAAAATATCTAGTACTTGATAATTTATTACAGGGTGATAAATCAAGAATGATTCAACTACAAAATGAATTCAAAGATCTTTTCGGTAATGTTGACACCGAGAATAAATTGTCATATTTTGATGTTAAAGATGGTTTTATTGAAGCCATTTTAACGTTATTTGAAGTTCTTGACTATATCAATCGATGGCAATCTGTGTCATACCAGTATATTAATGAAAATGAATTATCAAATCAACAAATCGATCAAATCAACTCCAATGTAGAAAAAATTCAAATGTTCCAATTTAATCATAACTTATTAGCTGATGTGGCCTTAAAATGTGGTGCATATGAAAGAGCCATATTTTATAAAGAGCAGGATCTAAAGCAGACTCACGGTGAATCAAGTATACATGATATTTATGATCTTCAAGAACTGTATTCTAAAATCAATGATTTAGATGCGTTAGATGGGATTCTTAAAACATTTTCTGATCATGCAATGGATCTTGTAAATTTCAGTTATAATAATGATTGGTCAATGGCACATGAGACATTTAGATTAATGAGTTCAGATTCTCCTAAAAATGAAACAAATTATTTGAGATCAATGTGTGACCATGGTAAATATGACGAACTCCTTCCTTATTTGAACAAACTTTATCAAAATAAGTCATTAGAACTTGACATGTCTATAGTCGGTTTGGAAGCCTCCATGTTATCAGGGAATTCACAAGATATTTCAAAATGGTTGCATATAACAAAAAGTCTTTATAATCCTTCTGATATCGAAGGATTGGTATCGATCAAAATAGCCGAGATTTTAACCTATCATTTGCATAACCGTCTGGCTCGTTTGTTATCTTCACAACAACTCATATCAACCTTGTTTGATCAAATTTATTATAAGATTGGAACTTCATTATCATCGACAAATTCCTCAAGTTCTCGTAATCTTCGTTCTTTTTTGCAATTGCATTCGATTTATGATATTTCATTGATGATCGATGGAAAATCAAATTATGATACTCTTTTTAATCTTCGTCTTAATAATGTCGATCAAAATTTCACCAATAAATGGAAACTTCTAGCTCTTCATTCGGGATTATACACGTTGCTTAAACTGCCAAAGAAACTTGAGTCGTATTTGTCATTGTCTGAATTGGCTAGAACCAATAATGAATTTGAAATGTGTAAACCATTTTTACTAAGAGCTATTAATGAAGATGAGACTAAATTCCAGATTTCTTCAAGTTTTGAATATTCACAATTTCTTTGGACTCAAGGTAAACAGGCAGAAGCCATTAAAAGTTTAGAAAATATTAAAGATATTGAAGATATGGATAATCAACAAAAATCCAAGATTCAGCTTCAATATGCACAGTGGCTAGATGAATCAAACCATAGTTCATCCAGTACAATCATTGATCAATATGTTAAGAGTTTCCAAATTGAAAAGTCTTGGGATAAACCTTATTATCTTTTAGGAAAATACTATGATAAATTAAAAGAATCTCAAGATCTTAATAATGGTCATTACGAACAACAAATTATTAAACTTTTCATGAAAGCACTTTCTTTAGGCTCGACATACATTTATGAAGCTTTACCAAAACTTATTACTATTTGGTTGGATTTTGCTCAAAGAACAAAATTAACTAAAGAAGCAGATAAAAGATTAAATATTATAGTAAAAGAACTTGGAAGCTCCACTAAAAGTGTTCCTTCATATGTTTGGTATACTTCCATCACTCAAATTTTATCAAGAATTAATCATAAGCATGTACAGTCTAGTGAGATTCTTCAAGATATTGTTTTGAGAGTGTTATTTAGTTATCCTGAACAGGCATTGTGGTATATATTATCGCATATTAACTCAAAGGATAAGATCAGAAAGGAAAGAGTTCAATGGATTATTGAAAGTTTTAGAAATGGAAATGGTGATTTTTTGATACAAGCTGAAGAATTATTTGAAACTTTAATTATTATTGCCAGCCATAAATTGAAAAAAGGTACTAGAAAAGTTTCATTGGAAAATGGTTTCAAAATTACCAAACTTTTCAAACCTTTCAACTCAATGGTTATACCAGTTAGATCAAATCTCGAGGTTAAACTTCCAATGCATACACATCTTAAAAGAGAAACACTGGCATTTCCAAAGAGTTCTACCATTACATTTGATGGTGTTGATGATCATGTGGTGGTATTCCATTCTCTTCAAATGCCTAAACAAATTACTGTCAGAGGTAGTGATGGTAAGATTTATAGATTGATGATAAAGAAAGATGATACAAGAAAAGACGCTAAAGTAGTTGAATTTACTACTATGATAAATCGTCTTTTATTATTAAATATTGAGAGTAGAAAACGTAATTTAACTATTCCTAATTATTCTGTGGTACCATTGGCCCAAAATATGGGTGTTATTGAATTCGTTGCCAGTGTATCTACGATGAAAAGTATCGTGAATGATGAAAGAAAGCGTTACGGTCAAGTGTTAAGTGACAAGAATTTTTTTATTAAACTAGATAAAGCACAGAAGGTTTTGAAATCAAGTAATAATTCTGATAATCAAATAGAAAGTGAACAACAGTTACTCAAAGTCTTTGAAAAGATTCTTAATGAAAATCAACCTGTTCTTCATAAGTGGTTTATAAACCAATTTTCAACCCCAACTGTTTGGTACTTAGCAAGAAATTCATATATTAGGTCTGCTGCTGTTATGTCAATAGTTGGATATATTGTTGGTTTAGGTGATAGACATTGTGAAAACATTTTATTTTTCAGAAAAGATGGAAAGGTTCTTCATATTGACTTTGACTGCTTATTTGAAAAAGGTGCAACACTTCCAACTCCTGAAATTGTTCCATTCAGATTGACTAACAATATGGTAGATGCAATGGGAGTTAATGAAGTTGAAGGGTTGTTTAGAAAGAGTTGTGAGGTAACTGGATCTATTTTAAGAGAGAATGAAGCTTCTTTGATGAATATTTTAGAAACCTTATTATATGATCCGTTATTGGATTGGGAAAATCAACAAAATCCTCAGCATCATTTAAGGAAAGTTAAAAGGAAACTTCGAGGATTAATGGATGAAAAAGAAGAGTTACCAATGAGTATTCATGGTCAAGTGGATATACTTATTCAACAGGCCACTAGTAATGAAAATTTAAGTAAGATGTATGGAGGTTGGGCTCCGTATTTATAGTTAGTGTGGTGTATATAAGAAAGTTGTACTATAGAAAAATACATAGATAGAGTAATATTGACACATATTTATATTGTGATAAATAATATACATAAAAGATTATAATGGTGGAGGTGTTTTTCTATGTAAATTGGAAGGATGTCTCTTTGGAGTTTCAGTGTCGATTGAAGGTCTTGATTTGAAGTTTGAACTACTCACCAACTCAGTTGGATTAGTAGTATTTATTTTCAGTGGTGAACTACTATTTGGATCTCTAAAAGGGTCTGAAGATTCGGATCTAGTAGACCTTTCAGACTTTTCAGACCTTGGCTCTTCCACATGTTGCAAATCTCTGGCAGTAGAAATGGTCTCTGAATCGTCCTTAGGGGTGGTTGTTCCGATGCCCAAGTTCTCAAGCCTTTCTATATCACCACTTTTTTCACCTTCAATTATTTCAGCTAAAGACGCGCCTAATGGAATATCCTTTTCATTTAGAGCCAGACCTTCTTCTGCATCTGGTGTGGATTGATTGGATTCCGTTAAGGAGAGTTTTTCATCTCTTTCATCGTTGCCACTTGCAAAGGAAGATGAATGTTTCATACCTTCCACACTAGAAACGCTAACTTTTGAATCTTTACGACTATGAATCAGTCTATAATCATTAGCCGATTTGGCAAACATTTCATAAGCCGAAGTTGAAGATGGTGAACTAGGAGGTTTTCTATCGATAGATGATTCACGAGGTCTTCTACGATTCAGAATCATTTCTGGTTTATGATATTCTGAACCACCAGTAGGAGTCAGCGGCAGTTGAGTGGCATTAGTAGTATTCGTATACCAATCACCAATTTTCTTTAAAGTTTTTCCTATTTTGGTCTCAGAAGGCTCAGTAACAGATCCATCACTCAACCAATTATCACCATTAAGACTCACAGTATGAGATGATTTCGATTTCTTTATTTTCTTTGAAAGATCACTAAGAGTCGAAGCTAGTTTGATTTTAGGTGTTTCTTCAGAAGACTTAATAGAAGCATTAGATGATTGTACTGCTATATCAGGATCAAATAATGATTCTGTATCGGATTGAGGGTGTGGTTGTGATTGGTCTTGAGGTTGATTCTGTTTGTAATTTTTATCTGGCGGTTTATTCCAAATTCCTCCTCTATATAATTCGCCTTCAGTGCTGTAAAACACTATATCATCATAATGAGGAAAAACTAAACTCTCTTTAATAGCTTCTTTAAACTTCTTTTCAATCATACTGGTGATTATGCTATAGGACATATGTCTTGAACTAATAACTGGTTCAATCTTGATATTCATTATAGGCTCAATCTCAAAGGTATACCATAATCTATCACTTGGAGGAGGTTTGATTTTAAAAATCACAGGACCTTCAAGTTTTTGTAGGCTTACCTTTAAAACTACATCAACTTGACTTTGTTTAAATCTACCACCAAAGTTCAAGTTTACTTTAGTTGATAAATTACATGAGAGGTTTCCATGATAATGGACGTAACAAGACATTATGAGGGTTCCATTGGGGTTTATTTCCTTCAAATTGGGAAATGTGAAAAAAGGAACTGACATCCCAGGATCCAATTCACCTAATTTAAAAGTATCTAAGAACCCCGGGGTCTTAATTTTGTTTAGTTTTTTAGTTATACGAGTTTCAAAGTAGTTTTTAAGCATATCTGTTCTTTTCAATGAAAGAAATATTCTTCCAATGATTGAATTAAACCATTTGGTTTGAAGATTTCCCTCGGAACTATATAAGGTTTGTATCAAGTCCATCATCTCTGAAGTTTCAAAATGTTGAGTATCAGCCAATTTTTGTGCAGATAATGTACTTGAGTCTGGATCTTCATTACCTTGATTTTGATTCTTAGAACCTCGGATCAACGCAAAATACCAATCTTCTTTTTCGATATTTGTATCACAATGAATGAAAAATGAAGATTTTGGCGGCAGTAAATTATTTTGTGGGTCAAGTATATCCAGTATAGTTATCTTTGAATTCTTGAAATTCTCTGAAAGTCTTCTAGATCTCGACCAGTCTCTTTTCATTAAGCAAATAGCAGTTCTTTTAGTGAATAATTGACCTTCTAATAAGTTTCGAGGCCATAGAGTAACGAGTTGGTTCGATAATACAATTACATGTTTAACATCTTTTAATGTCTCATTCTTATAAAGAAACAAATTTCCATGTTTCAATATAGCATAAAAACGATGTTTCTTTTGTGTATTGGTGACTTTTTCTTGAGCTTGTTTATTTACTTCAGTGGTGGAAGTAGGAGGAGTTTCAATGGTTTCACTATTTCTAACCAATTTATATAGAGTGGAATAAGCTGATTTGTTATCATGAGCATCATTAATTGATTGAGTAGACGAAGTTATATCTTCGGTAGATTCGATATATTCTTGTGTTACCGTTATCCAACCCGATTTAAATGCCAACAAGCCAGAGTTTTGATCTTCTTCTATTTTACCAGCCTTTAAAGACTCTGAGTCATCGTCAAAATCGGAGAATTTCGAGGATTCTGGAGATTCTGAAGTGAAATTTGGATCTTTTGGATGGAGATATATAAATGCAACTATTACTAAAGGGATGAAAGTAATCCCTCCTACTAAATAAGCATATAGTAGATGAACAAGAGACATTAGCAATAACTCGCGCCGGTGTGATTTTCTGGGGCAGGGTTCACTCTAGGGCCACGCTGGCGATACAAACGTGGATACGATGGGGAGGTTGCAAAGTGGTGATAATGGCGCTGAAATTACATTTATGGTATGTGTTCTATAACAAATCGACTAATTTCGATCATCTATATTCCATACTAAATTGAAACCCAAATTTAAGCATAACTAATGGTTTCTATTAACAAGATTATGAGCCGCAAAAGTTCCTAAAACAGTAGTAAAGCGGCCTTGAGGCGGTCGCAAGTTTAATAACGGATTAAATAGTTCTACCGTGTGTCTACAGTTAGGTTTAGAAACTAACTTAGATCCAAGCGTTGGTATTACAGAATTGTTTGCCAACAAAATTGAACAGCAGCGTATAGATTCTAATGCCAAATTTTATGAACTAAGTGGTAGAATCTTAAATTAGTTAGCTTATACCAGAAGGAAATTTGAACAAATCATTAATGTAATTAAGACCCAGAAAGTGGTAATCCCAGTAAGATCACAGCCGCATGTACCGCATAGAAAAGCATACTATGTCTCGGGACTTGACTTTTATATCACTATAATATACTAAATATTTTTATTATGAAGACTTTCGTGGTAGAACTTTGAGATGTTGGTCTTGTAAAATTATTCACTCTTTTAGGCAACTTGCAACCCTCTATGAAATATTGTCGCAAATCTTCTAAATAATTCATTAATGTATTTTTAACTCAAGCCAAGTAGTTATGATGGAGGAGGGGCATGATTTCCGTATGAATAAGTTATCTTTTCCTCTTCAACCACACCACAAGAAGGTTTCCAGTTGCTCTCATTATCTCTAATTTTGGCAATTTCGGTTAGAATTAAGGTGCAACATGTTACCTTATCCTACTCAAATATTTTAAACATCAGAGAGTATCAAAGTAGTATAAATAATTTAAATTTATTTTATATAAACATATGTGTAACGTATTAAATCTATTAACCAGGCTATGTATATTAATCGTATGTTGCATATTTAGAATATCTTCTCAACTGTGGACCAAATTTATAAAGTAATAATGGAATGGGTACCATTCCTAAGGTAATAAATCCAATGACCGAACATCCCCATGCTACAGGGTATTTAGGCGTAGCCAAATTATTGAACAAACTATCTCCAAATAAAGGAAAACAACCTGCAATAATTGATCTTAATACAGCATTCCCTGCAAATACAGATGCTATATACTTTGGATAAGAAGCTCCTAGGTAATTGAATCCGGTTTGAAATAATAAGTAGGAACCTGAAGCAAAGAGTGTGTTACCTATTAATGGAGCAATCCAGTGTGAGCCTTTAAATGAAGTCCATCCGAATATAAATGTACCGACTGCAGAAGAAACAGCAGCTCCTGCCATTGGAATTAAAAATAATTCGGGTTCTAGTTTTTCCCCATTTAAAACTGGACTAATATAATTATTTCTAAGCCAAAGATAATAAATAAAACCTCCTATTAAAGAACCTATCGGAAAAGTCGTGAAAGCTACCCCACTTGGTACTTGAGCAAAACCAAATGTTTCTGTAAAAACGATTGGGAATGATTCAAACCATAAATATAAAATGGAATATACTAATGAAATGTAAAGGTCTATTAAGATTGTTATCGGTTGAGATATAGTTATAGCAATTGGTCTCCATAAAATATCAATTACAAGTTGAGATGTAGTAATATTATTGTTTTCAATTTCGCCTACACTAATAATATTTGGATTGCCAGTAACTTTTCTTAATCTTTTCGCCTTTCTTGCAAGAATAGTTTTGCCTAATGTTTCTGGTAAGGTCCAACCTAATAGAATAAACTCGATACCAGAAATTATTGCAATTAACCAAATAGTCCAACGCCAGTCATTTTTTTTGACCATCATCACTGAACCTAATAATGGACCCATTGAAGGCCCCACTTGTGCAGCAACAGACCATGCACCAATTGCAATTGGTAAATATGCTCTGTGAAATAAGTCACCCATAGTAGCACCTCCGTTTGCTAATGCTGTCCCAGAAAAGAATCCCCCAATTAACCTCAAAACAGCAAATGATGCAATATCTTTTGCTAATGCTGTTGGGATTTGTAAGATGAAAAATAGAAATAAGGTAACTATGTAAACGGATGTTCTACCAAAAATTGCATTTTCTGACATTGGTGAAAATATCATTGGACCAAATCCATATCCTATAGCAAAAATTGATAATGGAAGAATACCTTGCACATGTGGAATATCAAAGTCTTCCATAACTTGACTAATACCAGGTATATAAATTGGACCAGTCATATAAACTGAAGCTTGTAATATACATACTTGAAAAGCAACTAGAAGCTTTTGATATAATGGCCAATCATGTGGGTCTTCGCCTTCATCAAACTCAACAATTATAAAATCACCAATTAAAGTTTCATCTGAATTATCTTTTTCTCTCGATTGAAGATTTGGTTTGATATATTTTTCTGGTATAACATAATCTTTTTGCTCTTCTGCGTAGGTGAACAATTTATGTCCTGAAAAATGATACACAAGTCTTCCAAAGAAGCTTTGTTTAATTAAAAGACTCATTGAAGATTATAGCCCTTTGATTCATATTTATACAAAAAGATTTTAAAGCTTATTACTAATTTGAATTGTGCATATTAATAATCGAGTCACTACTAAAAATAATCTGCATTTTTAAGATGGAAAGAGATATATGTATTACACAAGGCTAACTTATGAACATGTGTATCAACTTTGTTTGGTGCTTTGGTGCTCTATTGAAGGTTACTGTTGTTTATGACGTTGTAAATGAAGGCCACCATAAGCTTTGTAGAATAAAGACCACCATAAGAGTTGCAAAAAAAGCTGTAGCTGAGATCATGTGCGTGTACCTGACCACTAAATTATACGATCAGCGAGGTTCTGACTGCGAGTAATGTCACCATTTGAAGTACGTGAGTCATGATTTATTCACACAGCTATTTATTACTATCATGTGGGTATAACATCAAGTTTTCTTCCTAAATCTAGAATCAAAAGATTCAATCATTTAATGGTTCTTGAATTTCTCGTTCATCGTTAAAAATATGACCTATGCGCCCAAATGGGACTACTGACATAAAAATCTAAAATTAAGCGTATCATTTAAAATCATTGATTTTAAGATAATTGTTTTGCGATTGTGTCATATATATATAATAATTGATCTCTTTTATATCTTCTTATCTTTGTAGACTCTTTGTTGAGCACTTTGCTGCGCTGACCTACTGCTTTGGGGACGCTTCAGCTATCTCGCATTGGTGTGAAGATGGAGAGCCGGGTAGAAATCTAAACAACAGCTTAAAACGTCAGAAATCATACTTGGAAGCATTGAATTGACCATAATAACTGTCCATCAATTGAATTATTACATTAAAAGTAGATGATGGGATTTGGGCCAAATGGCACCCGTTCCATCTTGAATCATCTCTTTTAGGTAAGTAAAATGCAAACCCTCGAATCCTATTTCTATTTTTAAAAGCCTACAACAGATCATTTTTACAAATATACAATTTTGGTAGGGTTGGTCCGATAACCATCACACTAAAAACAGTAGAAGGCAATAGGTGGGACCTGCGCTAATTTGTAGTCGATAGTAGGCACTGAACCGCAGAATTTGAGAAATTGGTACCAAACCACGCAGGCGGGGCACTTGCATGCAGCAGAAAAAAATACCTCTTATCTGGCTTATAGCAACTAGCATACGTTTATTGCTCTAAACTCTATAGTATATACTTTGTGATCTCATTCTTGCTTTATTGCGCTATATTCACTTCAAGGGGTTTCTTTTTGATATCTACACTTCTCTTATCTCCACTATGGGGATGCTTATCATTATTATACTTAACACACACTACATTATATCAGCCTATTGGTTAATACTTCACCACCACGTATCTGCAATATGAAATTGGTGAAACTTTAAACTAGATAATTCCTTGCATTGGGAAACAATAACCTCGATAAGAACATAGATAAAGGGTTCGGATTTAATGGCCATCCTGCACTAAACACCAATGTCCTACACAATACTATATTAGAGATTCGGGGACACGAGCCGGATAGATTAGAGTTTGAAATATATGCATAGATTATTAATAACATGATAATATTAACAATGAAGTTTCATGAAGGGTCTGGCATCATTTACTATACCATGGGGGCTGAATACCTCCATATACCCGTGAGATTCAGTACAATAGACTATATTAGCGCAATAAAAGAAATATTAACAATAGGAAAAGGGATAGAATTAAACGACACAAAATATAGAGAAATTATTCAGGCAATTATACATTCAAATAGTTTCATAACTCATAATAAAAAATCATTAATTAAAAAATGACCAGTACCAAGCATTTCACTTGCTTTACCAGATAAAATTGAAGTTTCATTTAAAATTTTCAAATCATTAGTCTCAGGTTTGAAATTTGATAAATTTAAATTATCAAATTGACGATATTTAAAACACATCTTAGAATTGGACATTATAGGGGAATTATCAGGGGTTTCAATTTCATCTTTAATTGATTCAGTAGGTTGAGGATCCTTTGGGTCTATTTCATCTAAAGTAACCAACTCTTCAAATAAATGAGCCTTTGGTTTAGGATTAAAATTAACATTCTTGAAAAAAATCCCACCAGAATTAAATACTGAGGTTGGCTTCTCTTGTTCAATTGGTTTATCTTGTTTATTAAGAACTGAAAATGTTGAATTGGAATTATAGATTTCAAGAGGACCCTTGTTATAGTTGGAATAATATCTCATTAAGTTATCTTTAAGCATCTTATTAATATTCATACTAAGTTCATTATATGCTGAAATTTGGTCATTATATTCATTATCTTCATTATGTTCATAGTCAGTCTCATTATCGGTTTCACTGTGATATTCATTCAAGAAATCATTATTTTCAGTATTTAAATTTAAAAGCCTTTCAACAGGATCAAATTCAAGTAAATTGTTTGCCTCTTGGGTATTATCTTCAACTACTTGTTTCTTTTGTTTCTTATAAGATGTTTTGTCTTCTTCATCATTATTATGATGTTCCAATCCTCTTTTCACTGATCCATTGTTAATATACTCTTCATATTTGGTGGTTAACCTTCTGGTTCTATTAGACTTACGAATTGAATTAGACATGCTGGGTGAAAATTTACAAGTGAAAAATTTATACTTATTTATAAAAAAAATTTTTCGCCGCACGAATACGGAACTTACACAAAATTAAAATTATGCATGAATGACCTGCATTTGGAAAGTACTGTCCTGCAGATAATCTATACAAATTACTCTGTTAGCAGCCTATTATTTCATCAACAATTAACTTAAAGTAATGAATTAAAAGGGGGGTGATAAGTAATACATGTGGTTGTCAGTATGAATTGCGTAATTAATTCCAGTTGATTTGCACGCAATATGATCCTCTTTGCAATTCATTTTAAGCAACTAACGTTACTATTTATTTCTTATGTCGTGAGCCCTTTTCAACAGGATGTCGTCAAATGTTTTTTTTTCTTTTGGTTTTAGCTTATATACTTAATGGACATTATATTAACATGAACATATACGGCTTAAAAATACAAACAAAACATGCACAGAGTTGCCTAAACCACTAATGATATTTATCAATATATAAATCTATTAATTCTACCTTCAAAAGCATCTTTGCTCTTCATTTCCCCTTAAACTAACGTCAATACTTGCTGATCGATAGTCCCGACATACTCGTACCAAGGCTTCTATTCCAAACCAAAACTTCCACTATACCCGCACTAACTACTTGGACCAAGTGATACCGTGCGACATTCCACTATAAAGAGGCCTACTAAATCTTAACAATGCATCTATTCCTGTACAATGGCTCGCGTCCTGTATATACGCATAAATTGTCTTCAAAGTGTAAGAGAAATCGGTTCAAGTGTGATTGGTTAAAGTAGTCTACAACGAATAGTAAAGATTTCGAATTATTGGTCTGGAAACAATAGTTGTTTCTCCATAGGCTGGATTGTTCGTTTGATTGTTTTTATCGTCAGCCATTCCTGTTGATGAAATTTCACATCATTTGAAGAGGTGTTCCAGACTTCAATTGACGACCTTTTGGAATTGTCGACTTTATGTAAACACTACATTCCCATTAGTGATTGTTCATAATTTAGGTTAATATGTAATAGGAACAAGGCTTGCTGTTGCTATTCCTAGTGAAAATTTATCGGCTGCAATTAGTCGAGTCGCTACATCGCTCCAAATATTTCCGGTGAGGCGGCGGCCGGTGGTGTGAGCACAAGCCTGCACCGTCTGAGTGCTAAGATCGCACCAGCACTCGTCTGTGCCATTAATGCATAGCTGGCACCGCGCAGTCAAAACTACATGAAAATACTAGGCCTTCTTGTTCTAGCACCAACCATCCTAGCCTCTCTAGGTGACCACCTTCCAGAATACAAAACCTGTGTCAACCAATGCTCTTCTCAAGTCTGTTTGAGAAAAACTCCCTTAACTTCCACAAAATATTCCCGATCAGATTTCGAAAATAATTATCGTGTACCTTTCCCATTAAAACAATTATTTCAATGGGATTGTTACAGCGATTGTGAGTATAAATGCCAACAATTTATTACTATCGAAAGAGAATATAACCATTCGCCAATGGTCAAATTTAACGGTAAATGGCCTTTTATAAGAATCTTTGGTATCACTGAAATGTTTTCAGTTATATTTTCAGTGTTAAATTGGTACATGAACTACCATAATTTTCAAAAAATCAAACTTCAATTTAAAAAAAATACTGGTGATGTCAAGATAATGTATCGCCAATTCATGTATTTATTGATCATATCAATGATTGGATGGACATTTAGTACTGTATTCCACATCAGAGATAGACCACTCACCGAAACTCTTGATTATTTTGGAGCATCGTTAATTATTTTGTTTAACTTTTATACCATTTTAATCAGATTTTTCAATCTCTACAAGCACGTGACCAGGGTCCAAATTATATTTTCAGGTATATACTTTTTACACCTCTTTAAATTATACAGTAATTGGGATTATGATTATAATATTTTCTTTAATTTGGTTATTGGGCTTTGTAGTTTAACTTTATGGATAGCCCATTCGATTAAGGTTAATAATTTGTACAAGAGAAATTACCAAATTTATTCAAATTCCATTAGTTTATTACCATTTGAAACAAAATTATTAGTCAAATTAAATTATATTAACTTATCTAAATCAAGATATATACCATTAATTCCAATTGGATTAAATTTATGGTTATTTGGGTCGATTTTGTGGGAATTATGTGAATTCACACCGGTTGGAAGATTAATAGACGCTCATGCGATGTGGCATTTATTCACTGTGGTCCCACAAATTATATGGTTTGATTGGATCATATGGGATATGGAGTTGTATAAATTGATGCAGAAGTGATAGAAGTGAGAAATAGAGCCGGCTGCTACAACTAGAAGCAGTATTATTTAGAGTGACGCTACGACGCTTAACGCTGTGCCAAGCACCGTCCGAAGCCGTGGCCAGGGTCTGCGGTGCCTGTCGGTCCGCGCCCAAGGATCCGGCACTAACCTGTACTAAATAAATTGAATGTATATTATGCTAATGCTACCGAATCTATTAAATGTAATATGAATGTGATAAAATGTAATGTGAATATGATAAAATGATGTAATTAATCTATTAATGAAGTAATTGATGCATTTGAGTCCTGTAATCGTCTACCGCTCGCAACCTCGCTACCGCTTACCACGCAACCTCGCTACCGCTTACCACGCAACCTCGCTACCGCTTACCACGCAACCGAACGGCAGCCCCTATGTCTAAGTCCGGTTTAGATTTTTCAGCACTCTGGTGTGTGGTCGTATCTGTATTGAGTTTCCTGACTCAAAGTAATGTGCTAAATATCATCAGCGATCTTAAGCAAGGGAAATTTGTTTCTTGTTTCTGCAGGACTTTTTCCTCAAAAAGACTATCAAAAACACTACAAAAATTCCAAAGATAACATAATAATGGGTATAATTTGTTTCGTCTTTTAAAGTTTCATATTCTTGTAATTTGATTAATGGTAATAAGTGTTTGATATTACCTGTTTCATAAAACTTATGTTCTTCAATAATTGACTTATCTGGATTAATCATGCTAGAGGGTGAAAAAAAATTCTTGCCAAATTGAGCCGTTAAATATTTTTTTCAAAATCTCATCCCTGATCCTAAAAATAAAAAAATCTGCATGTAATTAAGCGAAAATGGAAAAACGTAAATAATGGTGTGTGCACGTTTATAGTCTTTAGATTTTGGGTGGGTATTTTTAGGGTTTAGGAGGATAGTTGGAAGGTACTGTGGTGTTTATAGTGCCGTGTATAGTTAATAAATGGGATTTTGGTTATGACGTTATGATGACTGAAGTTGTGATTTTTACGTAATTGATAGTTCATAAATGTTGTCTAACTTGAGAACATTCTTGGGGTGGACAAGATGAAACGAATGACGGGGTGAAGAAGAATTACTGAATCTGAACTAGGGGAGGTATTTGACATCATAATTAGAGCCTATGAGGGATACTAGTTGATTTCTTTTGCGGTTATGGGGGTGCACGCTGGTTTCTATAAAGCCTATTTTTGGGGTCCTTGGCTTAGTCCTGGGTCGAAGTAGCGCCAGACAGTGGGGCGCCAGCGTGGCGGGGTACCACAGGACCCTGTGGCCCCATTGAATTGAGCCAATCAATAGTCTATTCAACGTGCCATCCGTTCAACTTACCATTGAGTGTGCTATTATAGTTCTTGTTACCGTCTTCCTACTTGCTTCCCCGTCCACGAGGCTTCTCCTCATCGCCACAACCAGCACATTCTCTCGAGAAACCTTATTCAGCAATCCAGTTCACCATCGGTACACCAACCATCGACACACCCGTACACCAATAATCTCCCGATACATTTCGCGCGCTATTGTTTACAACGCGCTTTAATCTAATTTGATATATCATGGAAGGTGAAGACTTCTCCCCAGTTAAAATCCCCAGTTTCAGTATTGACCACAGTCATGCTGAAATATCTGCTAGTCCTACAACAATGTTAGGCAAACATTATCATGGAATCAACCATAGAGAAATCAAATCTGCCCAAGCAACTCCTAATATGGCCCTCAAACCAATACTGAAAGTATTACCAAATACATCTCCTAGAAGAAGCACAAATTATGAAATCACAAAGAACGAAGGAAGTTTAAAAAGATTGAAAAGTTCTTCTGAAAAAGAAAACCTCGGATATACCAAGAATTTGGCTGCTCCAGACTTTGATTCCTCTCCTATTAGCAATAAAAGACGTCGTAGTCAAGAACGTAGTTTTGTTAGATTAGATCCTGTTTCTGATTTTGATAATATTTCCCCAGTAAAAGCTCCATCTCCTCAAGTTTCGCCCTCTAAAGTACCCAAAGATTCTACGGGAGGGGACCTTGAAGAATACCTGGTTCAAATTGATGATGTCTTTAAAAAGCATGATCTTATAAGTGCATTGAGTGCTAAAAATTCACCTGTGAAAGGCTCAAGTCCTTATAAACCTGAAGAAGAACCTACCATTAATTTCAAAACCACGGTGAATTCTAAACCAGCGTTTACTTTAAAACAAATGGAAGAAATTACTTTTAAATATGATAAAGATATCGAATTGAAAGATAATTTATTAAAGGAAAAGAATCAAGAATTAACTGAATTGAATTTCAAATTAGAAGCATTTGAAAAATCAAATAGAACATTAAAACAACGAGTTGAGTTATTAGAACATCAAGTAAAGTTTGATGAAGAAGAAATGGCAAAATTAAAAAAACAATTGACAATAAAACTGGTTAATTTGGAACAAGAAGTCAAAGATTTGAAATCTGTTCAAGAAGAAAATGATCACTTGAAACATGAATTAAATGCTTTAACTCAACAATTAAAAGATAAAGGTAATATGGAACAAGTCATTTCAAATTTACAAGAAGAGTCCGAGAAACATAAAAATATCATTGAAATCATCAAAGAAGAAAATAGCCACATGAAAGAAAAGCTTGATACTATGGAAGATGCTAGTGTTTCACTTAAACAAGAAAACAATTCTTTAAATCAAAGTCTTGATATATTAAAGGAAGAGAATAATTCACTTAAAGTTGAACTTGAGTCGAAAAATAAAGATAACGAAGAACATTTGAAGTCTTTAACTGATGATAATAACACTTTAAAAGAAGAAATTACCAATTTAAATGAAAAGGTGGAAACCATCAATAAAGAAAATGAGCAATTAATTCAAAAAGTTACTGACATTGGTGTTGAAAAACAACAAGAAATTGATGAATTTATTCACCAACAAGAAGATTTGATTAAAAAATTAGAAGATGAATTAACCAAGGCTCATGATAAAATTAAAGATCAAGAACTGGAATTTGAAAAACTTAAATCATCTTCAAGTGATAATGACGAATTAAATAAATTAAAACAACAAGTTAAACAATTTGAATTGATGAACGATGAAAAAGATGAAATAATCAAAGGTGATACTAAAAAAATCAGTGAATTAACTGAAACAATTAACCAATTAAAAAATTCAACTGATGGTAAAGAAGACTTAGCACAATTACATGAACAAATTCGTCAATTTAAAAGACAAAGTGAAGAAAATAGAATCAAGACAGATCAACGAATTGCGGATGTGGCCCAACATTTATATAAAGAATATTCTAAAAAACATGAACAAAAAGTTGGACAACTCAAAACTAGTTTTAAACATCAAATTGATTCCTTAAATTTAGATAAAAGAAATCAAGTGATTGAAATACAAAATTTAGAAAAGAAAATCGAGTTATTGACCACAGAAATAGATCAAATTAAACGAATGGGTAGAAGTTTACCTCCAAAGATGTCAAGAAGGTAGATTAGGTGTATAGTGTAATATAGGTTTTATAAATTGAATTTTAATATGGTTCAACTTTTTGGGTATCGGCACGACCCGCTTCGGTTCCCAAGACTTGTTCGCGAACTTTTGTATGTTGAGGGAATTATTCATCAAGACATATACATCATTCTTTATAAATATGTCGAATCTTGAGTGTACCAGATTATACGAAGCGGTTGTAGAGGAAGTAGTCAATGATTCTAGACAAGATTTCGAAAATAGTGGGATAGATGAGCAAACCTTACAAGAACTCAAAAGAATATGGTGTGAAAAATTAAGTCAAACTCAAGTAGCCAAATTTTCATGGGATCAAGAACAACCTTTAAATTATCCAACCCAAGTCCAAGATGAATTATTGATCAACAGCTACGATATTCCATTAAATTATAACACCACCAGTAACTATAATAATGCTAGTCAAGATTTAGGAATCCAAATACCCACCATGAAACAAGAATATGATGATGAAGGACTTATATTGCCTAATCAAACAGATGGGAAATTCGAAATTGAATTATCAACCGAAAACGCTCAAAAATTATTTAAAAATATAAGACAAACAGATGGGGATGTAGTTAAACAAGAAGATGATCTCGACGATCTTAGTGATGATATAAATTCCGATTTAGATGACGATTTAGAGGATAAAAGTGACGAAGAAAGTGACCAGGATGGGTTTATTATGCTTTGTCTTTATGATAAAGTGCAAAGAATAAAAAATAAATGGAAATGCAGTTTAAAAGAAGGAATTGCTAATGTTAATGGGAAAGATTATGTTTTCCAGAAATCCACTGGAGAGAGTGAATGGTAATTTATTTGCATTTGTAAGGAAAAATTAGAATGAAAAAAAGATAAAATGAAAAGGAAACTTTCATAGAATGAGTTATAGAGGTATTATAAGCACGACTAAAAAGAATTGTTTATAGGAATATACACTCTAATGAGAACCTGCACCTTTACTGACAATGTCTAAAACAAAGTCGTAACTAACTTCATCAAAGTCGGTACCTTGGATTTCACTAGAAACACCAGTAACAGCTCTTCTTAAAGCATCTTTTGAACTAGCGTAGACCATTTTATCTCTAACACTAGCGGTATCTGGAGACCAAGTGTAGAAAACAATTTTGGATCTTTTACCTTCACCTCTACCGATGTCATATTCAAAGTCATAAATTGCATATCTACATCCATTTTCTGGTAATTTTTCAACGAATTTATCGTAGTCAGCTTCAGTTGAAGTTTCATCAACGACAATTTGGGTCTTGTTGTCGTTTAATTTGTAAATGATGAATTTATGTTTTTTACCTAATTTAAGGTCATTGAAGGCTTCTAAAGCTTCATCAGCGACGGCAACTCTGTTATGTTAGTACACGTTAATTTATATATTTAAAAATCTATGACGTACCCTGATCTTGACTATAGTTGTTAGTAGACGAACTTATGTGGAAAGGTGTTATTGTCACGTGTAATGGGCGGAATGCAATTTGTTGTAAGTTAAACGCAAAACTCGTCGCCAATTGATGTATTGAAATTCCTTTACACGCTGAAATGGGGTCTATTGTAACATACCATTTTGTATTTATTTGTCAGTTAATTTTTCGCTCATTTTGTTGACCCTCAAAGTTACCCGCAAACGAGGCGTCTGAAACAAATGGGGTTTAGTTGAAAAGTGGTGGTGTAAAGAGAGAAAAGCGTCAAGGTAAATACTACAGATCATTGAGTATGATTGGTATATTTGTATGGTTTTAGCGGTGTTGGCAGTAGAAGGAAATAAAGTTAAAAAAACCTTGGAAATGAGCGCAGCTACCATATGGCTGTATCTTGGCCAAATTGGATAGTTCTGACGATACGATGGCCGAGTGGTTAAGGCGAAGGATGCAGGTTCCTTTGGGCTCTGCCCGCGCAGGTTCGAACCCTGCTCGTGTCGCATATTTTTTTTCATCATTTATTTCATTAAAGCAATGAATAGGTCTATTAACTGTGGTATATTGTCTCTAACTACGAACTAAATAACCATTGATGTAATCAATGTCCGATTGTGCCCTAAATGCCCGAATTTCTTCATTTTTTTCGTTGACGTCATCTCGCCATGTCTCGCTCATCCGCTGCGAAAAAGTTCAAGATGGACCTCTATAACATCTTAGGTATAGATAGCTCTGCCACCAGTGCAGATATCAAACGTGCTTATAGAAAGCTAGCCCTTAAATACCATCCAGATAAAGTTACTGAAGAAGAAAGAGTTGAGGCAGAAATCAAATTCAAAGATATTTCTCATGCTTATGAAGTATTAATAGATGAAGATAAAAGAAATCACTATGATTTATATGGAGCAGAAGATGATATTCCAATGAATGGCAATGCTCATGGATACAGTAGTAACCCATTCGAATCATATTTCGGTCAAAGGAACGGAGAATACGGTGGTGATGATTTTGCTAACTTTTTCAACAATATGAATGGTGGAGGTAAGCCATCAACCAAGAGAACTGAAGATGCAGTTCTTCAAGTTGAAATTACTTTGGAAGATTTATACAAGGGGAAAGTTATCAGATCAACATCCACCAGAAACATCATTTGTAATCACTGTAAAGGTACTGGAGCAAAGAAAAATGCCACTGCAAAGACTTGTGGCACATGTGATGGCCTGGGTTCAGTAACAAAGATTTCAAGGTTGGCTCCTGGATATGTGACTCAAACAAAAGTAGATTGTTCTAAATGTAAGGGTTCTGGTAAAATATACAGTTCCAAGAATCAATGTAAAAAGTGTAAAGGTCTGAAAGTTATAGAAGAAACCAAAATTCTTGAATTTGAAATTCCTCAAAGTTCAAAAACTCATGGAAGAGTCGTTTTAAAAGAAGAAGCCGACCAATTTCCAGGCAAAAAAACTGGAGATGTTATTCTTGAATATACTTGTAAAAAGCATCCAGTATTTGAAGTTAAAGAATCTGATTTATATTGTAAAGCTCAAATATCATTAGCTGATGCAGTATGTGGATTTTCTAAAACTTTGGTAACACATCTTGATGGTAGATCAATCAAAGTCTGTACTCCAAAAGGGAAAGTCATTAGGCCAGGTGATAGCATCAAAATTAAAAAAGAGGGATTGTTAGAGTCTCAAGGTTGGCTTAAAACTACCAAAGGGGATTTATATATAGATATAGAGATTATATTTCCAAAAGATAATTGGTTTTTAGAAAAAAATGATATTATAAAGTTACGTAATATTTTGCCTAATGACCTTAAAGATGATATGAATGAGTTAGAATTGAAGGAAAATGAAGAATTAATTGCTGATTTTGAATTGGTTCCACCGGATAAAATGCCAAAATATTCACAAAATAATAATACCAATGGTGATTCTACTGGTGAAAGATATGAAGAATATTATGAACGTGGAGAACCTGAATGTGAACAGCAGTAAGAATCGTCTTGTATATAAATGTAAAACATGTGGCGTTACATTATGATCCACATTGATGCAAAAATTTTTTAAAACTCTAATAATTCGTCTAAATCTTCTTCATTTAAACCGATTTCTTCATCTCTTTTAGTTTCATTACCATCCTCAAGATCCAAATCATCTAATCTAACTTCAAAATGTACATCACGACGATTCGTATTTATATCAAAAGTATCTATATTACGCTTTGGAGCCGGTTTTTCGGGTATTATATCAATGCTATTTTCATCGTTAATAAGATTTTGAAACGTTCTTAAGCGTCCTGATTCTCTTAAATGATCATTCAATTTCTTGTGCTGTTGGCCTGGTTTTTTAACCGGTTCAACGTTTATTATTCGGTTATTAGGTACTTGTGAAACATTTAATTTATCAACATTATGGCTATAAGTTTGAGGTAATGTAATATCAATTGGAGGTGGTGTAATGATCTTTTTCTTCAACGAATCGGTGTCAATTGGCTGTTCTAAATCAACGGATCTTCCTGCTTCTTGAGGATTAAATATCGTGTTGTTGCTGTGTTTGATCTTGGTGTCTGGCTTTTCACGTATTATGCCAATGGTGGAGCTGGATCTCGATATTTTGGCCGGTGGTGCTTGTGGAATAACTGAAGATTGTGATCTGCTAAGAGTAGGAAACTTTTGGTTTCCGTCTTTACCTCCAAGTGGGATTCTAAGGCTTTGGTTTGGTTTACCTTTCAAAGGAACTCGTTTATTTCTTTGGCCCTTTATATTTTCCTTGATATTCTCTTGATCATGGCCGAGAGTGGATGTGTTCTCTAATGTTGGGCCTGTCTGGCGCTTGGTTGCTTTATCTTGGTTGAAATGATAACTCATGCTGTTAATATGGTGCTATGTGTTTCGCGACTATGTTGTTTATTTTATCTGTGTCAGATGCATTTGAAAAACCAGGCGCGACTCACCACAAGTCAAAATGCGGTCGTGTACATACCACAAGTTTGAATGTATAACAATATAACATCGCGGAGAAACCATAAATCAATCACCTAAACTGCGGTACTAACTACACCAGATCGATGGCTGTTGAAAACCTGTTCATATCGGTGTCCAATAGCTCGACAGATAGTGCCAGTAGTTGGATCTACTTAGTAGACTGGATCTTGGTTCTTATATTAGGTGTAGCGTTTGTGTTCTACTTTGATAGACTATTAGGATTTATAGTATCATTAGTATGCAAGTTATTATGGAAACGGTGCAATGTCCTTGTAAATATCGAGTCAATACGGTTGTCTATTCTTGGTGGAAGAGTTATGATCAAGAATATCACCATAATGTCCCAAGACCAGACGATATCCGTACTAAAAGCAAATTTGACTTGGAGATACTGGATTTGGGGAAGAATACGAATACCCGAATATTTCTTAGATAATGAAAAGGAAAAAGATTCAATTAACTCAAATAATAGCAAATTACCCACCCGATTACTGTTAAGTTTAGAGGGTCTTGAGATATTTTATTATAATAGAACTTTTGCATACGATAATATACTTGAGACCTTAAAGAAAGAACAGGAGACTGGTGATACAAGTGAAGCACCCACCACTGAAGAAAGCAATTTACGGTTTCGATTCAAAGAGAGAGATGAAAGGCTTTCATCTGATTCTACAAAGTCTGATAAGGTGTCTGTTCAAGAGATCAATGAGGTTGAAAAAACCATACCTAAATTCTTTAAATGTCTTCCTATAACTGTATATATTAAAAAGGGTGTTCTTGTTTTAGGTAACAAATTCACACCATCTATTGTTGTCTGTTCCTGTAATGCTGGGAATGGGTTAATAGATACCAGGAAGCCTAAAGATATGATTGATTTTTATAAACAATTTTTACTTTTCCAGTTAGAAAAATTTCAAATTTCCATTAAAACTAATTTAGCTTATGAAGATATGTCCACCATGGATGCTCCTTCTTCTCGTGTAGTAAGTAGAAACACATCTACTTTTCGTAAATTTGAAAAAACCTTAAGATTGCTACTGAAGGTTTTACCTAAACTCAAAAGGACACCTACAATTGATGGCCAACAATATAAATGGAGTGGTTTAAGAAGATATTTAGGTGATCTGGTTGAAGATTACCAAAATTTATTTGATAGTCTCCACAATATAGAAGAGTATGCTAAATATAGTTTGATTCTAGATACAGTTTCTACCACTATAGGTTACTATTATGATATCCCTGGTATTGTGACTGATAAAAACTTACTTAATGGAACATTTCCAGATTATGGTTTGGATATATCTCTTTCAATGGCTACTATATATTATGGTGCCTGGGCTGATAAACAAAGAGTGCCTATTCAATCTATTTTTTTCCCACCTTTGGCCCGTGATTCTGAACCAACGCCGTTACCTCAACCAGGTGAATTAAGACCATATAAGGGCTTCAGAATCAATATATCTACTAACGATGAAATTATTATGAGAATACCAACCCGAGAACCAAGTAAAGATAAAGAAATCTTGAAAGGTCAACAAATTAATAATATTAATACCTCATCTAAAACCATGCGTCCATTTGGATGGTTAGAATTAAAAATGGGTGCTAATTCAGCAATTGAAGTATTCACTGCATTTACTTGTCTGAAAGAAAAAGGGTGGGAGAATACAATATCAGCAATGTTTGCCCAGCCTGAATTAAGTACTTCAGTAAACCATGATATTTTGTTTACAGCAGATGTACATACATTAAATGCAGATGTAGGATTCCCATTAAAGTATAATGGAAGTTGTGAATGGACTTTTCAAAATTTTAGTTCAAATAGTAAACTTTTCTTCTTACGAGAACATGTACAATTAGTTTCAGATATCTTTACTGATTTTGGATCTGGTGAACCAACGCCTTATGAAAACTTCCGTTTATTTAAGTACATATTTAATTGGAGACTACAAGATTATTCGATATTTTTGAATATTAATGATGATAATATCATTAGTAATCCTTTAGATTTTGAAAGTAATAAATATGTCTCATTCCAAGGACAAGTTTTGGATATTAATGTAGGAATCCCACTATATGGACAGTTGAAAAAATCAACTTCTGTAAGTTACGAAATATTTGCACCATATTTCGATTTGATTTTGGATACACCTCCTTGGCATACAACGAATGCATTTGATAAACCATCAAGTTGGGTAGGTAGAGCACATAATTTTAGCATAGAAGGGGCATATACATATTTATCAACAGTGGAAGCAGCTGGTATGAATTCCATTATTATTCGTTGTAAATGTGATGATGTGACACTAAAATTTTATGGTTCAATAATCAGATATATTTTCATTTTAAGAATGAACTACTTGGGTGATAATTTTCATTTTAAGACATTTGAAGAATACAATAATGAATTACATAGCCAAGGAAATGAATCAAAGGAAAGTGAAAATACATTAAACCAGGAATTCGATTATTGGAAGATGATAAAATCGGAGAATTGTGTAGATGTGTTATTTTCATTCCAAGTTAGAAATGGTTTACTCTTACTTCCTCAAAATATTTACAGTTCGGAATCTCACTTGGGTCTCTCTTTTGATTATTTCGATACTGATATTAGATTCACCAATTTTTTTATGGATATGCAAGCTGATATTAGTCCTGTTTGGGGGAGATGTGTGACTATTCAGGATGAAAAGGAACTCCATGATATTCCTAAATATCTTGAAACATATAAGCTTAGAGAAGATCCTGAAATAGAAATTGACGAGTTTAGCGTTCATGGGCACCGGATGTTTGGAATACCACCAAAGGAAATCACTTATTTTTGTAATTGGAGAGTCGGAACCAATAAAATTAATATTACAGCTCCACCAATATTCTTAACAAGCTTTGATGAAGCGATGACTGTGTTTATGTCTGGATTTAGAGATCTGGAAAATGCATTACATCCAAGCTTTGAGACTGTTTATGATGCTTTGTGTTTTACTTTTGATTGTCCAGTATTGAACATTGAATTGAAATGTCCAAATACAGTATGTGTTGTCAGATTGGAGTCATTATTAGTAGCATTAAATGATATTGGTAATAAGAGATACTCCAGTAGATTATCCATTAAAGTACCCTTTATAGAACATAAGATTATTGAAGTTAAAACGGGAGATTTATTGGGGTACCTAAAAACCTCTTTAATATCAGAGCATATAACTAGAAGGGCCCAACATAGAGAAACTAAATTAGCCCAGCAAGAACATATTAGATACAATGATGCTCCTACCCATCGTACGCCATTTTTATTATTTGAGAAAACCAAAGATATCAACTATGAAGAAGCATTTGGTAGTATGATTGTTCCAATTTCATTGGTTGAAGGACATGTTCCATTGAATAGGTATACTATTGATATCGTTAATAGGAAACAGTTCAATTCAGCAGGTAATTCGGTATCATCATTTTCTACTACCGATTCTGATGAATCTTCTACTGTTGATTCGGTTGAATTGGAAGAGGGTCGTCTATTTATTTCACCTACTCTAGAATATTTAGATGAAGATTTCGCTCCAGAATCACAGAATGATCAACGTCTTAAATATGATAATATGATGTTCACTTTTGGTGACGTTACTGGTTACTTAACACCCCAAGCAATCATCAGTTATTCAATTCTAGACGAATCAATGTTGAAAGCTGATTTCTCTATTGCAATCGATAAGTTAGAGCATGAAGTAATTAAAGTCCTTCGTTTGTTTCTATTAGAAGTATGCATGAACGATACATTTCGTATTGTGGCACCAGTCATCAATGTTTCATATGGGGAATTTATTGGATCTACTCCGGAGGAATTATTTGACTATAGTTCTAAATGTACTTGTATGAACATTAGTATATTCGAACCATCTGTAGCTGTATCCGAATTAACAGAAAGACATAAATCAGATGATGAATACGATTCTTTCAAGATTATTAATGAGGTATCTACTGCTTTCAGTATAAAGAAAATGTCTGTTAATTTGAACAGCCCTTATGATTTTCCTTTAGGATTAGAATTTTCTATTCAAGACATTGAGTTTTGGCTGACAAAGAACTCAAATGATGTTTTTTCACTCTTAGTAGAGCAACTAGAACTTAACCTAGACCAGTCTCAAGTCATTTGGGTATTAAGATATATCGATTATAATGCTAAAATGTTAAAATCTGCAATTGAAAGATTCAAATCTACTCTTGAAAGAAAAGATAATCTCAAATCAGCTTTGGTGTATCACTTATCACTTGCTAGTAAAGAATTTCAAATTTCTCATGATCCAAGTGTTTTGACAAAGCCAGCACATATTATTAGATCCTTGAAAGAACATATTAGAATCTTTGATTCTTGGGTTTTAGTTGTTAGATTAAGACACATCTTTGAGTCTATGAGTCCTGAATGGATTGAGGAAAAAAATCAAATGTTGAATGCAACTAATTGGAAGATTCCAGATACTGCTTATGATGAAACATTAGATATTTTTGCTGATTGGAGAAGTTGGGAAGGTAATATTGCTCATAGAGAAATGTTTTTCCAGGAAATATATCGGATAAAACAATTAATAGAATCCAAATTAACGGCTCAATTATTTATTAAACACATAAATATTGGTCTTACCAGCAAAAATGGTCTAGCAAAAGACTCCATTCATTTAGATAACATCAGCACCTATATCACAAGTAAAAAATCGGAATCAAATTTCCTGCAAGGTAATGAAGAATTAAACGAGTTCGATGCTAAAGTCTCCGCCTTGGAAGTTATCTTTAACTTAAGTTCTATAAGAGGTACTATAACACCTATTTCTTTAGAACTCATACCTGAATTAATTCAGGAAATGCATAGGTTAGACCTAACAGAGAGTAATAATAATGTTTCCACTGAGCCAGTAGAAGCCGAAACATCTGCATTAACAAATGAAATGAAATTTAATAGCAATCGTGCCATTTTTTACCTTGTGAATTTGGACAAGATAAGCTTGGACTTATCGCTTGATTACATAGCATTACATTTGCATATAACAGAGTTGAATTTATCAGGCTTAGCACAATCAATGGAAAAGAATACTATCACAACCTTTTCATCAAACTTGTCGCTGATGAATCTAAAGTTGACTACTGATACAAAGAATTTAGTAGATTTTGGCATTAAAGACTTAAGTCTCGTGTTTGGTGATGGGAAAGCAGTTAGTGATACTTACATAGCCGATAGTTTTATTGATACATTGTATTTTGATGTGACAGATGATGACTTGAACCAAACAATTGAGGGATTCATAGCAAAGGACATGAAGTATTTGGAGTTGTTTGATGGTTGTAAAACTGCAAATAATTCATTGGATTCAGAACAAATGTCTCCAGAAGGAAATGAAAGCAATAAATTTGCCAACATGTTAAAGAATTTGAATGTTGACGTTAACTTCAAAACCAAGCATATTAATTGGTTGGTGAACCTTCTTGGGGTAATCAATGTCGATGGATCCTTATATGATAACAGTTTTGCCTGTACTATCTCGAATAGATTGCTAGATGTAAATCATATTCTCCAAAAATCAAGTTTGAATATAAAAGTGAAAGGTTCTTCTTTTTTTGAAACTGAACAATCACAATTGTTTAATAATTTTAAATTCAGTTGTTTCAATGATTCTCCTTTGATTGCAATGGATGTACAATGTGGATTTTTTAAAATTTTCTTACCAAGATTAGTAAAATCAATGAATGAAATTCTAGATATTGTACCAGAATTGAAACATCAACTGGAATCATTATCTAAAAACTTTGAAGTCATAAAGTCCAAAATGGCCAGCAACCTGGCTAAGAAATCTGCTTCCAATAACATTGACTTAGCGTCTATTCCAATAGATATTAAAGTTCGTAATGAGTATATAGGTGTTTCATGTTTACTGGGTAGAACAAAGTATTCCATTGAGACAGAAGATGTTGAAGCAAGTATTTCAAATGTGGATAAGGTGGGAGATTTTGTTATTACCAAGTATTTCGGTTCCATTCATTTACCGACTTTTAGAGTTTCTGTAGCTGATAGAGTTATCCCTGTTGGTCTCTCGAATTTCATTGATTTTAATGTTACTGCCAAAGTGTTTAATGAGCACGATACAACTGGGCAAATATTAGAAATTGTCTCACAATACTGTAGAGTTTGTTTAAGTCTCGGTATTATTGAACCATTGGTTGTTTTAGTGGACGAGGTTACTATTTTAGGTAAAAGATTTGAAACAGAAATACTCTCAAAGATTAAGAAAAAACTGTCTATTGAAGTACCATCACAGTCCAAAGGATTTGATTTCTCCTTTATTTCGGGTATTCATTTCTTATCCTATAACTTTTGTTTAGGGTGGATCTTTGAAAACCCATTAAAAAGTTACCCTGGCTTAATCGTAGGAGCCGAAAAATTTTATGCTGTTACTCATGAAGGTATTGGTAAGTTGTCTTTAGTTGATGCTTATCTTTCAGTATCCCATGGGACAACAGCTTCGAGCTTTTATAGTACCCTGCCGGAAAAGAATAATTTCAATAGAGCTTATCTTCCATTTATGCAATTCATTTATATTATAAGTGAATTGGACGATTCCAAGAAAATGAAGATAACAATAACTGGAGATGAGCTAGATGCAGACTTTTTATCTGATTCATTTCATATATTTGAGCATATCATGAAATCAGCTTCAAGTATTCAATCTTTCTTTGATGAAAGACTAAGACCAATGGACCAATGGAAAGATGATCTGAAAACTCATGAGGAACAGCAAGTTGACTACATTAACTCTTTAAGATCGACATTTTCTTCGATAGAATGTATAGCCACATTTGCTGGTTCTAATGTTTTGATTCATAAATTGAACGATACCATTCCTGATAAAGAAACATTATTTTTACATTCTCCAGCAGTCAAGATGGCCATGAACTATGCTCATAATAAAATGGGTCCTAAAAAACATAACTTCAATGCAGAATTATTAACTTCATCATCTGATAATACTCTACATGCATCATGTGTTCCTGTTATTGTAGATATCCTTGATGGAGTTAAAAGAATGATGAAAAAACAATCGCCTGCAACTAAACCAATTGAAAAACAGAATGAACAACCAACCACGAACCATCGTAACATTAATTTTGGTGACCTATTAAATGAAACAGAGCTTCATTTTGGAGTAAGAATTGATTCACAAAAACTTTCATTAAGTTGTGAACCAACTGCCAAAGTGGAAGCGGTTGTTGGTATTCAAGGAATTGACCTTCAACTTAACTCTGGTTCTGGTTCCTCTATTGATATTTTGGTTAGGTTAGACTCTATCACCACTTCTTTGCAACATATTTATTCAAGAGAAGTTAGTGGTTCTATTGGAATTAAAACAATGGTTCTATCTAATAGGGTTGATTTTACTAATGAAATTGATATAAAATCTGCTGGTTCAATTACAGATGTTAGTGGGTATGTTAATGTCAAACAATATCAAGATTTAGAACTTTTCAAGGATATATGGTATCCAAAATCATTGCTGGAGGATAGTAAGTTTGAAACTTCTGTAGTGAAAGAAACTAAATCACCAGAGTTAGCAGCTAATAAGAGTATTGCATTAAGATTCAAAGAAGTTTCAACTACCAATGCAATTCCTTGGTTATTAACTTATATGATAACTGATGTTGCAATCAAAGTGAACTGTGGGCCATCGTTGGGAGAGATGATATTCTCATTGGAAAACTTTTGGGCAATATCAAGAAAAACTCCTGATTGGCGTCAACTGTTACAACTAGGGTTGAACTCACTTATACTCAAATCAGAAGGTAGGTTAGGAGGTATATTCTATGCCAATCAGTTGAATATCCATAGTTCTATCACCTGGAGATTAGATGATGGAACTACCCTTGATGTTCCACTTATTTCATTATCTTTGGGTATGGATAAAGTTCAAATGAAAAGCACATTTGATTACCATGTATTTGCAGTCTTGAACATTGAAGATTTCTGTATTGATATATTTAATCAAAAGAGTGAGTCAATGATTAGTAAAGATCATTTATTTGCAACAGCGCTGTTCAAAATATTTGAATTATATATATCAACCTTTACAGCATCAAATTTATATGATGTTTATAATGCTATTTTAAGATTGACTCAAGAAAATAGAAATTCTTATAAAGAGACTCTTCGTGATTCAAGTGTTAAAAACGTTAAAAAACCACAAGATATTTTGGATAAAAATGCTATTTTGCAAACAGTTAAAAAACTTGAAACTGAGTTTGAGGTCATTGCTGGTAATCTTTTGATTCATGTTTATCCATCTTCATTTGATGATTCAAAAGTTTTAGTGATTAGATTAGATGAATCTAGAGCGACCTTTTCACAAAATGAATTTCATGATGGTATTTCAAATCAACTTGATATTCAATTTAATGATTTAACTGTGTCTTTATCGGTTAATTCACCTGTAGATGAAAACTTTATCCTTCAAGCACAAGTTGATGAGTTTGTTAAACATGCCCGTAAAGCTAAGGGAGGTAATATATTTTTATTCCCATCATTTGAAATTTCCATGAAAACATTTCAGAAATACAATTCCAGTCTTATTGAATATTTATATAAGTCCACTTTTGGAGGTGCTGTAGATATTAGATGGAATTTAGGTTCGGTGAATTTCATCAGAGAAATGTACAAGATTCATCTGAATTCATTATCTTCAAGAACAGAATTTAATAAAAATTTAAGAACCAATGAAGTTAATTTCAAAGAAGATGTTTTCAAACCTACTAAGATTGACAAAGAAAGTACTGCAGATATAGACCAAGCTATTAACGAAAAAATAGAGCAAGTTTCAAAAGATTCAAGATATAGTTACTTACCATTGGCACCACCTATCATTGAAGCTCCAAGATTAAAGGAATTAGGTAATGCTACACCACCATTGGAATGGTTTGGGCTTCATAGAAACAAATTCCCAAACGTAACTCATGAGTTAGGAATTGTTAATTTACAAAGATTAATTCATGAAATCGAAACAGAGTATTCGAGAATTTTGGGTAGAGCTTAACCTGAAATATTCTAATTTATATTTATCCGGATCATTAATTAAAGCATACAGTTTAAACCATACGCATTAATGTATATATATACAAGTAAAGTAATCTTTAATGAGTTAAATACCATCTACCTTTAGCTCTTCTTCTTTGTAAAAGCTTTCTTCCATTCTTGGTTCTTAATCTAGCTAAGAATCCTAAAGTTCTCTTTCTTTTTAATGTGGATGGCTGGTAAGTGTTACCTCTTGTTTTGAATCTTCTTTGTAATAAACCAAAGACACCTTCAAATGGAGAAATTTGAGCAGTTAATTGACTTAAAATAGTTGATGGCTGTTGTGGTATTGGACTTGAAATCCTAGGGATCTGTCTTGGGATTTGTGAGCTATTCATAATTGAGAAGTTACGAGTAGCTACACTCATGCTGTTAAAGGACTTGAGTCCTGCTGAAATTCTAAACATCTATATACGATTTAGTTTTCCAAAGTAATTTTTCACTTTTTTTAGTGCGTATCATGGGTATATAATATACTTAGGTACGCGTAAACTTAGGACCGCGATGCCAATACCTAGAGCCTGAAAAAAAATGAGATGAGCTTTAATAGTATAACTCAATCGATTAAGCATGTCAGCATTCCGTCCCAAAAGAGCTATACCATCAGCTGTAAACACACCAACAACGGTTCAGATCCTCAAAAGCACACCTGTCAGTAAAGAAAGTGCAGAAAGAATATTGACTGATTTCATCCTGATGAGTGAGAATATTGCAACCGTCTTACCAGGTCAACTTAATGAATACTCCAAAGCCGATACTGGATTATCAAGTGATACATCAAACACAGCAGTTCTAAGTCAATTGAAAAGATTACAAAGAGATTTAAGAGGATTACCACCATTATTAGTCGAAGCACCAGAGAAGAGAAAGATAGAAGACGATCTGAGACCAAATAAAAAGGTGAAATTTGATGATTCCGATGAAGATGTAGTCGCTGAAGTACCAGAAACTCAAATTGTCGAAGAAGTAAAATCAGTTGAAGATGACAAAAAAACACATGATGAAGACAACCATGAAGAAGATATCACCATGGATGCATCGAGCGAGACCGCAGATGATATAGAAGAAGAAAAGCAAAAAAAGAAGGAAAAGAAGGAAAAGAAAAAGGACAAAAAGGAGAAGAAAAAAGAAAAAAAAGATAAAAAGCATAAGGATTAGATCATAATGTATATATTAATGCATAGACACGGATATAACTGATTAGGATCTCCGATGGTATAACTCTACTAACGCCTTAAAACTCTGAAAAAGTATTATGCCACGTTACTTGTTTTGGCAATAATGCAGATCCCATAAAGGTAGATGGCTTTCAAATTAAATAAAACGTTACTTATCGGGCCTATAATCTAATCGGTTCGCCAGATGAGTCTCGCCGTAACCGGTATTAGTAAGGTGAGCCGTTTTAATGCCTCAGAGATAAATTCCGTACTATAGTGCCGTACTAATTTTTGCTTAGTGTTCAATAACTAAGCTATATTGAAGTATATTGACGTATATAGCGCTATATAGAGAAATAAAGTCTAATTTCGTATATGTAACTGCTTTAAGTCAAGAAAACTTTTCTGTTTAATAATGTTATCTATATACTGATAACCCATATCTCTGTAAATGTCCCCCATCGCTCTTGACATATGCCATGAATTTAAGCGGCATCGACGCCGCACATTTGACATTTTTGACAGATACTGTTATTATACCTTTATATATCTGAACCTATGAGTGGTTTTTTCTAACCCATTGTTATTGTTCCGTATTTTGATGTAAGTCTGCCTGCTTCACTGACTTTTCCGGTTCAAAAATCGTGTTTTTATGCATTAATAATTAATTAAGTTATTAAATTGGTTGGTGCACATTTCCTTTCATGCATATTAGTATAAAATGTTGAATAAGTACAGTACTGAATTAAATAAAGTTAATGTCACACCAAGACGTAAAAGAAAAGGTTCAAGAAGCGGACCCTATAGAATCCAAACAAGTAGATCAACTTGACGGAAAAGTAACAGAAGAATCTCTCCAAGATGAAAAGGTTGAAGACGTTTTAATTGAAGATTACGATTTCGATGATGAAAGAAATTATTTCACCCATTATGTCGATGAACTTAATCCAAAAGGTTTAAGAAGACCAACCCAAGCTGAATCCAAAACCCTTAGAAGAATATTAGGTTCAGCACCTAAATCTATTTATCTTATGTGTTTGATCGAATTAGCCGAAAGAGCATCTTATTTTTCAACTACTGGGCTTTTAACTAATTTCATTCAAAGACCTTTACCAGAAGGTTCAACTACAGGTGCACCACAGAGAGGTAAAGAATTTGCGGATGTTTCTGCTGGTGCTTTAAATAGAGGTTTACCAACTGCTACTGCCTTGAACTTATTATTACAATTCTTAGCTTATCTTATTCCATTGTATGCAGGGTATATTGCTGATACCAGAATTGGTAAATTAAAAGCTTTATGGGTAGGTGTAATTGCTGGTTTCTTTGCTCATATCTTCTTTATTATTGCTGGTATTCCCTCAGTTATTGCTGGTGGACATGCTATTGTTCCTACTATTTTTGGTATTTTAACTTTAGCAGTCGGTACTGGATTTATTAAACCAAGTTTAATGCCTTTGATTATGGACCAATATAAATTCCCTGTTGATGTAGTTAAAGTATTACCATCAGGTGAAAATGTTATTATTGATAGAGAAAAAACTTTAGAAAGAATGACATTATTCTTTTATTGGTGTATTAATATTGGGGCTTTCTTCCAATTAGCAACATCTTATTGTGCAAGAGATGTAGGTTTCTGGTTAGCTTTCTTTGTTCCTATTATCATTTATTTGTTCTTACCAATTATCATGTTAGTTATTGGTCCTAAATTGAAAAAGGATGAAGTTAAAGGATCAGTCTTGACTGACTTTGCTAAGATTTTAAGAGTATGCTTCCAATCTGGTTGGTTCTCAAGATATAAACAAGGAACCTTTTGGGATTGGGCCAAACCTTCTAACATGAAAGAAAGAGGTATTACTTCTTTAAAGAAAGGGCCAATCACTTGGACTGATCAAATGACTATTGACGTTAAGACCACAGTTTCTGTCAGTAAAGTTTTCTTTTATTTCCCAATTTATCTTATGAATGACGGAGGTATTGGTTCAATTCAAACTTCCCAAGCAGGTAGTATGGTTCTTAATGGGGTCCCAAATGATTTATTCAACAATTTCAACCCTTTGACTATTATTGTTTTAATTCCAATTTTAGATTATATTGTCTATCCATTTTTAAGAAAACATAAAATCAATTTCCGTCCTGTTTATAGAATTACTTTGGGGTTCGTCCTTGCAGCCCTTTCACAAGTTGCTGGTGCCGTTTTACAACATTACATTTACAAGAAATCACCTTGTGGAGATCAGGCTACTACCTGTGATGCACCAGCTCCAATCTCAGCTTGGGTTGAAGTTGTTTTATATGTTTTACAAGCTTCTTCTGAGTGTTTTGCAAACACCACCTCTTATGAAATAGCTTATACCAGATCTCCAGCTTACTTGAAATCTCTTGTTCAAGCTATTTGTGTGTTCATGTCTGCTTTATCTGCTGCTATATCTCAAGCTGTTACTCCAGCTTTAGTTGATCCTCACATTACCTGGGCTTTCGTTGCCATGGCTGTTGTTGGTGTTGTATTCGCCATCTTATTCTTCTTGCAATTCAGACTCTTACACGTAGAAATGGAACAAGAAAGAACTGCTAGAGAACAACAAGAAAGAGATGCCTTAATTACCCATGGAACTGTTATGGATGAATCTAATTTAGAAGCAGTCACTTCTATCAAAAGTGCAGTAGGTAAATAATTTATATAGTTCAAGTTGAATAGTTTAATAATTTAATATGAGTCTACGATCACTGTGATTTTACTTTGTCCCTTCAGACATTTGTCTGTGTGCCTGTTTCATTTTAAGATATATTGGTCGTGCGCTGCTCATATATATTTGTTTACCTCTGCGCGTTATTTTTGATATATTATCAATGGCAAGGTTAAAACGAAGGATATCTTCAAGCGATGGAGAGGAGACTTTCGTGAACAACAGTGACTACGATAGACCTAATACCACTATAGAATCCAATGGTTCGCGTATTGCTCATGAAAGTAGAGAATCTGAGTACGAATCCGCAAATACACCCAACGTGACTAAAGATGAAACCCTGGACACCAGCGATGAGGCTGCTAATGATGCCAACGGATCAATTCTTAAGAGTGTTATTGAACCTATAGATGATTTAGAAAACGAAGAACAAGATCCCAAAGAAACTGGCGAAGAGTCTCCATCAAAAGACCTTCAAGAGGTTGAAGAACCCCAACAAAGTCAAAGTAAAGGTCAAACCCCAGTTCCAGATTTAAAACCGGAAACTTTAAGTTATTCTCAACAACAATCAGCTTTAACAATCCAATCGCCAAGTAAAAGAGAACTGTTTCAAACTCCTAGGTCTCAAGAACCAAGACTTGTTATTGAACAATTAGTTTTAACCAACTTTAAATCTTACGCCGGACGTCAGGTAATCGGGCCCTTTAACGCATCATTTTCTGCTGTTGTTGGGCCTAATGGAAGTGGTAAATCTAATGTTATTGATTCAATGTTATTTGTATTCGGTTTCAGAGCTTCAAAAATGAGACAAGGTAAATTAAGTGAATTGATCCATAATTCAGAAGGAACTAGATTAGATTTTTGTCAAGTTGATATTCATTTCAATCATGTTATTGACAGTTTAGAAGATGACCATCAATCTGAAATTGTGCCTGATTCTGAGTTGGTTGTAAGTAGAAAAGCATTTAAAAACAATACTTCTAGTTATTATATTAATGGTAAAACCAGTAATTATACTGAAGTTACACAATTATTAAAGTCTAAAGGCATTGATTTAGATCATAAAAGATTCTTGATTTTACAAGGTGAAGTTGAATCCATTGCTCAAATGAGACCAAAAGCTGAAAAAGAAGGTGATGATGGGCTTCTTGAATACTTGGAAGATATTATTGGTACTGCCCATTATAAAGAAATGATTGAAGAAGGGTTAACTAAAGTCGATGAACTTAATGATGTTTGTAAAGAGAAATCAAATAGATTTGAATTAGTTGAAAAGGATAAAGATTCTTTAGAAGAGAAGAAAAATGAAGCATTGGAATTTTTGAAGAAAGAAAAAACTTTAATGAATTTACAATCTATACACTTTCAAATTAATATTCAAGAATATTCAAGTCAATTAGAAGAGAAGCAAAAAAGTTATGATGAATTACAAGAACAACATAAAGTTGAATCTGAAAAAAATAAGCAATTAAATGACCAATTGCAAGAAGATTTATCTAATCAAAAACGTATAAAAAGTGAAATTTCGAAGATTAATTCTAAAATAACAAGCTATGCTGATAAATCTAAAGCGATTAATAAAGCTATTGTGGCTGTTGATGAAAAATTAAAGAATTTGAATAATAAATTAAAGAAGGCAGAAAAAACAAAAGAATCTCTGGAACATAATTTACGTATGGCTTCAAGTAAATTAGAATCTGCAAACCAAACTTCACAACAATATAAAGATGAATTGGACCAATTAACAAGTGAGCTTCAATCGGAAAGACAAAAGCTTGATGAAATAAGACAACAAATGACATCAAAAACTTCAGTTTTTACTAGTGAAATTGAAAAATTACAAACTCAGCTTGAACCTTGGAATGATAAATTGAAAGAAAAAGAAAATTCGATTAAATTGGTGGATTCTGCAATTCAAATGTTAACTAATCAGCGTCAAAGTAATCAACAACAACTTGATCAAGCTAGAGAAAGATTAGTAAGTATTAAATCTGAAGGTAAACAGAAAGAAAGTGAATATCAAGAAAACCACACTAAGCTAGAGCATATAAAAGAACAGATTGAGGTTGGTGAAGAACAAGTCAATAATGAAAGAACACATTTAAATCAAAAGAAAACCGAGTTAATGAATATGAGATCCAAAGTTCAAGAAGTTAGTAATATTCAATCACATAATCAAAATAAGAATAGAGTGCTTACAAGTCTTAGTAAGCTTGCTAAAAGTGGTAGAATCACTGGTTTCTATGGACGTTTGGGTGACTTAGGTGTTATTGATGATAAATATGATGTGGCTATTTCAACTGCTTGTCCAGCATTAGATTCATTTGTTGTTGAAACCGTTGAAACTGCACAAGCATGTATTCAATATTTAAGGAAAAATAACTTAGGTTATGCTAATTTCATCTGTCTTAACAAATTAAGACAATTTAACATGTCACCAATAAATACTCCTGGAAACCATAATACTGTCAAAAGATTGTTTGATTTAATTACTCCAAAAGACCCACGATTTGCACCAGCTTTCTATAGTAAATTATTTGATACTTTAGTAGCATCCAATTTACAAGAAGCAAAGCAAGTTGCATATGGTGCAAAAAGATTTAGAGTAGTAACCTTGGATGGTAAAGTGGTTGATACTTCTGGTACTATGTCAGGTGGTGGTAATTATGTTTCTAAAGGTGGAATGCTTTTGGCATCATCATCTAAATTAAGTGATCAAATGGATATTGATGGTGAAGATTTGGATCAATTAAAAAGAGATTTAGATGTAATGGAATCTAAGTACCAAGCATTTAATGAAAAATTCCAAATTAAAGAGCAACAATTGAGAAGTTTAAAAGATTTACAACCTGAAATTGAATTTACTTTATCTACACTTAAAATGGAAATTGAAGCATTAGGAAGTGAAAAGAAAGAAGTAACTCAATTATGTAAACGTTTAATTGCTGAAAGTGAATCTGAAAATAACTTTAAGAAATTGGATGAAGAAATTGAAGCTAAAACTCAAGAAAAAGCTACAATTGAAGAAGAAAAATCTGATTTAAAATCACAAATGATTAATTTAGAAACCAAAATTAGTGAATTGGAAGAAAAAATTATGGAAGCTGGTGGTGTTGAATTAAGATTACAAAGCTCAAAAGTTGACTCCATTAAACAGAAGATTGAAATTATTAATGATAAAACCTCTAACGATAAGATGCAAATAAGAAAATTAGAAAATGAAATTAAACGAACAACCAAAGCAATTGAAGAATCTGTTAAAGATATTTCAAAGACTAATGATGAGATTGAGTTAATTAAATCCCAAGATACAAACAAGCAAGAAGAACTTGACGAACTAAATGGAAAAATCAATGAACTTGAACTGGAAAAAGATGAAAAAGAATCTGAGCTTGAAACGATTGAAACTGATTTAGCATCAAAAACTGAAGAAATTAATAAATTTAAGTCTCTTGAAATCGAATTACAAAATAAACTTGAAAAGGTAGGATCACAATTAAATAAAATTAAGCAAATAATTGGAACCGATGAAGCAGAGTTAGAGAGATTAATTGTAAGAGATACCTCCGAATTGATTGGATGGATGCCAGAAGAAGAACAAGCTAAATATAATGGTAATGAAATTGAAAAATATACTCCAGAACAATTGGAAGAAATGGATACAGATGATATTGAAAAACAAATTCAAGAGCTTGAAAAATATATGAATAATGTTAAAATTGATTTAGAGATTCTTAAAGAATATGCCACAAAGATCCAAGAATTCCAGGTTAGACAAAAAGAATTAAGAGATTCTGTTGAAACAAGAGATGAAATTAAGAAAAAATGTGAAGACTTAAAACGTAAAAGATTAGATGAATTCATGGAAGGTTTTAATACGATTTCATTGTCATTAAAAGAAATGTATCAAATGATTACTATGGGTGGTAACGCAGAATTGGAACTTGTTGATAGTTTAGATCCATTCGCTGAAGGTATTTTATTTAGTGTTATGCCTCCTAAGAAATCTTGGAAAAACATTAGTAATTTATCTGGTGGTGAAAAGACATTAAGTTCATTAGCATTGGTATTTGCTTTACATAAGTATAAACCAACCCCATTATATGTCATGGATGAAATTGATGCTGCTTTAGATTTTAGAAATGTTAGTATTGTTGCAAATTATATTAAAGAAAGAACTAAAAATGGTCAATTTATTGTTATTTCTTTAAGAAATAATATGTTTGAATTGGCTAAACAATTAGTTGGTATTTATAAAGTTAATAATCGAACCAAGAGTATTTCTTTACAGAATAAAGAATTTTTAAACGTAGTGTAGATATATTAGAAATTTTAAATTGTAGTATAGAAATTTATATCATAAATTTAAACTTACTTATAAGGAACTTCATCTCTTGTACTTTATGGCCTCGATATCAGCTGGAACTGATGATCTAGTTGTCTTGGTTCTACCATGAACAGTAATAAAATCTACACCTGCTTTTTCCACCATCTTTACAAATCTTACTGTTTCTTCTAGATCGACAATTTTTTGATAATTTTCAAGCTTTCTTTGAATCAATTATTTATTATGGACTTACTAATAATCAAGTAACTATTGATAATTCTAATGTTCAAAGCTTAATAACTGTTTGTTTCAAAGTTTTAAAAAATGATCCAGTTGATCCAATGTACGCACATAGTTCATTTGAATAATTGAATTAATTATTTTAGCATTAAATGAAAATTTCAAACCTTTCTTAGCAAGATTTTTATCAGAAATTTTTGATATTTTCATTTCATTAAAAGACCAAGATGCTTTCGATGGTTACAGGCTTCGTCATTTATCAATTATTAGAATTTTCTTTGCAACCTGTTATATTGATCCAATTTTAACTATACAATTTTTAAATGAAAAATCATTTACTCAAAATTTCTTTAGATTATGGATTCAACATTCTGATGATTTTCAAAGTGTTTATGGTTGTAAATCACAAATTTTATCGTGTATTTCTATTTTATGTAATGAAAGTTTAGCATTAATTCAAAATTCTGATTTAATTGGTGAAATAACTGATTTATTAATTTCAAATCTTGAAGCATTACATCATTCAATTAAAGCAAGACAAGAATTAGGTAATAGAGAACATGGTATTAGACAATTCTTTACAGAAGATGAAGATGGTGAAATTAGTGCTGATTATTTAGCTGCTGAATATGAAGCTGATGAAGCTGAACTTGAAGCTATGAAACAAACTCCAATTGATGGAGTCAATGTATTTGAAGTCTTTGTAACTAAGATGCAATATTTACAACAAAGTAATGCTGCTGCATATCAAGAAATTGTACTGAGACTTAATAGTGAACAACAAGAGATTGTTTCACAAGTTTTTGTTATATATAATAAGCTTCATGGACAATGAAGCTTGGGGAATGCTTGAGATAATTTTCTTGGGATATCTGATGTTAATATATAGATTTTGGATATACAGACATTAGTATAATTTTAACTCTACTGTATTTATCTCTGACTAATTCTGGCAATTATTAGTATTATTATTATTTATAATTTTTCTCTTAAGGTATATTATTCTACAGCGGCACATCGTGATTAATTGTCAAATACTTTAATTCTTTTAATTCTTATCTTTTAAACACAAACTAGAGATTTAATTGCTGAATTAATAAAAATGAAAACATATATTAAAGCGTTAGCACGAAAATAATTCTAAATTAAAAAAATCTTAAACAGCCCAGGCAAATATTGGAATAATAGCAGCAATTAATTGAGCTTTTCTAATAGCAGCTTCACCTTCGTAGCTGTCAATACCAGGAGCTGAGCCTGAACCTGATCCATTAGAACCTGATCCATTAGAACCTGATCCATTAGAACCTGATCCATTAGAACCTGATCCACTAGAACCTGATCCATTAGAACCTGATCCATTAGAACCTGATCCACTAGAACCTGATCCACTAGAACCTGATCCACTAGAACCTGATCCACTAGAACCTGAGTTATTGGATCCAGAATTATTTGAACTTTCTGACCCGCTAGATTCAGAGTTATTGGAGCCAGAGTTATTGGATCCGGAGTTATTGGAACTGTCTGATCCATTAGATCCAGATTTTTCGGAGCCAGATCCATTTCCACCAACGGTTGTGGTATAAGTGGTAATAATAGGCTCTGGTTGTTTACCTCCTTTAGCTGGTGGACTAATAGTAGTAGTCACAACAACAACTTCTGTTTTGGTTGGTGTTTCAACAACAACAGTTAAATCACCATTTTCAGCAGTTTTAACATAAGTTTCTGGAACTTTTCCTGAACATGCAACAGTAGCAGTTACGACTGGAACAGCGGCTGGAGTTTCGATAACAACAACTAAATCTCCACGTTCACAAGTTCCACAAGTTTGAGTGTAAGTTCTTGTGGTTTTTTCATTGCATGGGAGAGTAACGGTTTTAATTGGAACTGGAGTGGCAACAACAACAGTTGGGTCACCGTTATCACCTTTAGTAATGTAAGTAGATGTAAGAGTATTAGTCCATGGGATAGTAATAGTTGGAGCCGGTGTTTGAATAACAACAGTTCCATCACCGTTACCACCTTTAGTGGTGTAAGTAGAAGTGAAAGAACCAGTCCATGGGGTAGTGACGGTATCCATTGGAGTTTCAATAACAATTGTTCTATCACCATTATCGCCAGTGGTAGTGTAAGTAGAAGTAAAGTCACCAGTCCATTCAATGAAAGTAACTGGAACATTAGTTGGAGTTTCAATAATAACAGTTCTATCACCGTCTGGGCCAGTTGTAGTATGAATAGTTACTTCAGATCCGGTCCATGGAGTAGTAATTGTTGGTGGAACAGTTGGAGTTTCGATAACAACAGTTCTTTCACCATCTTTGCCAGTGGTTGTATAAGTTGAAATATCAGTCCCATTCCATGGAATAGTAGTAGTATCATCATCGGTTGGAGTTTCAATAACAACAGTTCTTTCACCATCTTTACCAGTGGTAGTGTAAGTAGACGTGAAAGTTCCGGTCCATGGTATGGTAGTTGTAGCATCATCGGTTGGAGTTTCAATAACAACAGTTCTTTCACCATCTTTACCAGTGGTAGTGTAAGTAGATGTGAATGTTCCGGTCCATGGTATGGTAGTTGTAGCATCATCAGTTGGAGTCACGATGATAACAGTCTCCTCTCCATTATCACCGGTCTTGGTTGTGGTAGACACATCAGTGCCAGTCCATGAAGATGTGGTGGTTGTAACACCTGGAACTGATTTAGTGCTGATAATTTCTGGATGACATATATCATCAGAACAAATAGTTGTTGTGAAATAACCATCCTTACAAGTAGTGCCACTACAAGTGACGGTAGAGATTGGTGGTTCAGGACCAGTTTCAGTAGTAACAACTTCAGAGAAACAAAGCTTACCAATACATGTAGTAATAGTTGTTTCACCAGTTTGACAAGTTGTGCCGTAACAAGTAGTGGTAGTTGTTGGAACTTCACCGCTTGATGGTGGCACAACAGTTGCAGTTGTAATTACTTCAGGGTGGCATACATCACCAGAACAAATGGTGGTGGTGAATGAACCAGTTTCACAAGTAGCACCAGTACAGGTAACAGTTGAAGTTGGAATATCGGAAGATTCAGTGGTAATTACCCCTGTTTCACAAATAGATCCTGAACAAGAAGTATAAGTAGTAATTCCTGTTTCACAAGTGGTACCATAACAAGTTGTTGTTGAAGTAGGTGGTTCTGGACCTGTTTCAGTAGAAATAACACCAGTTTCACAAATAGATCCTGAACAAGAAGTATAAGTAGTAATTCCTGTTTCACAAGTGGTACCATAACAGGTAGTGACTGAAGTAGAGAGTGGTGGTAATGGTCCGGTGGATGTACTTTCTACATATGTTTTACAACTAGTACCACTACAATCTGTCACAGTGGTTTCCCCTGGAGTACAAGTGGTACCTAAACAGGTGGTCACTGAAGTTGATAAGTCTGGTAAAGATGAAGATGGATTGTAAGTTTCAGTTGTAATAACATGTGGAATACAATGTAAACCGGTACAATCAGTAACTGTAGTTACTCCAGGTAAACAAGTGGTACCAGTACATGTAACAGTAGAAGTTGGTGGGTCAACAGAAGTGGTGGATGTAGCAACAGTGCTACAGACTGAACCAGAACATTCAGTAACAGTGGTGACACCATTTCCACAAGTAGATCCATAACATGTAAAGGTATGAGTTGGAATATCTGGAGCAGATGAACTTGGACTTGAACTTGGGCTTGGAGCAGACGAACTTGAACTAGAGCTTGAAGAATCTGTAGTTTCTGTAGTAATAACCCATGGTTGACATTGACCACCAGCTGTACAAATTGTTGTTTCAGATGTTCCAGTTTGGCAAGTCGCACCAGTACAAGTAACAGTTGAAGTCTTCGTTGGGAGTGGTGGAAGAGAAGAGCTTGATGATGGTGCTGAACTTGAATTGCTCCACGAGGAATAACTGGAAGAAGGAAGTACGGGGGCAGTATCGGTGGTTATAACTTCCTCAGTACAGACAGTTCCATCACATCTAGTGGCTGTTGTAGCACCTGTTTCACAAGTTTCACCGGTACAAGTAACAGTCGAAGTAATACTTTCAGTTCTAGTACTTGGTGCTGAAGATGATTCTGGTGGGGCAGTTTCGGTAGTAATTTCTTGTTCAGTACAAACTGTTCCAGAACATTCAGTCTTTGTAGTAACACCTGGTTCGCAAGTAGAACCAGTACAAGTAACAGTTGAAGTAGTACTTTCGGTTCTAGTACTTGGTGCTGAAGATGATTCTGGTGGTACAGTTTCGGTAGTAATTTCTTGTTCAGTACAAACTGTTCCAGAACATTCAGTCTTTGTAGTAACACCTGGTTCGCAAGTAGAACCAGTACAAGTAACAGTTGAAGTAGTACTTTCGGTTCTAGTACTTGGTGCTGAAGATGATTCCGGGGGGACAGTAGTCTCGGTAGTTACCACTCTTGTTTCACATTTATCAGGAGCACCAACCAAACACGTAGTTTCGGTGGTGACACCAGTTTCACAAGTGGCACCCGTACAAGTAACAGTAATGGTTGGGATTGGTGCACTTGATGATGGTGAACTCAATGGAACAGTTTCAGTAGTAATGACCTCAGGAGTACAAACACCATCAACACAAGTGGATGTAGTAATCACACCTGTCTGGCATGAAACTCCACTACAGGTGACAGTTTTTGTAATGGTAGGAATAGGTTCACTAGAAGATGATGGTTCACTAGAAGATGATGGTTCACTACTAGATGATGATTCACTACTAGATGAGGATTCACTACTAGATGAGGATTCACTACTAGATGAGGATTCACTACTAGATGAGGATTCACTACTAGATGAGGATTCACTACTAGATGAGGATTCACTACTAGATGATGATGATTCACTAGAAGTTGAAGGTGTAAATGTAGGAGTTTCAATAATAACTGTTTGGTCACCATCGGTTGAACCTTCTGTGTGAGTTGTAGTAAATGTACCTGTCCAAGGAATAGTTGTGGTAATTGTTGCAGGACAGAAAGATTCCTCGTTGGGCACATAAGCCCAGTCAATATTACTTGAATGAACTGTTCCATCAGGGTGATGCATTTCAAGACCAATAACTGCACCACGGGGTAAATGATTTATATATAAAATTCTAATAGGGTAGTAGACACCACCAGTAAGAGAAAATGATTCACTAGTGACAGCTCCCGGTGTGATACCACTAGCAAGGGTACCATCTGTAAAGATATTTCCTTCATCTTCTAAAACTTCGTTGGAACAACAAGTCAATGCACCGTCTCCCATTATAACTGAAATTGCATCATCAGCTCCAGTAACTTTTAAAGTATAAGTCCCAGTCGTTTCTGCATAAAAATAACCAGTAAACTTAAGACCAAAACTTCCAATATTTGTACTTCTTCCATAAACACTTCTCATATATGGAGGGTCACCAGACATATAATAATTGAAATTAATATCAGTAACACCCTTCACTGTAGCATCAGGTGTGTAAGTATTTATCTCAGCTAGAAGAGCTCTTCTTTGTGCACTGGTATAACTACCAGTTGGTACGGTATCAAAGAAATAAACTTGAAGACCTTTTTCCACCTTTGGTGGAAGACAACCATAAACAGCATTAACTGAAGAAATAGCTCCCAATAAGGTTGTCACAAAGGCTATAATATTCATTTTGCTTGTTTGAAATAGAGAACCATCTACAGTTTATATATTGCAAAATTCAATGATACCAGCACATACAAAAGTCGAAAGATATTCATACCTAAAGAAGTAATTAATTTATCAATTTCTTGAAATTTTTATGGAATACTTGTTTAGTGGAAAACCTGTCCTTAAAAATCAATCATTTGGTTAGAAACAGGCTATGAAAAAGTGTAACCATAAAAGGAACCCTTTGTTTGGATAAATTCAACCGAATCATGGACTAATCTGGTGTATTTACAGAATATTTCTGTTTTGTCTGATTTCAAACCTAGCTGGTATCTGAAATAGGTAATTCATATGTCCTGTTTGATGATAAAAAAAAATAAGAAAAGGAATTAACAAGTGTTAAATAGAAAAATCCAGTTTCCCCATCCTTACTTCTTTTTTTTTTTTTTTTTTTCATTAATTAAACAATAGACATTATATGAGACTGTAATGGTTTGTAGCAGTAGCTGCAAATACTAATGAAGAGAATTTAAAATTAAATACCTTTTAAATACAAAGAAACAATAGTATTGCATTGTTGCTCGGGGATAACCAAATAAAGCGTGTCTTATTATTGAATAGGGTACTAGATCTTACGTGTCGTTTAAGTATCCTGCATCATGGCGCCGAATATTCTTGACAATTAACATTGTTCTTACGAATTTAATCATGGGCGTATAAAAAAAAGCCTACTACTCAATTTAGCTTTACTAATGGGGAAAAATGGTAAGTATGTTCTCTTTTCCAAGGTTATGATATAAAGCGCCAAGAGATAGTGAATTTTCACAATGTAATCTATCATTGTGAAACCTAGCCCGGAGTATCGTTATGTCGTTTGCAAAACATCACGATATTGTCACGCATCGTGGCATTGTTAAACATATCGCCAGATTCCATCATATTTGTTGGCTCTTTCATACATAATATCGGTTAATTATAGTTAGCGTATCTGCTTGTTAACTAATTTATTGGGTTTGGGGTTAAACTTTTAATACAATTAGCTCAGGTTAAAGGAGATTAAAAGAAAATATCACTAAATATTTTACAACAGGTGTTAACAATATATTGGCTTACGTGTTACTACTCTCTTGGTGTTTGTTTAGTGTTTATGATTATGCATATAAAGTGCACTACTTTGGGATTTTTCCAAAATAGGATATTAAAAAGTAGTCTGCAGAAAATGCCGAGATTCCGTTGCACATAGTGATTCTGCATCAATGTAAAATCACCGTATCATTTAAACAATATTGGTGTCTTACGTGGTCTTTATATGAGAAAACACTGCGCTGGCAAGTTGTATTTTGCAAGGTTAGTCTCCAGTATCTTTACTCTCTATGCTGACTTGATATAAAAATAATATATGTATTCTTCTTAATAAGTAATGTTGACGGTTGCAATCATGAAACTCTCGTACCCGCGTAAATATACTAACACTGAATAACTAGAACAATAGAGCAAAGCTGAGCGTGATTCTTATCACGAAATCAGGGCGGATTCGCTCGAAGATTTTACTAAAACACGACAACTAAGCCGATTCGCCACTTGATATTCGAAAATGAAACGTGGAAGATATCCATTACTTTTCTTTCTCTCGATATATTACAAGATATCCATTATTTTTATTTCGCTCAATATTTTATAAGGTTCTTACTATATCCAATTTACGTTTTTGCAGCCATTCGCAACCAGTGCGTTCACGAGCCCGTCTTTATCAGTCAGCTAATTTTAATACAAAACCGTAGTAACAGTACAAATGGCTATCTCGTACCTTCAGTAGTCTCGTGCCTTCAGCAAACGCTTTAAACAGACTCTGCTCAACCACTTCACCAGCACAGAAATGTGCCCGCACCACCGCACCGCACCGTACCACCACCGCACCATCGCCATATCATCACCAAACGCGCCACATTACCACTCCATCAATCATGTTCTCTGGCTTCGGTTCCGCCATGTTCTCCCTGGCTTTTCCAACAAATTCGAAGACTATTTCCGTGGCTATCCAATAGCAATGATGCCTGATCATTCCCGTAAAGACGACGCCAACTTCGGTGGGAAAATCTTCCTCCCTCCATCGGCCCTTAATAAACTTACGATGCTTCATATAAGATACCCCATGCTTTTTGAGCTCCTTAACGAGAACAACCAGATCACCACCCATAGTGGAGTTCTTGAGTTTGTCGCTGAAGAAGGTAGAGCTTATATCCCCCAATGGATGATGGATACACTCCAAGTAACCCCCGGACAACTCATTCAAATCTCTAATTGTGACTTACCTTTGGGGACTTTTGTTAAGATTGAACCCCAATCTGTTGATTTTCTTGAAATTTCCGATCCAAAAGCGGTTTTGGAGAATGTTTTACGGAAATTTTCTTCTTTGACGGTCAATGATATCATTGAAATCAACTATAATGACACCATTTACGGTATCAAAGTGTTAGAAACGAAACCCGCTTCAACAAATCACGGGATATGTATCATTGAAACCAACTTGGAGACGGATTTTGCACCTCCTGTAGGGTATGTTGAGCCTGAGTATAAACCTCAATCTAAAGCGCCTTCCTCTACTCCTATAACACCCTCGAGCGTAAATAAAGGTGCTGGTGCTGGTAATATGGCCAAGAGCTTAAACTATGCTCTATTAGCTCTGGAAACAAACAATGTTTTCAAAGGGTCTGGGACTAAACTCTCTGGTAAACAGGTAGAAGAGTCTACGAAAGAACCCAATACTGAATTAGAAGCAGATTTTGGCAGATTCGGATTCGAAAGTGTTTTTAATTCATTCTTAATTTCAACAATCAGCATTTGAAGATTTGAAATCTTATTAAATATAATATAATTAGAGTTAACCAAATCAAACTTGAAATCATTAGTTAAAGTTAAATTTGATTTCATCTTTTTAGCCAATTCACAAAGCTCTTGATAATATTCATCTCCGAATTGATTGGATGGATGCCAGAAGAAGAACAAGCTAAATATAATGGTAATGAAATCGAAAAATATACCCCAGAACAATTGGAAGAAATGGATACAGATGATATTGAAAAACAAATTCAATAATCGAACCAAGAGTATTTCTTTGCAGAATAAAGAATTTTTAAACGTAGTGTAGATATATTAGAAATTTTAAATTTTAGTATAGAAATTTTAAATTTTAGTATAGAAATTTTAAATTTTAGTATAGAAATTTTAAATTTTAGTATAGAAATTTTAAATTTTAGTATAGAAATTTATATCATAAATTTAAACTTACTTATAAGGAACTTCATCTCTTGTTGCAAAATCCTTATCACCCTTTCTGCAAACAATAAATTTATCATCAAACCAATCTATTAAATCAATTAAATTATTCAATAAATTCATTTTCTTGACTTCTGCTCTAGATAATATTGATGAGACCATCTCTGATAAATGATGCTGAATTATTCTAAAAGGAAGTCCATAACTTAAAGAATAATGTAAAAATAACTCTACTGCTTTCCATGGGGTTTTTGAATACCCTGCAAAAAGTGCTGGATTCAGAAGTATACCTCTAACTGCCATTACACCATCACACCCCGTCTGCTCTATAATCTTGCTAACATCTTCGGGTTGGAAGCAATCACCGTTGGATATAACCGGTACTGTAGCTATAGATTTTATGTACTTTATGGCCTCGAAATCAGCTGGAACTGATGATCTAGTTGTCTTGGTTCTACCATGAACAGTAATAAAATCTACACCTGCTTTTTCCACCATCTTTACAAATCTTACTGTTTCTTCTAGATCTCTGTGGATTCTTATTTTAGCATCTATACAGACCTCATCGCCGTATTTGTCTTTTACTACTTGAATCATTCTACTGACTAATTCAGGTTGAGTCATTAATGCAGCACCTATACCTTCATTCACTTGTTCTTTAATAGGACATCCACAATTTATACCGATTCCATCTACATAAGGATGAATCATATCTACAAACCGTAACATATCTTCTTCGTTATTCACACCTACCTGCACGATTAATGAAGTGTCTTTATAATTTGTTGAAAAATCAGAATATCTAGCAATATCATTTCTAACAAACTCTCTTGCAAGTATCATAGGAGAATATACAATATCACAATTAAAATGTCGTATGGTAGCCCTGAAGGGTAATTTAGAATATCTTACCATTGGACCTGCAACTAAAGTAGGTTTTCCTTTTGATATGTTGGACTTAATTATATTTATAGGTTTAAGACTAGAAGGTCTTTGTTTAAGTAACTCATGGTGTTCTTTTGGTGTTATGTCTTCAGTTTCGTTTACATTTAGACGTTCATACCGCTGTATAAGTTCTGAATCTATAGTCATGATGAGATGAGGTAAAATGAGCGGAAAAATGCGCGATACTTTAAAAAGAAGAGACATATAAGAGAATTAAAATCAAAAATTATTAACCTTTATTAATATACACTATGAGGCAAGGTTAACCTCTACTCTTCTTCAGAACTTTCAGAACTCAAGTCTTCATCTTCAGAAGAATCCATTCTTGGTTGATCCATATCTTCAAATAAACTTAATTGATTTTTAAGTTTTTTAACTTTATCATAATTACTACCAAAATCCAATTTTTTAGATTTTGGTTTTTTATCAAATAAGAAATTATATAATTTTAAAATTGTTTTATCTTCTAATTGATCCATATCTAATTCTACTTCTTCTTCATCTTGTAAATCAATATCATCTTTAATAATCTTAATAAATTGTTGTAATTTCTTATCATTTAAATTTGGAACCATTTCACTAACTTGTTTCTTCATTTCATAAGTAACAGGTGGAGTTTGATTTAATTTAATTTTCTTACTTGAATGTTTATCATGACTTGATGATTTACTTCTTTTATGTTTTGATCTTGAATTTTTACGTTTTAATTCTCTTTGTTGTTTTAATTGAAGTAAATGATCTTTTTTAAGTTTTTCCAATTCTTGAGTCATTCTAGTTAATTGATCTTCTAAAAATTTAATTGCAGGAACATTTGATAAAACACTTTCATCAATTTCACTATCATCAGAATCATAATCACTTTCATTATCAGAATTTTGAGGAGTTGGATTTGGAATTGGTCTATTAACCCATTTTTTATTAAAAACTTCTTCTAATTTATGACCCATCATATTTACATCTGAACCTTCAGGATTAAATTTATAACAATTTGAAAAAATTAATCTTACATCTCTTTCAAATTCATCACCATTTTCATATTGATTATTTGATAATTTTGATTGAATAGTTGATAAATCCATTGGTTCTTTTATAATATCATTATAATTTGGAATATTTAAAGCAACAGGATCAACCGGTTGTAAAAATGGGAAATTATAATTAATATGTTTTTTACTTGTTAATTCTTTTAAAATTTGATTACAAAATCTTAAATCTGCAGCAAATTTTTTCTTTCTTGGTCTTATATCATAAGGTAATTCTTTTGGTTTTGGAGGATGAATATTTCTTTTTGGACGATTATTTGCAATTGAATTTGGATCAGTTGTATCAACTTTTTTGGTGATTCTCTTTGTAGTTTCATATTCAGTTGCATCTTCAGATGGGAAATTTAAAATATGTTTTTCAAAATAAGCTTGAATATTTTTAGCCATTTTAGAAATTGGAGAATTTTCACCATTAAATTTTAAACAATTACTAATCATTACATTAAAATCATCAATAAATTGTTGAGGAGTTTCATAAGCATTAACATTGACTTTCCTTTCAATTGTTGATAAATCCATTGGTCTTTTAATATAATTATAATATAATGGAATATTTAATTTAACTATATCAACCGGTTTAAGAAATGGACTTGCATCCTTTAATCTTTTTAAATTCTTAATTGTATTAAGAGCAAATTTGGCTTGATGTTTTGGCATTGGATTTTCTGGTAAATTATTCATATCAGGTTCTGGAGGGGGTGCAGGTGCAGGTTCTATTGATACGGGAGGAACCGAATTTGCAGGAGTTGCAACCGGCGGTTCAGAACTTGAATTTGAATTTAAATTTGAATTTATCTCATTTGTGGCGGAATTTGTCAGCTGATGACCATCTTCTGGTTTAGTTAAAGGTTTATCATCATCTATATTTGTAGCGGGAGTTTCTCCATTCATATCTACATCTTCTTTATAGTTCGGTGGTGAAGGACTTGGGTTTGGTGGACTCAATGGTTCGATATTTTTATACTTATCAAACTTATCATTCATCCCTTTGCAGCCAATTGATAATTGAAAAACAAGTTACACAAAAACGCAAACTCTGACAACAGAAAAAAAAAAATTTCGCGGGAATTCAAATTATTTAAATAATTTTTCGCATGGGATTTTTTTTCAGTGGACGAGAGAAGGAGGGTTAAAGAGAATTTACATATTTTGATACATATAGATAGTAAATGTAGGGGTATTATATGATTATATTATAATTAAGGTCAAGTTTCAATGATGTATCAAATAAAATTGGCATAAATGATTCATAAAACACACCAGACTCAATGTCGTGAACCCTGGCAACTTTAAGGCAATTTAGTAGGCAATGATAGTTTTATTGCTTTGAATTTAACTCAGTAATTGAAATTATAATTTAATTTGATTAATAATTAATTGGACTTGGTGGTGATAATAATGTATAACCAGTTTAAATTTTATTGATTTACCCCTTTTCCGCCATGAAATTAGCTCATCATCTACTCCTTCTTCAACCCCTATGACTGAATAATCTTATCGTAAAAAAAAAACTCTGATGGCAACTGAAATTTACGCCGAGCGCCATAGTTAAGCGGTATGTAATTAACTCTGACGATGGATGACCGGGGCTCATGATGTGCGCCATCCGGCCAGCACTTACGTCCCGAATAGGCCAATAGGGCCGGGTAATTGATTGTAGTCGTGCGCCGAACAGAGAAATTTCATTGTCGTCTGCGGCTTGTCCGGGTGAATTCCCCAGGGCTCTTGGCTTGCGACACCCAGCCTCTTGACCGACATGTTTGCAGCCATTTTATCTATTCTACACCTATATTACATATATACATAATTAATGAGTTTACCTCTGCTCTTCTGTCATCTATACATCTGAAATGATTAATCTCCTAATTCTGGCTGTTTTTTTACCCGCCATCACCATCTTTTAAAGCCAGCATTTCACCTTACCAGCCACTGTTCTCATGTAGCCAGCTGTCTTTCCGTTTTGGAATTGTGCCCTGACTTTACTCCTAAAGATGGATAGATAATAAGTCATTGGCACTAAAACCTTTATTACACGTTGGACACCTCCTTAACCTGGCATTTAATCTTTCTTTAGTACATTCATTACAGAACACGTGACCACAAACGGTTAAAACTGTATTCTTCCAATTTTTTGAACATACTGAACATTTTACCATTGATCTAAATCCATTTAATTCTTCATTGCTTAGTGAACTTTTATTCTTATTAATTTCTTGTTCTTTTTGCATTAATTTAATCTTATTAAATTTAACTAATTCCATCTCTTTCTTCTCAATTTCGGTCTTAAGTTGTTCTTCATAAGCCTTAAAAGTAGTCAATTTTTGACTTAATTCTTTAAATTTACCACCAACTTTTTCTAATTCTTTAGTTTTAAATGAATTTTCATTAGATAATTTGGTATTTCTTTCATTTAAATTTTGAATGATTTTTTGAAAACTTTGATTAACTTCAGTTAATTTGGCAATTTTATTATTATTAACTTCATTAATCTCATTGTTTTTTTCAATTAATTCATTGGATTTACCAATAGTAAGCTTCATGATCTTATTTTCATTGATTAAACTGTCTTTAAGTTTCATAATTTGGAAATATTTTTGATCAGCTTTAGTCTTTTCAATTTGATATTTCTTAATAAGATTATCTTGTTCTAACTTATTAAGAATCTTGATATTTATCTCTTGAATAAGATTCTTATAACTTTCTTCTAATTCTTTGATTATTTCATTATCATTTTTGTTACTTAAATCGATTTTTGAAACTAAATCTTCATTCAATTTAATTAATTCTTCATTGGTCTTTTGTTTTTCAATAATGGCATTTTTATTGATTAAATCATCTCTAATATTACGTATTCTTACTAAATCGGTTTCATTCTTTTTTATTTGTTCTTTAAGTGATTCGTTTTCTTTATCCACTTCCTTGTTAATTAATTCACCAAATTTATTGATTTTATTATTTAATGTTTCTATAATATTGGAATTATCTTTTGTTTGTGGTTGATTCTCTTCTAAAATTGGAACTTTTATCTCTACAACTTCAACTGATGAAGTATCAGCTAGTTTGGTTACTAAAGCTTCCTTTTCTTTGACGAATTTAGTGAATTTCTCTTGGTACTCATTAACCATACGTTTTAATTCTTCCACCTCTTCAGAATCTGTAACTTTGGATTCTTCTTTTGGTGTGACAGATGTTTCAGTTGGCTCTTGTTTGGCTTCTTCAGCTGGTTCTTGTTTAATACCATTATTAAAGACTCGTTGAACAGTTTCTGAGCTTTGTCTATCTTGTAATTTCAAGAATTTTTCTGTCATTTCTTCTAATCTGACTTCTAAATCTTCTTTAGTTTCATTTAAAACTTGGTTTTGTTGTTTAATCTCTAAAAGTTCATTAGTTAAGTTGTTGACCTGTTCAACTACATCTGCTTCAGATACTCCTGTTTTTAAGATTTCGTTGACTTTTTCGACAAACTCGTCATCTGACTTGTGTTCAAAGGCTAATCTCTTGGATATATTATCTTTCCACAGTTCTAAAGACAGTATTTGGGATATTTTCTCATCTAGCTTCTGATTAGCACCTGATAATTGGGCCTCGCTCAACTTTATTTTTTGACGATAATACTTCATCTGCCTCCATATGGCTTGTTTACGGAAATACTTGACATCTTCTTGCGTCAATGGTCCAGATTCACTTAATTCATCATATATTTTTCTTTTCTTTATCTCCCTTTCTTCTTCCATACTTGAGAAAAAATTTAAGATGGGCACGGCACAATCCAGCCATAAATTTTTCGCGACTTAAGCAGTTGTTGGTACGTACACGTCTATGATTCTCTGTTTCTGAATCTGTTAAGCAACTTCCTCTCTATTATCCAACTTTGAAAAATCCAATCAGTGATTGATAACTCTTTTTTTCTTTAGTTATCGATTAATTATGGGGGATATATCATACAAGAGTACTTTCCCTATGAAGGTATTCGTTTTATTTTTATTATTCCAGTGCACAATTGGTGTTGATTCCTCAATATTCAAGTCCTGTGAACAATCTGGCTTTTGTCAAAGAAACAGATTATATGCAAAAAATATGGCTGATCATGATACTCCTTACTCAATTGGTCTGCTTGAATCTGATTCTTCACAAGCTATACTTCGTGGATCTATTACCAAGTCCGTATACCATAATAATATTCAATTACCAGTAGAGATCACTATTTTGGCCGATAATAGTATTCGATTCAAGCTATCTGAACATCGTCCACATATTGAAGGATTTGTCAATTCAAATAGGTTTTCGGCTTTTGAGTATGCTGTCCATTCCCCTTTGAAAACTGCTTCTATTGGTGATATTGACGTTAAAGATTCAAAATCGACAATTACCATAAAGAAAGATGAAATGTCGTACATTATCCATAAAAAGCCTTTCAGTATTGACGTATTTCAAAACGACAATCTCTTGATTAGTATTAATGAAAACAAATTACTAAATTTGGAACATTACAGAACCAAAGATGATAATGAAAACCATCTCTTACCTCAAGAATCTGATTTCAACATGTTTGAAGATAACTTTGGCGCTTCTAAATATGATACTTTACCTCTTGGCCCTGAATCTGTTGGTTTGGATTTCAACTTCAAGGGATTTAATCATCTTGCAGGTATAGCAGAACACTCCAGCTCCATTAACCTTGGTGATGACACCATTCACAGATTATATAATGTTGATATTTTTGAATATGAACCCAACTCAGAGTTGCCTATGTATGGATCGATTCCTTTTATTGTGGCAACTAAGCCAGGTGCTTCTGTAGGGATGTTCTGGGCTAACTCTGCTGATACTTATGTAAGTATTAAAAAGGATAAAAAACAAAGTTCAACCCATTGGATAAGTGAAAATGGTGACTTAGATTTTGTTTTATTCTTCGGTGAAACACCTAATGTAGTTAACCAAAAGTACGGTGACTTGGTAGGTTATACTTCATTACCTCAGCTTTTTGCCTTGGGATATCATCAATGTAGATGGAACTATAACGATGAAAAAGATGTTTTGGAAATTAATGACTTGTTCGATAAACATAATATCCCATATGATACTATTTGGTTAGATATTGAATATACTGAAGCCAAAAAGTATTTTACCTGGGGCAAAGAAAACTGGCCACATCCAGATAAAATGTTACGTAAACTTGATCATACTGGTAGAAATATGGTAGTTATCATTGATCCCCATATTAAAAAGGGCTACTTTGTTAGTGATGAACTTGTTCAAAAACGTACAACAATTATGACTAATAAAAATGAAACATTTTATGGACATTGTTGGCCTGGTGAGAGTGTTTGGATTGATCCAACTAATCCTGCAAATCAGGAATTATGGGACTATTATCATAGATTAGATGTTAATAATGAGTTTATTTATGATGCTGAAAATATTTATCTTTGGAATGATATGAATGAAATTTCTGTATTTGAAGGTCCAGAAACTTCGGGTCCAAAAGATAATTTACGTTACAATGGATTTGAAGAAAGATCCGTTCATAATTTAAACGGTATGAAATTCCATGAAATGACATATTCATCGTTAACTAAGAGATTATCAAATACCGATCGTCAAAGGCCATTCATATTAACAAGGTCATTCTTTTCCGGGTCACAAAAAACTGCAGCTATGTGGACTGGTGATAATATAGCCGATTGGCAATATCTTAAATTATCAATTCCAATGGTCATTAATAACGGAATTTCAGGTATGCCGTTTGCAGGAGCCGATGTTGGAGGATTCTTCGGTAATCCATCAAACGAATTGTTGACGAGATGGTACCAAACAGGAATCTTTTATCCATTTTTCAGAGCACATGCTCATATTGATTCTAGAAGAAGAGAGCCGTGGGTGTCTGGGGACCCTTATACGTCATATATCAGAGAAGCAGTAAACCTTAGATATGCGCTTTTACCGGAATTATATACGGCATTTTATCAATCGTCAAAGACAGGTTCTCCAATATTAAAGCCATATTATTATATTAATCAACAAGATGAATTAAATTATAAAATTGAAGATGCCTTTTTCTTTGGAGAAAATGGTATATTAGTTCAACCGATTACTAATGAAAATGAAAAAGAAGTTTCAATTAAACTACCTGACGATGAAATTTACTATAATTACACTAATGGACAAATAAGCTCTAGAGCTTTTACCAAAAAAATAGACTTGTCGGTAACATTGAATTCTATCCCGATGGCTTTAAGAGGTGGATCAATTATTTTCCGAAAAGATAGAGTTAGAAGGTCAAGTAAATTAATGAAAAATGATCCTTATACTATTGTAATCGCTCCAAATAAATCAAATCTTGCAAAAGGTTCAATTTATATTGATGATTTCCAAAGCTTCAACTATTTAAATAATGAATATTTATTAGCCGAATTGCAGTTTGATGGTAATACTTTAAAAAATAAAATTGTAAACGAGCTAGAACTTGACAATAGAATCGAAAAAATAATCATTTTAAACTTTAAACCTGAAATAATTAATTCAGGTACATTAACTCCATTTAAATTTCATAATGATAATGGTAACTTAATTATCGAAAATCCTGGGCTCAATATAAATGAATCTTGGGAATTATCATTTGATACAAATGAAGTACATGATGAATTATGAATTAAAATAGCTCTTTATCTTCGTTGCAAAAAATGCTAATTTTTGCCAAGTCACTTTTTCATTACAAATTTCACAAGTAATAGTCTTAGGTAAAATTGAATGTTGGTCAGGGTATAAACATTTTAAATGGTAAATAGTTTTACAGTTAATACAGAACGTCACTAATTCTTTAGAGTTTTTAAATAAATCAATTTCATTGTCACAATGCAAGCAGCTTCGTGAGTTGAGTAACAACGCTCGTAACTCAAGGTAATAGTTTTCAAGATTTCCGGTTGTAAACTTTGAAAAATCAGCTAATTCAACATTATTATCTAGATTATTAGAAACCTGAAACATATTAAAAACAACTTCATCAAAAATTTGAACCCTTAAATCTAATTTATTAAAATAGCTGCAACTCAATAATAATTTACAATTTTTTAACCGATTTCCCAAACTATACAGGGCGGACTTTGAAATTTTCCCAATTTTGATGTGTCTAGTTTGATATGGATGCTGGAAAGCATGTTCAAATTGTAATGCACTTATCTTAGATGGGAATCCTGAAATTAATAAAATTGGTTCCCAAGGTTGGAACCCATTTCTTTTGGTCTTATAAGCACCCCCAACTTTTTCACCATTATGCTGTTTAATTCTTCTAATAGGATCTGGAGTGGACCCAATGTACATGGATCTTGGTTTTGAGATGGATCTTATTAAATAAACACTATAAAACTCACATATTTCATAGTTGTTTTCGGTGATTTCCATTTATCATTAATAATTATTTGACAAGAGCTTAATTAACAAGCTTTTGTGTAATTTATTTTTTTTTTTTTCTTCACCAGTGCGACTTTTCAAATTGGAATACTACATCCTCATAAGTTTTGCAAGAGTATTTAATACTTAATTTGAAATTATCTAATTGTTTTTACTTAATTTAAAATTTCATTTTTTAAAATTTTATTTTTTAATTTAATTCTTTTTAAATTATATTGTATTTAATATTTCAATCCTTTTAAATTTACTTTAATATCCTCCCAGGTTAAAAATAGAAATTTTGTGAAGTGTCATTAATGTCAGGGCGAACGAATCTTAAATTAGAGGATCAATACGATCAACCTCCAGTTAACTCATCATCCAATCAAACAGGTTCTAATGATTTTGTGAAGAAATTATATCAAATGCTTCAAGAAGATAGTTATAAGTCGATAGTGAGGTGGACTAAAAATGGTGATAGTTTTGTCGTTATTGATACTAATGAATTTACAAAAGATATACTACCTAGACATTTTAAACATAGTAACTTTGCCAGTTTTGTTCGTCAACTAAACAAATATGATTTCCATAAGGTTAAAATTTCAAATGAAGCTAAGAAACATTATGAATATGGTGATGATGCTTGGGAATTTAAACATCCAGATTTCAGAGTTAATGATAGGGATGCTTTAGAAAACATTAAGAGAAAGGCTCCTTCTGGTAAAAAATCAAATATTGCTACTTCAGGTTCAAGTAGTTCAAACGATGAAATTTCAAGTCTAAAAGAATCTTTTGAATTTATTAAAAAAGAAAATGCTAACTTACAAAGAGAAATTAACGTATTACAATCAAAGTATAAATCTGTTATTGAATCTTTAGTGGCTGCTAAATCTTTTGATGAAAGATATCATCGTTCTATGTCTGTTTTGATAAATAGTTTAACACAAAATGGTATTAAATTACCACCTTTAGATTTCCCAAGTCCAAATATGATTGGTTATAATGAAGCTTATAATCAATTACAACCTTCCCCACCAATACAATCGACTCAAAGAAGTCAACAACATATGAACCAACAAATGAATCAACAACAAATGTCACCAACTACTCAAATGGTTCAAACTCCTCAAATGGGACAACCACCTCAAATGGGTAATCCATCCCAATTGGGCCAAAATGCGCAAATGTCCCAGTTAAGTTCTGGACCCGCTCCTATGGCTTCTGGTCAGCTGTCTCCTATGGTTCCTATGGTGTCTCATGCTCCTCAGGTTTCACAAGGAATTCCTCCGGGCCATCAACGTCAACTTTCTAATGCACATTTATCTTCGGCAAATAATGCATTACAACATTCAACTCAATTGGGCCCCGGACTTAATACCCCAGGACAGCCAAATCCAGGTTCTACTGTTGGAGCTGTAGCTGCTGCTCAACAACATCATCAACCACAACAACAGCAGCAACAACAACAACATTATTCCAATCAAGGTGCTACTCCTTTATCAAAGGAATCTCACTCTCCAACGACTGGATTAAATACGCCTCCTATACAAAATAAAAATGGTAGTAATAACCATTCAACTGCAAATTCGAATACAAATTCTGCAAGACAAAGTGTAGCATTACCACAAATAATGACTACTAATATACCGAATCCCAAATTCCATGTATTATTGGTTGAAGATGATAATGTTTGTATTCAACTTTGTAGAAAATTTCTTGTCAAATATGGATGTCAAGTAACAGTTGTAACAGATGGTTTAAATGCCATTTCAACTGTTGAACACACAAAATATGATTTAGTATTAATGGATATTGTCATGCCTAATCTTGATGGTGCTTCAGCTACAAGTGTTATCCGTTCGTTTGATACAAGAACTCCTATTATAGCTATGACTGGTAATATAGAAGATAATGATTTAGTTACTTATTTACAAAATGGTATGTCTGATATTTTAGCCAAACCATTTACTAAAGACGACTTGTATTCAATGTTGAGTAAATACTTGTTGGGTGCTGATAGTCAAATGCAACACTCGCCACAACAACCATCTACTGGTCCTATGACTGTAGAAGGTTCTGGTGATCCTTTAATGTTAAATGAAGGAGACCCAATTATTAAAAAACAAAGGTTAGAGTAATAATTAGAGATTAAAAAAACGAAAAGAATAAAAAAAAATGGTGGTATGGTTAAACTCTGTTGGTTGTACAAGATGTATATATAATGTAAAGTAATAATGATATGTGGATGCAATAATAGGTCTATTATTTAGATTTCTCTAGTACCTCTAGAATCACTTTTTTGGACAGCAAGGGTTCGTCTAATTGTCCAGATTTCGTAAGCTTATTTTCTACCTCGGTCGGCTCAACTGAGTCTTTTGAGCCGATTATATGAAGAGATAAATCCGTAAAGGCATTATTCCATGGCCCTTCTGTATGTAATTTTACAATTTTTATGCTTTTAAAGTAAACGTCATCATAATTGTACTCTATTTTCTTAGGTATAAATGCTTTACGAGACTTCTTTTTTGTCACCGGTGTAAAATCTGAAGTTTTATCATTCAAATCTGTTAAATTCACCAATAACGATAACATTTTAAAATTTTCATGTAATTTAGCTTTCGTTAATCTATCAGTATGAGAAATTATATTGTTTCCCAATAATATACAAGGCTTTAAAGATTCTATTAAAGAGTTGGTTACATTTAAATCGGCATGAGGGAGAAAGTATAAAATATTTGCAGCCAAATTTGATTGAGGGCTAAAAGTTTCTTCCACTACAAAACCATAGCTTTTGAATAACTCCTTATCTTTTTCATCAAATATTGGATCGTAAACCGAAACTGAAGCATCAAATTTATCCTGTATTTCTAATAAATATGCAGTTTGATAGAGCGATGCGATGCTATCATTTGGTGATCCAAGCGCTAAACACCTTATAGTTGGAATTTTTTTATCAATTAATTGATCGATAGTTTCTTGATATAATTTAGATTGTCGTATTACCTCTCTAAACTTAACAAGCTTACTATTTAGCCCTTTATCATGCTCCATGGTATCCCGCGGAGCACCTACAGTATTTAAAACCAAGTCCATTCGCACCAGATGTCGTACGTAAAAAGTTTTCTTTAAGCCCGGTGTGTCGCACAATTAATTAATTGTGTCGTAAAGCTTGAATTCCATCGCGAATACCAAAATTTTTATTACCCAAACCCATCCTCCTTCCCCCACATATTTAAAGCACTTTTAAGTGTTCATTTCCAAGTTGTCCCAACCTTTCCAATCTAACTCAGTAATGAGAAAGTGTAAAGTCTTTGTTGGATCCTCCCATCCTGAATTAGGGAAATTGGTCTGTGAAAGACTAGGCGTTGAACCAGCTCCTTGTAGCTTGAAAAAATTCAGTAATGGTGAAACTTCTGTTCAAATCGGTGTTAGTGTTAGAGATGAAGATGTTTACATCATTCAAAGTGGATCACCTCAAATCAATGATCATATTATGGAACTTTTGATCTTAATATCTGCTTGTAGAGGTGGATCTGCTAGTAAAATTACTGCAGTTATTCCACAATTCCCATACTCTAAACAATCCAAAATGAAAAAACATAGAGGTGCTATAACTGCAAGAATGTTGGCAAACTTATTGATTATGGCTGGTGCAGATCATGTTGTTTCTATGGATTTACATGCTTCTCAAATGCAAGGATTTTTCACTAAACCAGTTGATAATTTATATGGTGCTCCAACTTTAGCTAGATGGATTCGTCATAATGTTCCAGATTGGGAAAATGCCGTAGTTGTTTCTAAAAACCCTGGAGGAACTAAAAGAGTTACTACTTTGGCTGATTCTTTAAAGATTAATTTTGCTATGATTCATACTGATCGTAGAAGAGCTCATGATAATTATTCAAGTAAAAATAAGAAGAAAGCCTTAAAAGCTTCAGCTTCTGAAGAAAATGGTGAAGAAGATAATATTGTGAGAGAAATGCAAACTGCAAGAGTTGTTCATGGACATGTTGTTGATGATGATTATCCAATAAATTCTCCTGTTGATAAGAAACCAGAACAAATTATTCTGACTTCAGATGCTTTAGGAGGTTCATATGATGCGGGTAATTCCGATGATGATGATGATGAATTAACCTCAACTACAGAAGAAAAATTAATCACTTTGGTTGGTGATGTTCATAATAAATCTGCTATTATTTTGGATGATATGATTGATAAACCAAATTCATTCATTGCTGCTGCAGAACATTTAAGAATGAACTGTGGAGCAAAAGCTATTTATATTCTTGGAACTCATGGGATTTTTAATGATGATTGTTTAGAAACTTTAAACAATTGTGACTGTATCGATAAAATTGTCGTTACAAATACTTACCCAATTTCCTTAGAAAGAATAGAAAAAAATCCAAAATTAAACGTTATCGATGTTTCTCCGATTTTTGCTGAATGTATTAGAAGAGATCATTTCGGTGAATCAATATCTGTTTTATTTGATTCATTGGCTGCTATAGAATAAATATTTATTTTTGTGTTAGAATTTAGCTTAATATTTAGCTTAGTTTAGCACTCTCTTTCTTATCTCTACCCAACGATGCAGTCACTTAGAGACTGCAGGACACATTTTATTCCCTATAAATGTTGTACTAACGGAGCGTTGGAATATTAAACTGATTTTTTGATAATTTTTTTACTATAAAAAAGTAATTCATTTTATCTTTAAATCGAACATTTCTGTCAATGTATGAATGCTCATTATTCTTTGTTCCCTTGTTATCTGACTCTACACGTTCTGCGCACTGAAATTTTCGAACCCTTTGAAAAATTCACATTTTATCAATTAGGTATTAATGTCTAAAGAATCTATTACTCCTGAAAAGGAAAAGGTTGAACCTATTCCTATTGATTCTAAAGACGCTCCTGTTCCTATGTCTCCTTTGAACTTATCCCCCTCGAGTCAGTTTATTATCAACGATACAGAACACGCGATGGCCTCAATTGCTCCGATGTTAGAAAGCTTTGCTCCAAAACCAAGCTCCCAAGAGGGTAAAAAATTAGCAGCTTCTCCTCTGGAATCTGAAATTTCTGAAGATTTAAACCAAACTAATAATATTTATAATAAATATAACAATCCTCAACAAAAATCAAGATCTAATTCAACGTCAAGTACTGCAACTGAATTCCCATTATTGAAAAAATCTGTTTCAAATTCTTCGACTTCTCGTAAAATGTCAATTCATAAAGAAATAGCTGGTCCTAAGTTACCTAAGATTGGTAAGATTGGTGTTTGTGCAATGGATGCTAAAGTTATGTCAAAACCTTGCAGAAGAATTCTTAATAGACTAATTGAGAATGGTGAGTTTGAAACAATAATCTTTGGTGATAAAGTTATTCTTGATGAAGCTATTGAAAACTGGCCAACTTGTGATTTTCTTATTAGTTTTTTCTCTACTGGATTCCCTTTAGATAAAGCCATTAAATACGTTAATTATCGTAAGCCTTATTTAATTAATGATTTGGTATTACAAAAGGCTCTCTGGGATAGAAGATTGGTTTTAACTATATTGGATCATGTAGGAGTTGAGACTCCTTATAGATTAGAAATTTCAAGAGATGGGGGTCCACAGTTGGATGAATATCTTGAAGAAAGATTACTTGAACAAGGATTTACACAAGAAAGTATAGATAAGCTAACAAATCAACCAGAACCACAATGGGAAATGGTTGATATTGATACTCTTAAAGTTGGTGATAAAATCATTAAAAAACCTTTTGTTGAAAAACCTGTTGATGGGGAAGACCACAATGTTTTCATTTATTATCCAACATCGACTGGTGGTGGTGGTAGAAGACTTTTCCGTAAAATTGGTAACAAATCCTCCGAATTTGATCCTGAATTACAATACCCACGTACTGAAGGGTCTTATATTTACGAAGAATTTATGAACACTGACAATTTTGAAGATGTTAAAGCTTATACTGTAGGACAAAATTTCTGTCATGCAGAAACACGGAAATCACCAGTTGTTGACGGTATTGTTAGACGTAATACTCATGGTAAAGAGATAAGGTATGTAACTCAATTATCCGATAAAGAGAAAACTATGGCGCAAAATGTTAGTAAAATTTTTAAGCAAACAATTTGTGGATTTGACTTATTAAGAGTTCACGATAAGTCTTTTGTAATTGATGTTAATGGTTTCTCTTTTGTTAAGGACAATAATGAATATTATGATGCATGTGCTACAATCTTAAGAAATTTATTTATTGAAGCTAAAAAATCAAGAGATTTAATCAAGAACAAGATTCCACCATCAACAAAACTTTTGAATAAATCACAATTTGAAGAAAAGGAACAAAAATGGGTTTTCAAGGGTATGGTTTCTGTTATTAGACATGCTGACAGAACACCTAAACAAAAGTTCAAATACTCTTTTAGATCACCATTGTTTATTTCATTATTAAAAGGTCACAAGGAAGAGGTTATTATTCGTGAAGTTCCTGACCTTCAAGTAGTTTTAGAAACGGTTAAGATTGCAGAAGAGAAGAAACTTGAAGATTTAAATAAACTAAAACAATTAAGAATTGCTCTTGAAAAGAAAATGAACTTCCCGGGTACTAAGATTCAAATTAAACCATCACTCTCGAAAGAGGATCCTGAATTGGTTGAAAAAGTTCAACTTATTCTTAAATGGGGTGGAGAACCTACTCATTCTGCTAAGCATCAAGCTACAGATGTTGGTGAACAATTAAGACAAAATATTAAATTATTAAATAGAGAAGCATTGAATGACGTTAAAGTTTTCACTTCATCTGAAAGAAGAGTTATTGCGTCTGCACATATGGCATCTATGGCTTTATTAGGATATGATAAGGATCATGATGATTTACCACCTGACTTTATGACCATTCGTAAGGATTTGTTAGATGATTCTAATGCAGCTAAAGATTTAATGGATAAGGTTAAGAAGAAACTTAAACCATTAATTAGACAAGGTGCAGAAGCACCACCTCAATTCACATGGCCACCAAAAATGCCGGAACCATTTTTAGTTGTTAAAAGGGTATGTCAATTGATGCAATTCCATAAAAAATTAATGGATTATAATTTTAAAAATAAGCAAATTGAATCATTCCAAGATGTTTGGTGTTGTGGTGAAGATCCTATTTTATTCAAAGAAAGATGGGATAAATTATTCGAAGAATTTACAACCGTAGAAAAAACACATCCTTCTAAAATGAGTGAATTATACGATACTATGAAATATGATGCATTACATAACAGAAGATTTTTAAGAAAAGTATTTGCATTTGATCCAAAAGATGAAAAATTAATGGACCTCTTAAATGAAACTTGTGGTGATACTATTAATTCAAGTGGTCTTGTCAGTGAATATCCAATTAATATCTTGGCTATGAACAATTTTAGGATCCCATCTGAGTCTAATAACAGCTCAAAGAGTAATTCTAATTCAAACCTTCTTAATATCAATAATATTGATTCTAAGACTGCGGCTACTGGTTCTTTAGGTTGGGTATTAAAAGATGCTACCTCAACCATCCTTGAGTCGTCTGCAAACAATCAAACTAACACTCATAAAGATGATGATGATGTTAATAATAATGATAACCCATTTGATCATCCTACATACGCTAGATTAAGAGAATTATATAGATTGTCTAAAGTGTTATTTGATTTTATTTGTCCTCAAGAGTATGGTATTAAAGATGAAGAAAAATTAGACATTGGTTTATTAACTTCATTGCCATTAGCAAGACAAATTTTGTATGACATTCAAGATACTCGTAAAAATGACTCACCGGCTGTTTCTATGTATTTCACTAAGGAATCACATATTTACACTTTATTGAATGTGTTATATGAATCTCAAATACCCATGCAAATTGCTAGAAATGCTTTACCAGAATTAGATTACTTGTCTCAAATCACTTTTGAGCTTTTCGAAGCCGATGATCCTGACTCTAGTAATGTTGGTGGTAAAAAACACTCTATTAGATTATCTTTATCTCCAGGTTGTCATACTCAAGATCCGTTAGATGTTCAACTTGATGATGATCATTATATTGGATGTATACCAAGAGTTAACTTAACAAGGCATTTAGATATGGATCTTGTTGTTCAAAGATTGAAATCAAGATTTACTAGAGTTTCATTACCAAAGAAATTCACTCCGGTGAATATTTCAAGTCCTTTAACCAAAGGATTAAGCTAAATTATTTATATAGTTACAATTATTATTCTTAAATAAACATTTATTACCCGTATATAATTAAATAAAAAGACAAACTCTTATGTTTCCTAAGAAGACTCGAAAGACTCCCAGTTTTCAATAATGTGTTTTAATTTTTCAGACTTAGTCAAACTGTAAACTTCTTCGAAATATTCCTTAGTAATTTGGAATGGTTTAGCAGTTAAATTTGGAATATATTTGTTAATCAAGTCATTTGGATTAACTGAAGATTTTGGAATCTTCTTATTCAAGAATCTTTGGAATGGTTTAACACCAGACATTAAATAACTTGAATGGAAAGGAACTGAAATACCCTTTAATGGAATAACAGCAAATCCTCTTTCTAATTCAATTGGTTGTGGTTTTTCTAATGATTTCTTTGAAACTTCATCAATGATTTCAACCAAATGTTCTCTAACTTTTTCAAGTGATAATTGTTGTTGTAATTTAACAATATCAATTTTGTTGATTTTCAAAACATTCAATACATTAGTTAAGGTATCTAAAGCTCTTAAATCACCAGCAGTAACATATTGAGTGTTTTCGACATTGTAATTGACAATCTCTAATAACCATTCGGTTCTCTTTGAAACTTCATCAACGACAAATCTTAAAGCAGCATCATTAAAGGTTGGATTAACTCTGGTTGGGTTAACAGCACACATACCATAGTTAGATCTACCCTTTTCATCTCTTGGGACTGCAACTTGCATAGTCATACCTCTATAGAAGACAACATCAACTAAAGATTCTACTGGCATAACATTAGCTAAAGAAGATAAAGCAGAATATTCACCTAATGAGTGACCGGCAAACATAGCATCAGATGGAACTAATCCCTTTGATTTAATATCTTCATAAGAAGCTTTTTCCATCAAAGTTAACGCTGGTTGGGTGAATTGAGTGGCAGATAATAAACCAGTTGGGGAAACGAAAGTATGACTGGTAGTGGTGTTGTCAATTTCTTTGAAAATCTTTTCAGATTTGATTTCACCACTTTCATCAATAGTTTCGAACATCATAGCAATATAGTTTTCTCTGATCTTTCTTCCTTTCTTACCATTGAAATGAATGGTTAATTCATTTGGATTGTTCTTAACAATATCTAAAATAGAGAAACCATAATTGTTAATGAAATGGTTATCGGCTCTATCCCAAACTTCTCTAGCAACAGCAGATTTAGCATACAAGTCCATACCCATACCTTGTTCTTGAGAACCTTGACCAGTGAAAACATAAGTAGTAATTGGTTGTTCAATTTCTGCTTCACCTTCTAAGACTGGAACATCAGTTTCAATATTTCTGGTTTGGATCTTAATAATCTTTCTACCATTGATCATACCAATATGTTCTAAAGTAGTTTGTAAAACATCGTTTGGTAAAACCATACCAACAAAATTACATTTGAAAGCTCTAACTCTTTCGGCAACTGAATCGGCAGCCCATTCTTCAACTAAACATCTAATTGAACCAGATGAATACATACCATGAGTAATAGTACCTGGTAATTTAGCATACTTAGCAAAGACTCTGGAAACATGGATTGGATTGTAATCACCAGAAACTTTAGCATAAGGTTCATTGGTGGTTGGTGCTTTAGAAGTTAATTCTTCATTAGATGATAATGGAATTGAGTTTTCAAAAATGATGGCTTGTTCAATAGTATTACCTTTTCTTGATAAGAAATCAATAACAGGGTTACCATAAGATCTACCAGCTTCATAATTAACTTCAGCGACTTGAACAATTTGTTTGGTTGGTAATTGTAAAAAGACTTTACCAGTGGTTTTAATTGATGAATAAACTTCAATGGATTTATACTTGTAGACTGATTCTAATCTAAAAGTTAATTTTTGGTTCAATAAATCAATATCTTCAATTAATTCAAACCATTCCTTAGATTTTAAGATAGCTAAATCTTTAGCAGTTTCAACTTTTAATTCATAAGGAGTTTCAGTCTTTTTACTAAAAGTATTTTGGAAATCTTGGTATTCACCACGGTATAAGAATTGAGAAGTAACTTCCATAACTGGTTCTTTACCGTTTCTTAAGATGGTACCAACGACTTCAACCATTTTACCACTAGCTTGGTTTAAGACAGATTTAATTTCTGCTTTAGAGGAAACCCTATCACCATTCTTTAATAATTTGGCACCAGGAATCATTTTATAACCATTTGATAAATGAACTAATTTTAATAAGTCACCATCTACAGTCTTAGGGAAAATAGCATTAATAATAGCTTTCCAACCAATGACAATAGCAAAATCCATTGGTGCTAAGAAATCGTCTTTACCGTTTCTAGCAACAAAGGCAGCAGATTTATTACCAATAGCATGGGTGAATTCACTGACGTCTTTAGCATTAATAGTGATTTCTTCACCTTCAATGATTTTTTCGGTATCAATATCTAAGTTAACTGGAACTTTACTACCATACCATAATTTCCAGTAAAATTCTTTAATTGCAATATTTCTGTTATCCATAATTTCACTAATTGGAGCAAATCCATCATTGATATTATATTTGAATAAGAAAGTTAATGGTAATGGGATACCATCAGCGGTTCTATGTTCAATTAATGAATACTCAATGATATCTTTAGCTTTGTTGTATTGTAATTTAACAACTGGTTTATAATCACCACCAACCAATTCATATGAAGTTAAAACTTGATCTTCAGCTTTACTATCAAAGTTTTCAATTTCAACAATCATATCTTGAATTGGAGATAAGACTGAGTATAATGAATTATCAATATGATGGTTGTTTTGAACAACTCTTTTACTGGTTAACATAGCATATAACCAATTTAATTTATTACCAGCTAATAAATGAATCCATTCATCAGCATCTGGAATAGCAGTAGAATTATTGATCTTGAAAGTCTTTTTATTACCTTCAACTTGAACATCAACTGAATTATTAGGACTGATAGTTTTGATATCTTCTCCGAAATATTCAACAGTTGGGATAGATGATTCATCATTATTATAGAAATCTTTCAATAATCTCTTAATGTGACCTTCATGAATATTGTCCAAAATTTCTTTAATTGGTTCATTAACCTTGGTAGTATATTGAGCAGCAACAGGACCATGTAAGATACAAGTTCTTTCAACGTCTTCATCAACCACGGCTTCTAAATCTTCAGATTGCCATAATGAATCTTTTTTGAAGTAGAAAGCAAAGTTTTCATCTAAGACTGGGATGAATGGACATGGTTTTTGACCAACTCTAAGACATAAATTAAGGAAGAAATCACAATCTTCTTCATTGATTAATTGGGTTTTACCTAATTGATGAATATTGAAAAATTTATCAGAAAATTGTTGAGGATCATTAGTTAATTGATTGTAGTTTTGAATTAAAGATTCGGTTGGCTTAGTTCCACTAACCATTCTTTCTTCAACTCTTCTAAGGAAATCACCGTAGAAAGTTCTTAAACTAAGATCAATCCATCTTTGAGATTTTTTAACATACATTAATTCAATCAATCTGTTAGAGACTTCTTGGTATGTCATGTCTTCTAAATCACAAACACCATTACTATTTTTACCAAACCAAACTTTTTGAAAATCTTTATTCAATCTTGAAATAATATAATCTTTCTTAGATTTTAAAGTTTCTAATAATTTGTTTTTTGGTAAGTTAAATAAGGTGTCATCAAACTCTTTCCATAATCTTACACCTCTGGTAGCAATTTTATGAATTGGTTCACCCATTTCGGAGGTAACAGTTAAAATACCACCAGTTGGTTTATTATAAGTATTTTCCCATTGACCATCTTCAATACCTTTAGTAGAAGCAATTGCCTTTTTAGCATCTAAAGAAGTGAAAGCTTCTTTAGCAGTCATAACTCTTGAACCAAATAAGAACCCATCAAATGGCATTGGTGGGTAATTAAATTTAGTTGACCAATTACCAGTTAAGTAAGGGTAAGTATCTTCATCAGATCCAAAACCAGAACCACCAACTAAAATAATATTGTTATGTTTTCTAATTTTAGAATACATTTGTAAGATTGGTTGATGGAAATCTTCAAATGAATGATGACCACCACCTCTACCACCAGTCCATTGTAAAATAATTGGGAAAGTTGGATTGTTTTTAGCGATGGTAACCACTTGATTAATAGCATCAATTGAACCAGGTTTTAATCCTAAATGAGTTAATTTTAAGTCTCTGATATATTCATTTGCAACTTCTAATGATGGAACACCTGCACCAATAGTCAAACCTTGAATTGGATAACCCTTTTCTCTTAATTCTTTAATTAATGGAATAGCCCACTGTAATGCTCTTGGGTTAACATAAATTAAATTAATACAAATACCAAAACCCGGTTCAATATTTGATTTAATTTCATCTAATGCATCTTTTAACATCGATGGCATGAAGTAACCACCACCACCTAATTCGATATGATAACCAGCATTTAAGGTATCAATTATAAATTTAGGATTAACAGTGGTTGGGGTCATACCTGGAACCATTAATGGAGGTCTAGATAAAACTTTTGAAAATTTAGTAGAAACATAAATTTTACCAGCTTTATTTTTAATTAAAGTTGGTTTAAATTCATCTAACCAATTGCTTTGGAATTTAACTGGGGAATCAATATTAAAGATTTCTTGTTTAAAACCAAATTCATCAGCTTCTTTATTAATATGTTTATCTAAAGCACCTGCTAAGATAATTCTTGAACCAGTACCATCTTTATTTTTATGAGTTAAAACACCTAATCCACTTACACCACCTGGACCGAAATCTAAGATATGAGTAGATTGGAAATTAGTTGCAGTTTCCCAATTAACTGGTAATTGGGTAATTAAAGTAACTAATCTTTTAGCAATATCACCAGTAGAATTTTGGAAATTTGAGCCATCAAAAGTATCAAAAACTGGAATTTCAATGTCTTTTGAATTGAAATCAATATCATATGATTTTAAATCTTTAAGAATTAAATCAGTTGCATCTTGTAATAAATGAGAATGGAATGGAACAAAAATTGGTAAAAATCTATTAGAAAATTTTAATTTTCTCTTTGAAAATGGAATTCTTGATTGATCTAAACCAGATGGAGCTTTGTGGTTTCTTAATGCCAAATTTAAACCATATAATGATTCTGGAGGACCAGAAATAACAATATGATTTGGACCATTAATTAAAGAAATTGAAATATGTTTTGAAGGTGGTAAATGATTATTAGTTTGAGTAATGAATTTTTCAATTTGATTAATTGATAAGTCTTTAATTGATAACATTGGAGATGGTCTACCTTCACCATTTTCTAAAGAATCTTGTAACATAGAAGGTGGTAAAGTGGTGTTTGGATAAACAAGTAAACATCTTAAACCAATGAAAAATAATAAGTTAATAGATTTGATAGAATTAACTAAATATTGATCCCAACTATTTGAACTTGCAATTGCTAATGAAGTGACTAAACCTTGAGAATGACCAGTAGTACCTTTAACATAATTTCTAAATTCACCAGGAGTTAAATTTAAAACTTTACATGTAATTTGATAATGACATAATTGAATAAGACAAATTAATGGACAACTAACTGGAACACTTAATAAATAATCTTGGTTTGGAGTTTTATCTTTATTTTCTAACCAGGTAATAATATCTAACCCTTGGGTATAAACCTTATCTACTCCTTCAATAGATTTTAATAAATTATTTAAATTAGAATTGATTTTAATAATAAAATCTTTAATTAATGGATTATATACATGGTATAAATCTCGTAATTCTTCAAAATAATCATCTGTATTACCTTGACCACCAAATATAGCGAAAATTTCACTGGTTGGATTTTTCAAAAGGTTAGAATTACCCTTTGGATCTGAATTATATTGATCTAATAAATCGACTGCTTGATAATAATTCTTAATGATCTTTTTGATCTTTAATAATGTAGTATCATATTCTTCTTGTACTAATAAATCACTAACAAAAGTGTGAATATCTTTACCATGGAAATTAACTTTGAATTCTTTTAAACAGTATTGTAAGATTTCCTTTAATTCTTCAATACTTAAAGTTAATTGACTACTGTTAATATTCATAATAGATTCATTGATAAATCCTAAGAATAAACTGAATAATTCAATTGGAGAACTTGGTTCATCATCATTATTATAACCTTCAGTAACAGTAGGAGCTTGTTTAACAAATTGTTGATTAACTTGAACAAAATGTTGATAGTAATTGGATGGAATTAAAATGGTGTATTCCAAACCACCATGGTTTAATTGAAAAGGTCTAGTAGACATAATTATCAATACTAGATCAGCAGATTTCAAATATTATATACCTTGGTATTATACTTAAATGTTGGCAAAAAAATGTTGGTGTTGCCTGCATATAGAGACGTGCGTGGGTGTTACAACGGTTTTGGTGGATTTATTAGCTTTTGTGGTATTTTGGGTAGCTTCTGGGTAGACATTCCGGGTTAGACTATAGAGACTTTTTGTGATCGATGTGATGTTACTGGTGATCAATGATGAGGGATGGTTGTAGAATGACACTGAATATAGCATTTTACTACTGATGGCATCTCATCAACCAGACTGCATATAAATTTTGCAGCCATTTTTCCAGTTTCACATTAACGCCGTCGATTAAAATAATATGAAAATTTGGTAGTACGTAGGTAGTTTAAGGTCTTGTGGGTGTATTACGCTGTAGATCAACATATTGGCTGCAAATTGTAATGAAACCAATAGGAGCCTTTTAGATGCAAACCAACGGTCAACAATTGTTTTTTGGGTCCTGTACATAATTTTTGGTCGTGCCTCGGAGCTAAGAAAAAGTTGGGATCAGACGATGCCAATAGGCGTTCAGGGCGTTTTAGGGCGAAGGGTGGACGAGTCTCGTATAAGTTGACAGAAATAGTACTTTAAATAGTGAATGATGAATGATCTGTATTGGTCTCGTATGGTTATTATTAGTTGGACTTCGCATGCTCAACTATATACGCTGTAATCATCGGTTTATCTTATATTGGTTGTGTCACGTGATGTCTTTTCCCGTTCGTCTCCTAGGCCTCCCTCAGCCCCTTTACTCTTCCCGTGCTTTGAACCGCAGTCGTGCCACACCGCGGTACCATTTAGAATCGCCTACGTAGTATCAAATTTTAGAACTAAGCTTAATTACAAATACTTCATTGCTCTCTGCTGTCTTAATCTTAAAGGTTTCTCTCATTCGAAAGATGGGTATGATAAAGTCTATTTAAGTGCTACACAACCTATTAAGATTTCGAGAAAACTTCGGCAAACCTTAATAAATTCTATATAAACATGATCCAGATACTGATAACAGCCATTTGATAGGTCTTGTATCGACGACTGTTCACGTAAGCTGGCCCCAAACTCGTCACTAAGGACCCCTGAATTACCCTGTTAAGTACACCTGTTAATACGGCACCATAAGTCCCTGCCAACGGACATCGGATAATTTGGTCGTGTGCAGTCAATAATGCGATAAGAAACACAGGTATGTGTCCAACTAAACATAGCGTTTAGCCTTAAGTGGACATCAAAAACAATATATATCCATCGAAATGGTCTCTTCGACTATATTTTACTCTCTACACCACTATCCTTCGCATCTCTCCCTCACATCTAGTTGTTGTAAAGAGCTTTTCGGTGTAGATCCGGTCAGCACACGACGCGCCATGTGGTGCTTTTCTTATCTTATCAGTTGTTATAAATAGGTGAAATCGCAAAAAAATAACACATCTTATGGAAGAAATTAAATCCTTTATCGTTATAGGAGCAGGCTTAATTGGACCACGGCACGCGTCTCATGTGTATCAACGAGATGATTGTAAACTTGTGGCCATAATTGACCATTCCCAAAATGGTCCTCAAGTTGCATCACAATTTAACACTCTCTTGTTCAAAAATATTGACGAATTTTTTCAATATATTGAATCAAATAACTTAAATTATCCTGATGGTGCAATCATTGCCACTCCAAACCACACACATGTTGAAATGGGTATGAAATTAGCAAGTAAAAGAATTCATTTATTGATTGAGAAACCTTTAAGTATGAACCCATTTGATTGTCAAATTATTAGTAATTACGCCAAAGAGATGGGTGTTCATCTCCTTATTGGACACCATCGTCGTTTCAATCCTTATATTGTTCAAGCAAAGAACAATTTACACCGTATTGGACAGCCAATTGCTGTTCAAGGGCTGTGGTGTCTAAAGAAAAATTCCAGTTATTATCAAGAAAAACCTTGGAGAACTTCAAAAGTTAATGGAGGCGGTACTATTTTAATTAATTTAGTTCATGATATGGACTTGTTACTTTATTTGTTTGGACCAATTGATAAGATATATGCTGATTTATTGACCAAACAAAGAGAGTATGATGTTGATGAAGGAGTTGTTCTTAATATCTCTTTTAAAAATGGGTGTAAAGGAGTATTTATTTGTTCCGATAATGTAGTTTCACCATTCAACTTTGAAGCTGGAACTGGTGAAAATCCTACCGTCCCCTTTGTTGATGATTTACAGGGTTTTTATAGAGTATTTGGTTCTAAAGGCACCCTTTCGGTTCCAGATTTGAAACTCTACCATCAAAATTCATTACCTGAAGGAAGTTGGCTTGAGCCAGTCGAAGTTACTGATTTATCATTTGCATCGTATGAAGAAGAAGTGGATAATTTTGGCCTTCAAACTCCTACACCATCACCAAATGCAGTTAAATTTTACAAACCTAAACCTTTTGATTTACAATTAAACCATTTTGTAAACTTGATTTCTGGAGAAGAAACCATCTCAAAATGTTCAGGGGAAGACGCTTTAAATGTCTTGTTGTGTATAGAAACTGTATTTAAATCAATTGAATCGGGAATGCCAGAAAAAATTGTTTCCCTTGATTCAATCTAATTTTTATGAATAATGTTAAAAATGTATATTGTAATTTACTTTGAATATCTCTTCTTTATAAAATAAAATAAGGGTAATAAACTAAACATTCTTTTAAAATAACCAACGATTAAAAATCTGGGTAAATATTGAATAAAACGTAATATAGTAGCCTTAGCTCCTCTATAATAATTAACCACACCAATTCTCAGATGAGTGAAATCATAGACAACCTTTCTTGCGAAAGTTTCAGGCGACATAGGATTATTTCTAACGGCCATTTCTCTTCTTTTAGATATCACCTCTTCGATTCCTTCCAGATTATACCAAGAGTCTTCAGCAAGAGGTCTTGTATCAGCAATATGGGTCTTAACACCCCCCGTGATGATATTAATCACTTTAACATCAAAGGGTTCTAATTCAAAGGCTAAGACATTTGCATATGAATGAATAGCGGCTTTAGTACTACTATAAATTGAAGAAAATGGGAATGGTAAGAGGCCACTTACACTTCCTGTGAATCCAATAGTACCCTTTGCTGCAATTACAAAAGGAATCAATTCCCTAACTAACCTGATACATCCAAATACATTAACCTCATAACATTGTTTTACAGCTTCGTCAGTAACATCTATAGCAGGAAAGGTACAAGGTTGACCAGCATTATTATATAAGTAATCAACTTTACCTTCATACTCAGCTTCAATTAATTTTTTAAGTTTTCTGACACTCTCTATGGAGGTAACATCTAGTTGAACAATGTTAATACCATACTCTTCTAAAGGTTTCATAGGTTCTAACCTTCTTGCGCCAGCAATGACTCTATGGCCTTGTTTTGCAAACTCAATTGCAGTGGAAAATCCAATACCTGATGAACATCCAGTTACAACAGCGACACCCATCTTGTTATTATTTTAGAATTGTGGAGGGGTTTATATACTTCAAATAAATTTCACAAGCGGTGCGACCTTATTTTTCACTCTCCTTATCTATAGCTTCTAGAATTTTATTTTTAAATAAATAATGCATAAATGTTTGATCCCCAACATGAAGTACTGGTACATCATAGCAATATTTATCGAACCAATCAATATTTTCTTTTTTCATAATGTCTATTTTTTCTAAATCGAATTTATGCGGTGTTTCCTCTAATGCTTTATTAAGAATTTGCCCCGCATTATAGCACAACATGCAGTTTTCCTTAGTAAAAAATTTTATCTTCACTTGATGAAGATATCTAATATTAAGTCTATTTAAACCTTTAAAAGCTTGGTTAGATGCTGCAAATCTCATCTTGGTCAAAAATTTTCAGTTAACCGCGCAAAACTCAGACGCTTGGTGGTGGTGTGGTTCCGCGATTGGCTAGGGCTAGTTCGATCCACGGCGAGATAAGAATAAAATTAAAAAAAAAATTGATTCCGCCCAGGATCGAACTGGGGACGTTATGCGTGTTAAGCATATGCCATAACCAACTAGACCACGGAACCAATTCATATGAAAACAAGTCTCCTAAATGTAAATCTTTTATATCTATCATGTAAACTGTCATATCTATACAGCCTTCAAAGGTTTTAAAATTCTTTAATTTTTCAATTTTATAGGGTAGGAATTGAAACTGCTCCAACAAAACATGAAAGGATATTTTTTTTTAATTATTTCATTATTTAGAAAGTTATTTTATATAACGAAAAGAACGAAAAATAGTTTCGGAGATCATAAAATTTGCCAGTTTTGGAGTATTTAAAATATAATATGAAAATTATTATAATAAATAATAATCGAAGAATTTGACAATAGGATAAACAGATAAAAAGTATTCGGTATAGCTTCATCCATACATTGTTTCTATTTTGGTTCATAGGGCTTCATAAGACTTAGAAGATTTAATCACTTAAAAGTTACTAATTTTGCTAGCTCATTTATTAGTTATTTTCTCTGCGGAATATTGTTACGGAAAGAAAGAACACAAGTTACTTGAATGAAAGAGGCACAGAAGCTCCGCTTAATATCCAACCAATTGAATAATATAAAAGCTTCAAAAGACTGTTACAAATTCTCAGCAGTTCTTGTCTTACTTACAGTTTGTTTTTATCGCCAACTGTTTATTTCCGGAACCCCTCTATAGCAATGGGTGCAAAAAAATAACCTACAGTAAATAATCGGTACGACCTTAGTTTTTCCAAGAAAAAAATGTAACGGTATTATTGTGTATTTAATCACGCTGCAATACCTTTCCACAAATCACCTCACTCCACAGGTAAAATCACTCAATGCTGGCCGCACCAGATGTCATTTTTAAACGTTTTAATATTTTACTCAAAACACTTCTGGGAACCATCTATGATGAAATACACAGTCTCCAAACAATAAGTAGCTTTTGGCCCCTTACACATTTTCACTAAATTAGATTAAAATAATTAAACATATCAGCCGTTTTAAATCCGACAAGAAAAAAGACCCAATCGCTCTTAATCTCCGAGCCGGATTAAATATAAGCCATCCGGAAATGAAAATTTCCAAAATACTCAATGTCATCAGAATCAACTTGTAAAAGTTTAGAGGACTTACCGGTTGGTAAGATCCATGTAACGGGGGATTGTGATGAGTTCATAGTTATGGGAAATAATAAATACTATAAAGATGAACTCTTGCAAGCTCTTGGAGGTCATAATGAATCAAGCACATCATCTCACAGTTTTGCAAATCCAGCTCCTTTAGGTTTATCTGCCTTTTCTCTTACTACTTTTGTATTATCCTTGTATAACGCTGGTGCTCAAGGTATACATACATCAAATGTAGTGCTTGGTCTTGCCTGCTTTTACGGAGGTGTAGTTCAATTATTAGCGGGTGTATGGGAAATCATAATAGGAAATACTTTTGGAGGTACTGCTTTAACTTCGTATGGTGCCTTCTGGTTATCATTCGCAGCAATCCATATCGAAGCATTTGGTATCGCTAAAGCTTATGAAGCTGAACCTGAACAACTAGCGAATGCTGTAGGATTTTTCTTAATTGGCTGGGCCATTTTTACATTTGGTTTATTGCTATGCTCCGCTAAATCAACCCTTGCATTCTTTTCATTATTTTTAACATTATTCATTACCTTTGTGCTTTTAGCAGCTGGTGAAATGTCAGCTAACACTAATGTTACAAAGGCTGGTGGAATTGTGGGAGTAATATGCGCTTGTATTGGTTGGTATAACTCTATGGCGATGGCCGCCAATAGACAAAATTCTTACTTCATTCCTAAGGTTATCCCACTCTCTCAATTATAATATCGCTTGTATAGATTAATAGATTTATAGAATATACATTTAAATTTTGGTTAGAAATCACCATTTGATTAGAAATATCGATGCGTAGTGCGCTGAAAATTACCATGAAATTTATTAGGACTTTCATTTTTGCAACGATAGTTCTTGCACTTGAAAGAGTGAACGACTATACTTTCGAAAAAGTAGTAAGGAAATCGGATGATTATGTTTTAGTAGACTTTTATGCTGATTGGTGTAGGCATTGTCAAAAATTAATGCCTACCATTGAGAAGTTAGGTGAGAAGTATCAAGATATAGAAGGAATTAATATCGTTAAATTTAACGGAGGAGAAAGAAGTGGAAGAAAGATGGTGAAGAAATATGAGATTGATGGATTTCCTATGTTAGTGTTATTCCATGGTAATGATGATCCAATATTTTATGAAGGTGGTAGAGACTTTGAATCGATTAATAATTTCCTTAAATTAGCCACTGGTATCAGAGATGTTGAAGCTCCTGAGATTGTTCCTGTTGAAGGACATAGTGTCAAGAGAATAGTTGATATTAATGATAACAATATCCAAAGTGAAGTGTTGGAAAATGAAGGTGTGAAAACATTGTTGGTTGTTTCAGCACCATGGTGTAAACACTGTCAAGAATTAAAACCAGTTATAGAAAAACTTAATGAAGTGTATGAGCTTGATCCACTATTCCAAGTAGCAATTGTAACTGTTGATAATGACCATGGTACCACCAATAAAATTAAAGCTCAATTTGGTATTAAACAATTACCTACTATATTATTCTTTGATCCTTCAAAAGTGGATGAAGATGGCTTGAGAAGACCTTATACATATACTGGTGGCAGAAAATTGAAAAACTTGGTTAAGTTCGTGAATGATAATACAGGATTAAATAGAGATGAAGCTGGTAGATTAGATAAAAATGCAGGTAAATTAGCTGTTGTTGATTCACAACTTGGTAACCTCTTTAAAGGTAATGAAAACCATGTTGTAAGTTTACTTCAGGCATTAGAATTTGAACCAGAGCTGTTTGAAACTAATTACTATAAAAAGTTGATTTCAAAAGTTCAAGAAGGTAATTACGATTATTTCACTAAAGAGCATAAAAGGCTTACTACAATGAGAGAAAATAATTTCCGAGACCTTTCAAAAGATACCATAGATTCTGTGGATAAACGTATTAACATATTATCTTCTTTTATAAATCATATATAATGTTGAACATATAAATATTAAATAAAATCATAAATAAATATTAGGTAGTAGTCTATTAAATGATTCTTTACCACTCTATACCGTTATAGTTTTGTATCAATCTAACGTTATCTGGCCATATCTTACCGTTATTTAGAATGCATTCATCTATAATAGGTTTAACGTTGTTTGGTGTGCATCTTGCAAGCCAAATATTTTTCCCTGAATTACGAAGATATATAATAACATTTGCGGCATACTTGTGGCCACCAATGTGATTGATAAAATCAACTTTAATACCATCGGGTCTCTCATCACCAATATCTCTATAAAATCCTAAATCTCTTGTATGACAATCAATTTCTTTCTTCATTATAGGTGCAGTTACACCACATCTTTTATCTCTGGTTCTATGAGAACATAAGAATATATAACTCTGGTTATAGTCGATTTCTACTTTAAACGAGTTATCGTAGTTTGTTCTTAATGTAGTACCATTCACTTTAGAAGTTATAATATCGTTAATTATGGTATAAAGGGTATCAAATTCGGTTACAGAAATATTTCTAATCCATATGAAATATGGTAGCAACAAAATGTCACCCTTTTTGCCTTCCCTGTAAGCATCGTCTATGTGGGCGTCTTTACAAGCACTGGCACTTACATTGACTTTGATGGTATTAGATTCCAAACCAGGGAATTTCTTATCTGCAATCCAATTGTTGAAAACCTTAGCAAAAGTTCCTGTTTCACCAAGAGCATCATGTTCCCAATCTGACTTTCCTGAAGGAATAACTATATGAAGGTCGTAAGGTTTGACAGAGTTCCACAAAGTCGTCTCTAGCTCTATCTTCATGTTCTTTGGATACTGAAAATGACATGATCCACAATCGAAGTCACAATCACTGACTTCAAATCCTTTGGAGTTGCATTCTTCTTGTATCAGAGGATTCTTCTTGAAGAGTTTGAACATGTTAACTTATCATCTAAACTTTTTTGAAACTTATCTAACAATTTTTCTCGGAACGCGGTCCGTTTGCGGTTCGAAGAAGCACCACAATTAACTGAGACATCATGTAAAATAGCTTATGTCAAGATTCGGGTAAGATTTAACGAATTGAAAAATTTAAACTACCAGCCTTAAACAAGGATACCGCTTATGAACTTATATTACATGAAGAACTATTGGTCAAATTAATTGGCTTAACTATCAATTGGTTGTGAACTTAATGGAATCATGCGATGAGCCTAACAATGCTGAACAGCTTCCATGCAGATTTTACCATTTACACGCCAATCTGAGCTCGAGACGAGGAATGCCGGTAGTCAAGACTACCGACTTTTCACTTTTTGACAACCATTATTTGTATTACGCTCTGTATATCTGCTGATGATGAGGGGTCCTATTTGGGTAATTAATTAATTAATTTTTGTAAATATATTATCTCTACATTTATGATTAGATTTTAGCATATAAGATCCAAATGATTTTAGACCATAAAGAGTACATGATTTACCAATGATGTAAAACTGGAAGCATTGTATCTAGTATTTTTCTCGTATTCAATGAATTAGACGCTTAATTGCTTTGCATCATCGTTTAAAACACTTTTTATCAAGGCGTTTACTCCATAAAATCTTTCTTTTTTGCGCTACCAAATAAACTCTTCTATAAAAACTATATAATGTTGCACATAGTATACAATGGTGCTATATCTAAATAATATTAAGAAATTCTAAGCTCAAAATCGTCTGTTTTGACCAAACCTTGACCGCCTCTAACTAGAAGATTTCCGTGTAGTCTCGCCAAGGTATCGCGGAAAATTTCATTAACCCTGTTTCAGTGGATGATACTGTATCAGATAGATTCGCCAGACTATAACAGATTCAACAGTGAAATAGACATGGGTGCCGAGGTCCAAAGGAAAGGTTCCAATATTTCTATACCGCCGTCTACTCCAAACTCGTTTAAAAATTTAAATGGTGATATATTAAGTAATGATACCTCACCATCTTCAACAGAGCCCGAAGTTAAAAGTGATGTAACTAGCATCATTCCTGAAGATGTTAGGCGACTCAGTGGAATAATTCATCAAGGTACAAGTAAAGATCAATATTCAGAAAGACATGAAGCTCATAGTCCTGAAAATTTTAATAACCAGGAAACCCTCACAAACACAATTTTACAGTCATCACAAGCCTCGAATTCGAGAATACCACCTGAAGATATTGATCCTTTACATAAGTTTGACCATCAAGAATCACATGGGATGAGTACCGGAAGCGAGTTCCATCAGATGAGTCTTGTTAATCACAGAAGACATACAACTAATGATGTTCACCAATATAGATTACAAAAAGGTTCTATTGGCAGCACAACTTCTATCCCAAGAAAACTGCAAATGCATGCAAGTAAGTCACGTACAAGCATCGACTTACTACGTAAAAAGAAAACCAATGAATCTACAGGTTCAGTAAAAAATACACTTTTAAATAGACGGAGCATTATGAAAAAACGAAAAGATTTTTATGAAGATGATAAGGTTTTGATAGGTAATAAAATAAGTGAAGGTCATGAAAATTTCGTGATGGCATATAATATGTTAACTGGTATAAGAGTTGCAGTTTCCAGATGTTCTGGGGTAATGAAAAAACTTCAAGATGAAGATTTTAAAAGTTATAAAAAATTAACATTCAACATTGATGGAAGTGAAATGACACCATCGTCAAAATATGATTTTAAATTCAAAGATTATTGTCCTGAGGTATTTCGAGAATTACGTACTATATTTGGTTTAGATCCTGCAGACTATTTAATCAGTATTACTGGTAAATATATTTTATCAGAATTAGATTCTCCAGGTAAAAGTGGTTCATTTTTTTATTATTCAAGAGATTTTAGATTTATTATTAAAACTGTTCATCATTCAGAACATAAACAATTACGTAAAATATTAAAAGAATATTATAAGCACGTTAAATCAAATCCAAATACATTAATAAGTCAAATTTATGGTTTACATAGAGTTAAAATGCCTTTGTTAAATGGTGTTAAAAGAAAAGTTCACTTTATCGTCATGAATAATTTATTTCCTCCTCATAGAGATATTCATATAAAATATGATTTAAAAGGTTCTACTTGGGGTAGAATAACTAAACCAGATGATGATAAAAATAAACCATTAAAAGACCTTAACTGGTTAGAAAATAATCAATCAATTAAATTTGGCCCTCATAAAAGGCAGGTGTTCTTTGAACAACTAGGTAAAGATGTATCATTCCTAAAACTGATTAATGTAATGGATTATTCTCTTCTTTTGGGTATTCATGATGTTAAAGCAAAAAGTAGTATATCCAATAATAATAAATTATCGATATTTGATCCTAAGAGTAGTGATAAATATGATATTATTAAAACTAATCCTCGTGATATTACGGAAAATGAATTACCAACTGATGTTTATCCGGGAAGATCTAAGTTTTTCTTTTATGGACATGATGGTGGTATAAGATCTACTAATGAATTGAATGAGCCTCTAAGTGAAATATATTATTTAGGAATCATAGATTTTTTAACTAATTATTCTTTAAAGAAGAAACTTGAAACAGTGTGGAGGTCTTTAAGTCATGCAAGATCAACCATATCTGCAGTACCGGCTGAAGAATATGGTAATAGATTTTTAAAGTTCATTGGGAAAAGTGTTAACAGAGGTAGTGGCATAGCATAGTATTTACATTGAATAAATATTTTGTAGAATATTCTGTTATAGGAAATCGTTTCTTTAAATTGTAAATTTACTCTTGTTGTATAATTTTGTTGTTACTAATATAAGACTACACAGTTTCACAGACTTGTTGTTTGTCATAAGGACAAAATAAAACGAAGAATAGCTAAAAAAGGGACAAATGCTCTAGGAGGGGTTTGAACCCACGACCGTCGCGTTCCTCACACGACCGTGACTTTAGGTATAACCTGAAGATCGTTAACCGGCTATAAGCACGAAGCGCTAACCTCTGCGCCACTAGAGCATCTGCTAACTCCGGTTAGTCCCATTTTTGACCATATTTTCTACTGTAAAAGAAAGCCAGTCTTCTATACTTACATGTTAACTTGAATATGCTAACCCTTTTCATCTTATAGCAAGAGGCAGTTATGTTCAAATAAGGCTTAAATGGCTGTATTAAACTTTCTGATCAGTTTGTCCATAGGCAAATTGTCCATCATAACTTCAAAATATAGGTATTCTTCAAATGCCCCCGAAGCTAACAAGCTTTTAATTTAATGAATAAAATTAACTAGAAATTGTATCCATAGAAATCTATTTCTAAATGTTCTAGTAAACGTACATGTCAAGTCTATGTATCTTCACCGTACCGTTTTTAGTGCGAAAAAAATCAACCAATAAACCTTATGAGTTTGTTAAAACGCTCAATAACTCGTGTTTCTACGAGAAGCATTAGCATAAACACTGGTACCAAAGCGGTAAATCTTCCTTCTTATCCAAAGACCGAATCTGAGAATATACAAAACGTTGCTAAGTTAACTAGCAATGAGTTAATTGAAACACCATCTTTAACTCCAATAGGTGATACTATTATATCCATCGATTTACCACCATCAGTTCCAATTTCCATGAAACGTGGTTCATTGGTGTCCATATACGGCATTAAGGATTTGCTGGTTCTGTCTATAAAGAATATGCTTGAATTCAGTAGCCTCCAAAACTTAATTTATGGAGATTTCAATGTCGCCCAACAAAAGATAATTTCAACGCTGAAGTTATCATTATTGATTTCTTCTAATAGATCCAGCTGGTCAAAGTTTAAAAAGAGTACTAATAACAAGTCCTTGTCCATTTTAAATTTAGATGGTACTAATGATTGGGCTGTTTTTAATCATAGCAGTTTACAATTTGGGGTAGGTAATTCTTTAATCTATAAGAACTTTTTTTTCCCACGTAAGATATCTAAAAGGTTTTCAAATAAACTCAATTCCCCAAGAAAATCTTTGGGATTAACCAGCTGGTGGCCCTTGAAATTTAGTTATAAACTTGTAACAGGTAGAGGGCAAATTGGTTTAACTGGTAGAGGTCTGATTTATAACATTGATCTAGTTGAGAATGAAGAAATTTTAATAAATAAAAACAATCTATTAGCGATGAGTGTAGATGGCCCTAGTGATATAGCTAATTGTGTTGTCAAGTATGAACCAATTGCTCCCAGCATTGATTCACAAAATGCTAAACAGGAATTACAAAAAAACAAGCCAAAATATAGCATATATCTAGAAAAATTTTTGGAAGTCTTTAACAAGGTCAGAACAAAGTCAAGCAACTATCTAATTGGTAATCAAGAGTTTGTCAAGATTGTAGGTCCAAGAAATTTATTAATTCAATCTGATATCAATTTTACTGTACCTGAAGTACCAACAGATTCTATTACTGAAGACGTTAAGATTTTCAAACAAAAGTCTAATGACTTTTTGAATTATGTAAGCTTAAAAAGTAAAGAAGTTACAAGTACAAAAGACTTCAAAGATACAATAAAGTAAGATATAGTATAAATACCTAGTTAGGGAATGTATATTACTCTAGTGAATATTTTTTTTCAGGTAGTCTAATTACATCTCTAAGAATTTTTTCTATTCATCATTAACTCGTTATCTTGAAAACTCGATCTATTGGGTTTTTTTTGATTTGGTATTGTGTTAGGGTAGCTATTACGCTTAGCGTTGATGATAGGCGGTAATTTCACGGGGAGATTTTGGTTTCCGTTTTTGGCTTTATTAGTATGGAAATATTCCTCTAATGAAGGAAGTTTTACCTCATCACTAGTTGACTTACCAGTAAATTTCAACCCATCTGGTTTAAATTGCATTTGTGATTGTTCAGGAGGATAATGCATTTGGGACGATTCGGGATATTGATAGTATTGTGGTTGGTGGCCATTTATTTGTTCAATTGTACCAGTTTGTCTACCCACAGATCCAAATATACGATTACTTTGATCTTTTGCAAAATTATTAATACTTTTAAAAGTATTCGTAGTAGGCTTTTTGTTCCTATTATTTTCTAATTCATCGTTAGAAACATCATTAACACTAGTAAACCCTGTAGTACCACTTGATACTTTATTGTTTACACTAAATAAACCAGATGTAGAATCTGAATTAGTACCAGCAGACGACCCGTTTCCATTTCTAGATTGATTACTTGATAATCCTACAGAAACTGAATTAATATCTTTATCGGGACTATCTGATTTACTATCATCGGAAGACATAAGGTTCTTCAGAGTAGAAGAAGTGGATTTATCCTCTAATTGTTCATCGGATGAAGTCATGTTGTATGAACTAGTAGTATCTCCACTCAGATTAGACTCAGGAGAATCAACATCCATTTTACTAGACTCTTTACTTAAAGGATCAGGAGAATTTTCTTCAGAGGGTTCTTTCTTTTGTGAATTAATTTCTGTATTTGAGTGTGAATTTGAATTAGAACCTTTAATGCCTTCTTTAAAAATCCAATTTCTAAAGTCAGGATTAGCATTCTGAGTACCAATGTTCATCTTTTTCTTCATCACTTTTAATCTTTCAAAAGGTAAAAATGATTCACTGTTAGACTCACCTACTTTGTTGTCTGTGTTGTCTGTATTGGCGGTAGCATTTGGCGAATCTGTTAAACTAGAATTGATGGCCTTGATAGTTTTGGTGAGTTTGGGATTTGTGGAATCATCATCACTATTCGATTGTTCAAATTTAACATTCACTTCTGATTTTGAAGAGTACTTTGAAATGACCTTAGTTAATGCATTATACAAATCAGACCATTTAAATACTTTGATATCCTTCTCAATATTTCTTGGTCTTGGATCCTCCATTGACATCAATAATTGGAAAAACTTTTGATAGTTCTTATTTGTTCTAAGAATAGTAAATGGTTTAAGACTTTGGAGATTTCTTCTAACTCTATTTTTCTCTTCAATGGTAAAACTTTCTTGAATCAAATATTCTAAAAGTAAAATAATATCCACAGAGGTTACAATATGTAACTCCTTTTCTTCCCAAAAAATACATGATATAATAGCTTGATCATTTTTGAATTGTTCCTTCTTAATAGGCTTGAATTTAATAAAATAATCAGTAGGACTTAGACGAATAAAGTCAAATTTTACTAATCTTCTATGGTTTTTGAGCTCTTCCACAGACCAGTCTCGAGTCATTTCCATCAAGTCTTTTTCGAACAATAGTTTGACTGGTGTATTTACTACACTTAGATTATTTCGAATATACTCGGGATCCAATGAAGATGTCCTGACTAAATTTGAATAGGTTTTACTATAATTTCCATCAGTCATTATGGTTTGTTTCAAAAAAAAAAATTTTTTTTGGACGCCTTGCAATATAATACTTTGTAGTAATGCTTGACTTTGTTTTACGTATTAATATGAACTTAAATAACAAAAAGTAAAATTTTTTGAAGGATCTTAAATCAAGTCAAGTATTAATTATGAAACAATAGATTAGATTACTTGTGGCAAATTTATTTATTTGTTGCTATTTGTCTCAAATTTATTAAATATATGTGGCTAGGGGATGCGACATTTACGTTGTCTTAGAATTTTCTTTCAGATGAAAAAAAAAGAAGCATGAGAGCGAGGTTAAATTGTTCGCCCGAGCTGGTACCATAACCGTACGCCACTTCGCAAATAAAACTTTACGGATCACTAGCCGGTTATGAACCGCGCGCGACATATTGCGACATATCTCATGGAAGAGCCGGTGGCTAGTGAAAACGAGCACTTTCAGGTCTTGCATATATATATATGACGAAACCGCTTAAGCAGTAAAGTTTGCGGACACTTCTCACATTTTAATAAGTAAATATATCAATAATAATATTTATCAAGCTAACAATTACTTCTATCCCCACTAATATTATAACAATATATTCTAGATTTTTTTCATGAGTATGCCCTAATTGTTCTTTTAACATTTGCAATAAATCTGTAATAACCTCGAGCCTTTGATTAAGTAACTCTACTCTTTGATTAATCTCTAAATAGCCTCTAGTTGCTTGATAAATCGGTTCTAGTTGCGGTTCTACCCACATTAATTCTGGTGAATCTAGAACAGATCCGTGCAAATTGATATTAATTCTTAAAATAAAAAGTTCACCTATAGATTTCATTATTTCATTACGACTCATTTCCACTTTACCTGTGTTTGCAATTTGCTGAGGTATATCTTGGGTGTCTTCAATAGTATTATTGACCAATTCCTCAAATAATGAAATTTTAACTGACTGACTTATAGCATGACTAATAGATAATTTCAACATGTAATTTGAGTCATCACTCAAGGTTATAAAATCATTATATATTCTAGGCTGATAAGATTTCGTGATGTAATAATTAAATTCTTCTATTTGTATATCTTCATTAGATAATTTCTCATTCTCAAAATTGGATAGGTTATTAAGAAAGCTCTGCTCTTCTCTTATGGAATACCCCCACATCACTATTACACCATATTCAAAAATGAATATTTCATTTCTTTTACCAAAATCAATTTCACCACCTTCATCGGCTAATCTGATAAGCTTACTTGCCTCTTCAGTCTCATTTCTCCAATCTTTATAGGTGAAGGGAGTGTATAAGACTTCATCAAATAATTTAACATTGGTGTTATGTATTCTCTTCTTATCTTTGAGCCATCTCAAGAGGTCTCTCATTTTGTATGAACCACAAGTACAATATGCTGTAACTCTTGGTAGCAAGTCTCTATGTACTTTACCTAAAGTCTCCGCATCCTTACGAGCTGGAACATCGGTAATTTTTGTAACTTGGGTATAGATACCAGTATCTTTTTCCAAGTTTGGAGGGTCTTCTGGAAGTAATTTCATCTTTTGGGATGTTCTACTTGTTCTTTGAAGCCCTATTTTGGATGACGAAGTAGCGCTTTTGGCCCTTTTGGGTTCAGATTTGGTATGATCAGATTGTGCGGGAATGTTGTTTCTATAAGGGTTTTCAGGTAGTAAAGGAGTTACTTCTGACATATTTAAACTTAATTTTGATGTATCTGTAAAAATAGGATAAAGTTGAGGACTTCAGCGTTTTAGTAACAAATAATACTAGTTAATAAATCTCTGCGCGAAAACTCATCTCATCTTTTTTTTTCTTTACTAAAATCAATCCATAATATAATTGTATTATAAAATGGCTAAACTTACTCAAAAGGTGAAAAAAACCACCAAGTCTAGTAAGAGGCATACATTCTATTCTTTTAAGGAAAGAGTAGACTCGATAAAGATCGAACCCACATTAAATTTGAATAAAAGAGTTTACGATGAGGTAGAGACTTCCCATTTTATATCAACTTTAGAGCACTGGAGTGAAGTAAATTTAAGTGGTAACTTCACTGACTTTAAGTATGAAATAAATAAATATGTCAACTCATTGCCCCAAATCTTGTATCATCAAAAAAAAATATTTAATGCATTAGTTTTACATATAGAAAAGAATGATCCCCATTCAATCCAACCATTATTAGAACTTTTAACTCAATTTATCCATGATTTAGGTCCTGATTTCATGCAATACTATACTGAAACACTTAATTTGCTTACAAATCTTGCAACAAATATTAATCCTAACGAATTACAAAATAATTTGAATGCGTCTAATTTATTAGAGTGGACTTTCAATAGTTTGACATTTATATTTAAATACCTATCCAAAGACCTTATTTCTAATCATACAACCACATTTGAACCATTATTACCTCTTTTGTCTTTGGATAAAAAAGCATATATTTCAAGGTTCTGTGCAGAAGCGTTATCGTTCTTAATAAGGAAAATGAAATCAGATCAACTAGGTCAGGTATTATCTTACCTTTTAGTTGATAAAAAAGATTTATTGGAAGCTAATGAAACATATAGAGAATCCTTGATAGTTATTTTAAGTGAATCCATGGTTTCTACTAAAGAAGCATTTCATTCCAAAGCTGGTTTAATATATCAACAGCTTTTAAAAACCATTACCAACAATTCTGAATCATATATTATAGCATCGGGTGTTTTATCAAACTTACTTGGGCATGGTAATATTGACAGTACTGAAATATTTGTTAATCATACTGTGAATCATATAGAGGATAATATGGATGCTTCTGAAATAACACCCGTTATTGAATTATATACAACCTTGATATTTTCAGAACTGGGTAAAAGAATCAAGTCATTTGATAAAATGTTTCAAATACTCTTTGATTTTTTCGGTCAAGCTAAAGATTCCAATTTGAACTTAGATGTATTTAAGTTCTCCTGTGCTACAATAATTAGAAATGCAGACATTCTTAGTTTAAATAAAAACTTTAAAGAATTGATTAATAAATTAATAGCATTTGAAGAAGGTGTTCATTTTATATCTTTCCTCGACATGTGTATGGAAATTTGCAGGGGACAACTTATGACTTTGAATTTTACATCCTATTTACAGGATTTTGTAAACAACTGCAATGTTGCTCATTTTGAAAGACTATCTTTATTTTTATTAAGATATCCAGAAGTAGAAGTGTATTTCTCCGAAAATAAGAAGCAAGAAGTAGCAAACGTCTTGGATTATTCATCTTCCACGTCAGAGAATTTACTTGCTCTTTACTGGAATCTCAATTTGCTTAAAGGAATGAAAATAAAACCTCTTCAAAATTTTGTTATCAATGTTAATGTTGATAATATGTTAGCAGCAGATGTTTATGGTCTTGCATTACCATGTATCGATTTCAGCAAACAAGTTTTGGACTCTATCATCAAAAACTTCTCTACTTTGAAGAAATCATCAGTTTTTGTTGAGGCTTTAAAAGAATTCATAAAAGCTAATCATGATTCTATAGATACCGATACTTTGTTTTTGTTAATTGATCAGACTTGCGATAATCTTTCTTTAGAGGATAATTCAATTAGATTAAATTCCATTACATTTATTATAGATTGTCTTGAATTTCTTGGTGAAGACACCATTGATATTTATTCCCAAATAAAAGTGATTGAAACTATCCCATTAACTTTGAATACTGCAAGAGATATTCAATTAAGAGTGAGATCATTAGCTATTTCTTTTGTCCAAATGGAACAAAAGGATAAACTTAGTTGTAAAATTTTATCGAACTACTTTATTGGCCTTTTAACTAATCGTTTTCAACCTTCTTGGGAAGCAGTATATGAAAATATTCCCCGTTTTTCTTCAATATGTGAAGAATTTATATGGGATTTACTTCACAAGCTAATTGTACTTGATTACACCAACCAACTGTCAGTATACTCATCTATTGATATGATGGTGCTCGATGAAGATAGTGATATCCACAATCCTCAATTTCATGACACAAGGATCCTTAATAGTTACAATGCATCATTTACCAATTCCATGCTGAAGTATAAACGTACTACTTCCTCCATTCTAGAGTTTGCTGAAAATGCTAGTACTAACACCATCTATAATGGGCATTTAAGGGAATTATGCTTTCAAACCTTACTTAAAATACCAGAATTAGCTGAATCACACTCTCAAACTTTATTACCCTTGGTTTGTTCAGACGATTTAACGAAGACTTGGACTTTAAAAGAGAGAAACTTATTATTAAATGTTTTCTCTAAGTTTAAATCATTGAAATCGATGAAAAACAGAGAGTTATTATATGAAAAACTACTTGTTATATTAACTAGTAGAAATATTCAAGGCCAAAAGCTTGCTTTAGATGTAGTATTGAATTTTAAAATTCCTTCTGTTAATAAATATCTGGACAATTTGAAAAACTTGCTTGATGATACATTATTTAAAGATGAACTCACTACTTTTATAGCTAGAGATAAAGAGACATCTACTATCGAATCTGAAGATATCGAGTCATTGATGCCATTGGTTTTACGTATATTATTTGGTAGAATCCAGGGTACATCAAGAAGCAATAGTAAAGCAGGGAAAAAAACTGCAATTATTAATATTTTACCAACATTAAATGAAAAACAAGTTACTGAATTCCTTGAAATTGGCTCCCTGAAAATTGGATATGTCGAAAATAGACCACTTTCAACCACTGAATATCCTTTATTAAATAGAATTAATGGTTATGTTACCTTATTAAGTGAATTGTATGAAGTTTTAGGGTACCAATTTAAATATCCCCTTTCTAAGACTGTAGATCCTTTGATTTACTCCATTTCTTTAGCTCAAACTAGAATCGATGATTCCGATGAATCTAATGATAGTTCTAAAGATCAAATTAAAACTGCTAGGAACATTAGACAATTAGGTATGAAATGTCTTAATGAGCTTTTTAAAATTTTAGCTACCGATTTCAATTGGAGTCTTTACTTTGATCAGCTTTACCTAAATGTAATTAGACCTAGGTTAACTAATTTCGCTGATGAAAACTTGCAACTGGTATCGTCCTTATTAAGCATGATGATAGGTTGGATTAAAATACCTGGTGTTGGTGAGTTCTTGTTGATTGATGATTTAGCACCAATAAAAGCTATTATTGGGCTTTTAGAGAACAGAAAAGCAAAAGATGTTGTGGTTTCATCAGTTTTATCTTTTGCTATAGATTGTTTACAAACCCCTTTAGAAGATGAGAGATACTTTACTTTATTGGCTCTTTTAGTTGAATGCCTTTTGAGAAACTTACCAGATATTATTGGTACCACCTCTGATGTAGATGTTATCAATCGATCTGTTGCAATTCTCTTGTTATTAATTGATGGGGGTTATATAGAAGATGACTTAACTAGAAATTCAATTGTCGAGTCATTAACCCGTGCATTTGATAAGCCTGTGAATAAAATACCATCTGATGAAAGGCAAAGAATATTAATCGCTGTTGCAGCTTTAATTAATGATTTGAATATCGAATTCGATGATTTTATGATTAGTTTCAAGGTATATTCCAAGGCTTTCAGATTGTTTGAGGATAAAAAAATACGTGCTAACTTGGTTTCTGTTTTTAAAAGTATTGGATCCAAATTTAAAGATTTCGAAGAAATATCCAAAGTTTTGGAAGGACTCAATTCATTTACTTCTGAAAAAATGGGAGAGCCTGATTTTGATCAAATATTGTATGCTTATAAAAAAATTAACGAAGAGTTATATTCTTCTTTGACAACTATTCAATGGTTACCATTGATATACTCTGCATTATATTTTATCAATGATGATACAGAATTGGTTATTCGTACAAATGCTACCTACATGTTAAATAGGTATATTGACTGCTTTTCTAAGCTACCAAATATTACAGCTGCAGAACCATACATTCAATTATTGAAAGAAATAATATTGCCTGACCTCCGTTTTGGTCTCAAAAATCCAATCGAAGTTGTTCAAACAGAATATATACAATTTCTTTCTCATATTGTAAAGAGTGATACTTATTTCAATGATTTCAGTGATATGAAAGTATTATTATTTGACAATGATGATGAAGCAAATTTTTTCAATAACATTAACCATATTCAATTACATCGTAGACAAAGAGCTATAAAAAGGCTAGTCGAATATGGAAACGAGCTTAGATCTAGTAGTATTTCACATTATCTTTTGCCAATAATTGAAAACTATGCGTATAGCACTGATGAAAATCATCGTAATATATCCAATGAAGCTATTAATGCCCTTGGTTCACTTTTAAGGAATGTTTCATGGAATCAATTCAAATCCCTTATTAAAAAGTATGTTGCAAAATTAAGAACAGCCAAGCCAGAATCACTTAAAACTTGTGTCAACGTCGTGACACAAGTAGCAAGATCGTTCCATCTTGCAATTAGTGCCAAAAAAAGTGAACATACTTCCGATGTGTTTAAAGAATTTCCAAAAAATCCAGAAAAAGAAGTGGACGGTTTTATCTTAAACGAGTTGATACCTCCAATTCAAAGAATTTTGAGCGAACGTAACGATGATACTATCGCCAGTAGAGTTAGCTTGTCTGAAGCTCTTGTTTCGTTGGTAAAGTCTATATCAGAGGAAAAAGTTGATATTCATTTACCAGGGTTACTTACTTCAACCTGTCAAGTTTTGAGATCTAGATCTGAAGAATTAAGAGATGCAGTAAGAAAATCGCTTTGTAAAATTGCTGCCGATTTGGGAGCGAAGTATATTAAATTTTTGATACAAGAATTAAAAGGTGCCTTAACTAGGGGTTCACAAATCCATGTGTTAAGTTTCACTATGCATTCTCTTCTTTTGGCAGTATTACCACAGCTAGAGCATGGTGATTTAGATGATTCTGCAAGTTTAATTGCGGATATTATTATGGAGGACACATTTGGTGCTGCAGGTCAAGAAAAAGATGCCGAAGGATATACTAGTAAAATGAAAGAAGTTAAACATAAGAAAAGTAATGACTCTGCTGAGATTTTGACTTCAAATATCTCACTTTCCTATTTCAGTGCAGTTATGGATCCTATAAAGTTGGTATTACAAGAAAGAATTTCTATCAAGATTCAAAATAAATTAGATGAACTTTTAAGAAGGTATGCCCTTGGTTTAAACCATAATCAGGAATCTACTACCCAAAATGTTCTTCTTTTGAGTTTCCAGATTAATAAACAGTCTACTGGAGTCTTCAATGAGCAAAAAGGTACAAATAATACTTCCACAAAAGAGTCCCTGGACCACTTCATTGTTAAATTGGATTCTAGACCCTTGAAGACACAAGTCGATTACAGTCAATACATGTATACGCTTCAAAAATTTTCATTTGAGTTGTTAAGGGCTGCAATTTCAAGACATGAAAATCTTTTAACCACTTCAAATATGCAACAATTTGTACCGCTTTTAGAAGCAGGTGTTGAATCATCTCATGATGGGCTTGTTGCAACATCCTTCAGAATACTTTATACACTTATTAGACTTGACTTTGACGAAGATACTAATAATATATTTAAAAAATGTGCTAGAAAGGCTTTGAATATTATAAAAGATAGTCCTAATACATTGTCTGAGGTTTGTCAAGCTAGTCTTAGGTTTTTAGCTACTTTGATTAGACACAAATCAGAAATCAGTCTCAAAGACACTGCGATTAGTTATGTGTTGGTAAGGATTCAACCGGATCTAGAAGAGCCACAAACTCAAGGCTTAGCATTTAATTTTGTAAAAGCGGTTATTTCTCAACATATCCTTCTTCCAGAAGTATATGATTTGATGGATACCGTAAGAAAAATTATGGTAGTAAATCACAATCGTGAAATTAGAGATATTGCAAGAAGCGTATATTTTCAATTTTTAATGGAGTATGATCAAGGAAGAGGAAAGCTTGAGAAGCAATTCAAATTTTTGGTTGATAATTCTAATTATGCTACTCAGTCTGGTAGACAGTCTGTTTTGGAGTTAATGAATTTAATTGTTGATAAGGCTGGTGAAGATTTGCTTCAAAAAGTTGCAACTTCTTTTTTCGTTACTTTGGCAAATATTGTAGTTAATGATGATTCTAGTAGATGTAGAGAAATGGCATCAATGGTTATAAAGAATATCCTTGCTAATTTGGGTCTTGAAAGAATTGGTACTTTAGAAAAATTCATTTTATCCTGGTTGAAACAATCTAGTAATTCCATACTTTTAAGATGTGGATTGAATATCTACAAGATATACATCAATGAATTTGGATTAGGCAAACATGGTGAACTTGATGATATTGCATTACAACAATTGAAAAGAGTTTTTCAAAAATCGGCCCATCATGAAGATAGTGATGAGGAAGATATAGAATGGCAGTTAGTATACACTTGCTTGAATGTTTTTGCTGTTATATGTAGTATAGAAAAGAGTAAGATAGTTTCCAAAAACTATGAAAATATTTGGAAGTTTATCATTGATACTTCTTTATATCCTCACACTTGGGTTAGATTCAGTTCATCTAAATTGCTTGCTATATTATTAAACAATCTTGATAATATAGGGTTTGAAATCACGGCATTTGATATTCAAACCATTGCTTATAGGTTGTTACGTCAATTAGGAGCTCCCGGAATTTCTGAAGATTTAGGTAATCAAGCCATTAAGAATTTGGCGACAATAGCCCTTAAGTGGAATAAAGAAAATACGAAATACATTACACTGGATGAAAACAAAGAACCGCAATATGTCTATTCAAACGAATTTTTAGCTCACAGAGCATGTGGAATAATTAGACAGGATAATAGAGACTCTCTTGTGTCTAAAAAATGTTCAATGAAATTGTGTGCCATTTTAACAAAAATATTGAAAGATCAAATCTTAACGTCAGTTTCAGAGGAAATAATTATGGCATTATTTCCATATAATGAACCTAATTTTGCCAGTGATTATGATTCTGAATTAATTTCACTTGCAAATGACTGTTTTGAAATAATTGAACAACAAATTGGAAGTACTTTATATACTGAATTATATTCTAAAGTTCAAAAGACAGTTGTATTGAGAAGACAAGAAAGAAGAACAAAAAGAGCACAAATGGCTGTAAATGCACCTGATATTGCTGCAGCAAGAAAGATGAAAAAACACGCCAGATCAAGAGAAAAGAGGAAGCATGAAAAAGATGCTAATGGCTATTATCATTCAAAAAAAAGAAGACAAAGATAAATGAAATATGTAAATATTTATACAGCTTTATATAATTTAAAGAAACATTACTAAACTTTTAGTGGTCCACTTCTGATTCTGTCTTGGTTTCTATATCTATATCCTCTTCTTGTTTTATAGATGCATCATCGCTTTTTGGTTCACCATTAGGTTCACTTGGAAGGTCGACTGCCTTATCAAGCTCCATTTCATCTTCATCATCCGGTATGTTATCTTCTTCTTCTGGTAACACATTTGATTGTTCCATTGCTTTTCTCTTTTTATATTCTGTCATTTCTCTTCTATATCTTTCTTTATCTTGTTCAAAAACCTTTTGATATGGCCTACGGCCCTCATCATCAAGATTCTTCCACGACTCTATTAATGATTTACCTAAGTCTGGGAATGATGAGAGAGAATTATCTCCACTTGACTTCCTGAGTCTTTCTTTTTCTTGTTCACAGAATACCAAATAAGCATTAGTTGGTCTTTTAGGCAAGTTAGGATCTCTAACTTTTTCTATGAATTTTTCTTTACCATCTTTGTTTTTCTTTCTTTGTTTCAGTGCTTTAGGATTCCCAGACTCAAATGTTGGAGATGGAGGAGGAGACATTTCTTCGTGTGTACTTGGAAATTCGACTGCTCTTTGTTCTAATCTTTCCAACAAAACCGCATATTCCAAACGTAATCTTCTAATGGAATTTTTAGTTCTGCTTATAGCTAAAGTCGCTAACTCATTACTCTCTTCGACTTCTTCTATTCTCCTTTTCAACTCCTTGCATTTAATCTTAAAGCGATGTTCTTCGCTGTCGGGTGCCAGTTCTTTTGCCATGTCCAGTTTCCAACCTTTCGCGACTTCAAAAATTAATATCAGCGAAAGGACACAAAAAATATTCTTTGCGTGAGGAAGTGCTCAAGGATAATTTTTAACGAATATCACACAACTGATGACTTAGAGATGAATTTATAGTTCGACCTTAGAGATATTAAAACTGCGAATGAAAACAATACCCTATAAATTAAACAACATAAACATAATTAATCGTGGTAATTTGAAGTGCTTGGGGTAAGTACTTCATAATCTGATCCAAGTTCAAAATCATCTTCTTCGCTAACAATACCATGATCTGTCTCTGAGGCCATAGATTCAACTGCATGATCTTCAACATCATTAGAATCATAGTTCAAGGGCTCCGCAGTACTCAGTCTAGAAACACTCAAAGATTGCATTGGTAACGATGGCAACACCATGGAACTAGAAGATCCAATTGAATTTACGACTGACAGATTTTCAATTTCTGAATTGATTTCTTTTTCAGTTTCTGTTTCTGTTTCGCTCTCTTCTTGCATCTTCAGAGCCTTATCATTGTAAGTTATACTAAGTTCGGAAGACAATGATTTTAAGGATAAATCAGCAACTGCGACCATTTCATCGTTAGTTAAATAAAGTTGGAATGGATGCTTTAAATGTGCAGAATTCAACAAAATGTTGAATTTACCACTAGCCAGCGGTTCGATTCCATGTCTTTTGTGGACCAAAACTTTACATACAGAATTACCTAAGAAATTAAAAACTTCTATCTTCAAATCTGAACAGTCTATTGGCTTTTCTGAGTCATTGAAAACTGTAAGTTGAGCCATTCCGTTACTCTTCAAAGAAATATTGACTGATATCTTAGGGTTGGTATCAACTTTGGGTGAATCAACTTCCATAGCTTCTGATTTACCACTAGATTCGATAACATCTAAAATAGATTTAGATTCTTGAGGGAAAATTCCCTTCATTACATGGTTATCGTTCTCATAATAAATTTTTACTTTTTGACCCAAAAATTTTTCTACGTCACCTTTCAAGTTGTAAAAACGTTGTTTGGAACTCTCTAACGAAGAAGCATTCTTCACGCAAATTTGTTCTTTTCTTTCACCATCTTCAAACTCAAAAACTAAGTTTCCAGAAGGAAATTCATGTTTAGATTCGTTAGTTAACAGAACACTAAAAATCCTGGCCTCTGGACCATAACGTTTAATATGACAAATAACTTTATCCAGAGAGTTATTGTTTACTAATTGAAATGGTTCGGATAATTCTTTACTGTCTTCTTCTGTTCCATTTACCACCTCATTTTCAGAAGTCAGCTCTACTTTTGTTTCAAATTCATTATCTTCGTTAGCATTTGTATCTTCTTCATTAATAGCCAAATCATATGGTTTTTCTACAGCAGAATTGTCATTACTTTCACTCTGTTGAGTTCTTTCTGAATTTATAGAAACTATACTAGTTAGCATTGCATATTGAAGATCTTTGTCATAGCTCTCTAATTTTGCAGCTTCAACCAAATTCTTATATCTTTCTGCGTTTTGATATAAGTCTGATAAAGTTGTGGCAAAGGACGATATTCCACCTTTAAGAGCTTCCCTTAACACATTTGGAAGTGGTTCTGATAATTCATCTAAATCAACATCAATAATACCATTGAAATTTGTAGAAGAATGCTTTGTGCTGTTTTCAATTGGCACCATTTCGTGATTATAATCATGAGATCCAACTGTTAACTTTGAATCAACCGTTGTCTTTTGGCAATCCTCACACAAATCAAAATTTGGGCATTTAGAACATCTGTATCTCATACCAACAATTGGATTAACATTACATTTATCACAAACAATAGAAGAATGAACAGATTTAGAGGGAATTTCTTCAACAACCTTAGCATTAACACGATATGAAGATGGGTCTACAACCTTCATTGTAGGATGTAAAAATGAATGTTTGCCTGTGATAATCTCATTTTCTATATAGTTCTGTTCGCATGCTTCACATAAATCAAAATCATCACAAATTAAACATTTATATCTTGTACCAATCATTGGTCTAAAGAAATCTGGGCTACACGAATCGCAAGCCACTCTATAGTGAACTTTTGAATTCGAGTTTTTTGTTTCCTTTTCTGTATTAAAGGTCTTGAATAATTCTTTTGAAACATCAGACATAACTTCTCTAAACTTATCTTTCGCAACATCAGTTAGTAATTCTGCTAATGATGCAAGATTAAGATCTTTTAATAGGTCGTTTGTTTCAGATGAGTTAGTTGGGCTTGCATGAGCTTCAGCCGTTTCTCCGCCTCCGTACATCTTTTCGCTGGCTTCGTTTATTTCTTCTATTTGCCTATGATCATTGATAGTCAATGTGATGTGATTCTTCACATTTAAACTTCTAGAAAGGCATTTGAAATCATCAAGTGTTTCTAATGGGATATACCGTTTACTTTTCTTTGACTTTCTTGCTAAAGTAAATTTATTAGACTCTGTACTTAAAGGAAAGGGAGCCTCAGCTTTAATCAATAAATTTAAAAACTTCTTCTTATCAGTAGCCTCTTTGATTTTTGTTTTATCAATCACGATCACTTGATCAGTAAATTCACTATCGGCAATGCGAACCTGAACGTAATTGATCTTAACTTTAACCTCTTCACTCATTGGATTCAGATGGCAATTGAATTAAAAAAAATAGTAGTAAAAATTATTGCCCCCTAAACCCTTATAATTTCACAGTAGTGTGATAACATAGTCGTGTTGTTACCATGTGTAAATTTGCGTGGGGCCGGTCGTGTGCCTTAGACAAAATACTCAAGTGCATTTTCATGAATAGGATTTTGAAGATGACTTACAGATATCCTAAGGCAGTGGTATTTGATTTAGATTATACTTTGTGGCCGTGTTGGTGTGATACTCATATTGAGTTACCTATAAAGAATACAAAACCTGACCAAATTGTGGATTGTTATGGCTATAAATTGTCTTTATATCCAGACGTTCCAGGTATCTTGAAAGAACTAAAGGAAAATGGCGTTAAAATCATAAGTGCCAGCAGAACACCCACACCTCATATTGCAAAGGAAATGATGAAATTAATTCAAATTGATGGTAAGCCTATGAGTTCATATTTTGATAGTAATCAATGGGGTGTAGGAACTAAGATTAAACACTTGAAAGGTGGAGCCAGAGAGTTAAATATGGAAAAAGACCTTGCAAATGGTGAATTCATATTATTTGACGACGAGTATAGAAATAAAGATGTTAATAGTGTAGGATGTAAATTTGTGTACATTAGAGATACAGATTTAGGATTGACTAGAGAAATATTTGAAAAAGGATTAGAAGAATATTATAATTAATTAAACAATAATATACAGTTATTCATATCTATTTGCGTATTAACTTCTGAAGCATTGTTAACAACCTTATTAAAAACTGGATTAAATTTAGATGTAGTATCCATTCACTTATTTTCTTGTATTGACTTAACAAGGGAAACAAGGTTAGAATGACTAGCATTTTCTGGAGCATTGACTTCTTTCTATACGCGTTAGTACCTTCATTTATATTATTTTGTTCATTTATACATACTTCTTGTAACCAGCTTTTTAAATTTTCATCTGACCAAGTTCCAATATCCACAACGCTTTCATCGGCAATTAAAGACTGGTCTTTGGATTTATCTTGTTCATCTTCTTCTTTATTTTCTTCGCTGAGAGCGATTGGTTCATTATCTTCATCTTCTACAACTGACTTAGACCCAGTAATATAGTTGTACAAAGAATCTTTAAGGTGAGGAAACGTCTTAAAAACAATAAAAGAGGTACCAATAATTACAGCACCTGAAACACCAGCCAATTTCCATCTACTAGTACGGTTAGCTTTTAAATTTAACGCCATTTTAAAATAAAAAAATTTAATAAGGACAATTAATTTTTTATCATATACTTCCCTAAGAGGATATCGAATGCGAAAATAATCGTGCGCCTGTCGATTTATTAGCAGTAATCACGTTATCTTAAGAAGAGAAGAAATAAATACCCATATTAATATACAATTATAATACACAGAACTAAATTATAATTCTTGAGATTCTTTCTTACCAGATTTCTTTGGTAATAAGTTTTGGTGGATGTTTGGTAAGACACCACCTTGAGCAATAGTAACATCACCTAATAATTTGTTTAATTCTTCATCATTTCTGATAGCTAATTGTAAGTGTCTTGGGATAATTCTGGATTTTTTGTTATCTCTAGCGGCGTTACCAGCTAATTCTAAAATTTCAGCAGATAAATATTCTAAGACAGAAGTTAAGTAAACTGGAGCACCAGAACCAACTCTTTGAGCGTAGTTACCTTTTCTCAATAATCTGTGAACTCTACCAACTGGGAAGGTTAAACCAGCTTTGGCAGATCTTGAAGTGGAGGCTTTTTCAGTAGTACTTGCTTTTCCTTTACCGGACATTTTTTAAATTAGGGGTATGAAGAAAAAAAACTATTAAGGCATCGATAGCTATTTATATTCTATCTAATTCGCTTAATTTGTTTATCCGTCGAGATACGAAACCCCCTAACCTGGTCTGGTTTCTACTTAATAAAGTGTGTTGATCTTGTACTACAATAGTCGCGTTTGGAACTTGCATATTGGTCTTTCGCGTAGAGTTAATTTCAAACCAGCAAGCGTAAATTTGATACTCTAGATACTTCGCGCAAGCAGTCAGGAGATTTGTAAACAATACACCATTTCAATTTTGTTTGTTTACACCCTCTGCAAACTAAATTATAAATAGAGGTATCTTCCCGTGGGTTTAATTTTTTTTAATATCCGTATAATAAATTAAAAATGGCCCCAAAAGCTGAAAAGAAACCTGCCTCCAAAGCTCCAGCTGAGAAAAAACCAGCCGCTAAAAAAACTGCTTCTACTGATGCTAAAAAGAGAACTAAAACTAGAAAAGAAACCTACTCTTCTTATATTTACAAAGTTTTAAAACAAACTCACCCAGACACTGGTATCTCCCAAAAAGCTATGAGTATCATGAACTCCTTTGTTAACGATATTTTTGAAAGAATTGCTGGTGAAGCTTCTAAATTAGCTGCTTACAACAAAAAATCTACCATCTCTGCTAGAGAAATTCAAACTGCTGTTAGATTAATCTTACCAGGTGAATTAGCTAAACATGCTGTTGCTGAAGGTACTAGAGCTGTTACCAAATACTCTTCTGCTTCTGCTTAATTGTGATATTATGTATTTTATTTCTAAGTAATGTATATTAGTTAATAAATTGAAAGATTTATTTTGCAATTTTCATTTTTTTTTTTTTTTTTTTCTTTCTCTGTGATTTTTTATTAGCTAATGAAAACTTTAATTATTATACTATTAGTTATTGTAATATGTTATATTATTTAGTATATAAGTTTAAAATATAATTGTAGTATACTTCATCATATTTGTATGAACGCCTTTATTATCTCTTTTTCTTATCATCTCGTTTGTGTAAAGTAATAAAACAATTGAAAACACAAATAAATAGTTCTTATAAGTTTGTTAAAAATTCATCAATTGCATTCATTGGAATATTGATTAATATATTCACTGGGGTACACACACAGTACATTTGATTCTACTTTAATATGATAACTTATTTACTTTGCTTAAATACACTTAATATATACTCCAATTAGATATACAACAAATTATTCCAATTTTTTGAGTTATAATATATATACTAAATTTTAATAGTATTAAATAAGATTTGGAAATTTGACATCATTTGTAAAATTCACAATTTAAATAATAAATAAATTATGGGAAAGTTTAAAACCATTAAAAAATATTAAGGGTATTTAAAAGTGAATTAAAATTAAATGACAATACTTTTAAGGTCTTCAATTTGAATAAATTAATAATAATAATTCAAAATTCAAATAAATCACTTAGAAAGAATGAAATAGTTATATTGCTTATCCTTAAGATAAGTAAAACGGCGCGATGCGGGCTTCCCGTTTTCATAAAGTAATTCCTAGTTCAGCCTTTAATCGTAATCCATGTAGAAAAGTTAGTAATGAAACGGGCTATCTATGTGGTTAATTTACATGAAATAGTAACGCTCTTCTTTTTATATTCAGTTTAACCTTGTAACCACGTGAATGATTGAAACGGAAAATGTCATAAAAAGCTAATAGGTTTCCTTTAGCGATTAAATTTTTACTGTGAAAGTTTTTAGTACTATAAGCTAACTTGTTAACGATTTAATTATAACATTTTTTGTTTTGAATTCATTAGGAGGAGAAAAGCAGAATAATATACGTTGCCTTTACAATGTTATAATACTTTCATTTTATTTTTTTTTGCAGCTGACTTTAAAACCCGAAGGTTTTGAGCCGGCAGAGGAATCTGTCAATAACCAATTATACAAATGACTCAGAAAACTAGAACTTGCTCATTTCTCTCTATAGCTATTTTAAGATGAATTTTTTTTTTAATTATAACAATTAATAGTACTTAGAAAATAGCAAACTCTGCTTGTAGTGTTTACCACATATCCATTTGCTGTATTACGGATATAACAGACCCCAAAAATGCGTTAAAGCAGTTATTTGTTTAAGCTGTCAAAATAAAGTTTAAATATATAGGGATAATTTTAGACTCTGAAGCTTCACATGAGAATTACAGTATCAGATATAAAAGAGAGTCAAGGAGTGGTGTTTTTTTAAGATCAAAAATAATACGTATAATGTCCAAAATTGCTGTTATAACCGGTTGTTCTTCCGGAATAGGATTTGAAGCTGCTAAACAGTTAACAAAAAAAGGATATAGAGTTATCGCTGGTGCAAGGAGGTTGGGACCAATGAAAGAATTAGAAGAGTTGGGAGCTAAAATTATTCAGCTAGATGTCAGCAAACCCGAGAGTATTGCTAAGTTAAAACTCTTAGTCGAAAAAGAGTATGATGGAAGGATTGATATTCTATATAATAATGCGGGTCAGGCTTGTTCATCTCCTGCTTCGGAGGTAGCTGATGAAAAGGCAGAAAAATGTTTTGCTGTGAATTTTTTTGGGCCCGTAAGATTGGTTAGAGAGTTATGTAATTTTGTGATTAGAGCCAAAGGAACCATTGTTTTTACAGGATCAGTGGCTGGAATATTTCCATTACCATTTGGTTCCATTTATTGTGCTTCAAAAGCAGCGATAGATAGCTATGCAAATACCCTTGCCTTCGAGTTAGAACCATTTGGAGTCAAAGTTGTCAATATTGTGACTGGTGCAATTGCAACTTCAATTTCAGACCCAACAACTTTACCTGATAATTCAAGATATAACTTAGATGGTATTGAAGAATTTACCAAGGCAAGACGGTCGATGATCAAGAAGAGTAAACCAATGTCAGCTGAAGAATATGCAAGGCTTGTAATCACTGATTTAGAGAAGCTGAAACTTGGAGTAGTAAGATATTACAGGGGACCCACATCTGGGATAGCTAAATGGGCACATTTTATACCTAGGTTTATACTCACAAAACAGTTTATTAAAAGATATGATTTAACCACTTTATGGAATTCCATAAAGAAATTATATAAAACTGGTTAGTTATGAATATGATTAGGGAACCTACATTCGTGAATCCATATCATTGCCTTTGTAGTACTTTCAATAATATAAATGTTTGATTTGACTATAAATATATTTTAAATTATTTTGATTTAATGAAGATACTTTTAATGACTCCACAAATACAATTAGGATAAACTCTCCAATAAACATATGAACAATATTTTCAGTTAAGTTTATTAAGCATAAATATATATTTTCAAGCAAAACCAGTTTCACCCAATGTTGGAAACATAATATACGAAAATGTGTTCATAATTCCACCTCTTTTAAAGTAGAAATTTATAAACGTAAAAAAAATTGATACCGTTAAAATTATTTTTCTTTTCCCATTTCATACCATAGTCACTAAAATGAATAAAAAATAATGCAGATAAACTCACCGGGTAAATATATGTGTAGACCAGAATAGTTAAGCAAACCGACCATCAAGTATAAACAAAGCTGCAAGACAACTATGTGTATATTTTTATATAAATAAATAAAAAAAATTCAATCTACGAATAAAAATAAAATTCACTAATTAATTTATTAATTTACTTTGAAGAGGCTAAATGAAGTTTCTTAAAATATTTCAGAAGCAAAGACAAAGACAGAGCTAAATATATAATAATATCAAAACACCTCAAACTAATCCTGATCACAATTTTCAGTATAGTCACAAGATAAATAGAGTTTCATGAAATAAACTCAGAACTGTTTTACTAAACTTTCAACTGTGTGAACATATATAACAGCAATAGAAGAACTTTCAACCGCAATTGTCAAGCTTAATCTTTCCAAGTAATGCTTACACTACTTCTAAGATATTTCAGATTGATTACCGACTGTAATGCTTCTTCAAATCTTCTGCTATACATTCTAGTATCAAATACAATCTCTTAGTTTAGGTGTTCTTGATTAATTTCACTAGTTTAAAGCTTCTAAAATTTTATGCTTAATAAACTTTTTTCTAAAGTAATTAAGTAATATCTTGAAAGCCTATGATAGCGTATACCAAAGCGGTAGGCTTCTGTAAATACCAGCAAGAGAAACACTGAAATGAATAGTAAATAGTACACACAATAATTATCATGGCTCTTCTGTAAAGTTCCGTATTAAACTTGTTCTTCAGGCAATAAATCTTTAGGCAATAAATTTACAATATTATGGTTTTCACCGTTAGACATAAACATAACCATCTTGATGTATAAATCAGGTCATATTTTTAACTAGTAGGACCTTACCAGAAGTATTTTATTAAGTGCCGAGTCCTGGTTCAAAGCGTTTCTTGCTATATTATAGTGGTTATACTATTATTAGCAGATTTATACGGTTTATATATTTGGGAACGGATGTTAAAGTATAAGATCCACATTTAACTTTCATGATTAAATAACCAGATGAAATATAAATAAAATGAAAATGAAACCACCATCTATCTACCAGGATGTGTTGGAAATTTGGAGGCATCCATAATTTAAGTGGTGCAGCATTAGGTCTTTCGTATTCAGTTTAATACTGACGACCGAACAAAACCTTCTCCAATGATGATGATTACTAATGGTGCACAACTTAACCGGTGAGGATTACGAGATTTTACATGGTTAGCATACAATCCTATATAATTTGTACCGTCAACCATTTACAGATATTAGCAATTTAACAATGCTTCAATTCCTTTTTAATAAACATTCAACGACTAATTGTTGAGTACATATAACAATAAGATAACAACAGGCGCCCTACAACCTATACAAATATATATATCTTTGAATGTCTCCCATATCTTTATGAAATAGAGGTTAGAGGACTAGGTTGATGAAATAGTAATCCTTTAAGTAATTAAAGGTTAAATATATATATACAATATATAGAATGGTTAGTAAAATGTTATTGAGGAAGTTTCTCAGTAAGCAATACAAAGATTGTTTGCTTTGCTTTACATAATTTGTTACCATTTATCTTAGCTACTTTATTAGTAGTTTTGCACTTTAGGGCAATACATATACATGGATCATCTAATCCTGTAGGTATATCTGCTAATCTAGATAGAATATCTATGCACATACTTTATATTTTCATACTTTATTACTTGAAGATTTAATAACAGTATTTGTATTTATATACCTGGGAACCCTATGGTTACACCAGCGTCTATTGTACCATAATCTCTATGAACAATTTTGAAACATGACTAGTAGTAGTCGATATGTATTCATCGTTAACTGGAGGTTTGTTGCGGTACGAAATATTTGCTTTTCTTAATAGTATACTTGGAATATTTTACCTTAACATAGTATATGTATGACATACAGATACATATCTCTCTCTGTTTTACCAAATTCAGTTAATTGTAATGTAATATTGATTATCAAATCTCGGTCAAATATCTACATTAGTAGTTTGTATTTTTGAAGACTGTGTGATGGTTGTGTATTAGGGTTATTGTTAGATTGGTCAGCATAAAGGCGTCTTTATGTTGCAAGTAGAGTGCTACTTGTGTCTGGTCTCAGTTGCTTTGATGTTATTATATATTTGCGCTTAAAGTATTTTAAGAGATTGTTGCGTAACATGAGAGGAAACTGTTATTTAATTTTTCAATAAGGTTTTTCTATAATTCCATGATGGTTTAAAATGAGCTCTGCCTTCCTGGTGCATTTGCATCATTTTCTTATTTCGGTGGCATATGACAATTCATATATATTGTAAACGACTATATAGAAATAACTAATGTTATGAACTAGCAATTTATTAATCATTCATAAATATTTTGTGGCTTAAATAAGTGGTGTCTTTTGAAACTCATACCCAGTGACCAGCTTTTTTGCCTTGGAAAATGTTGGTGGTGCTATTTCGAATATTGATGGTTAGATGTAACATGATCAGATATGAAAAGAAGCATTTTATCTGTTGAAATGATTTCAAAGAGATGGTTTAAATAGTGCCTTCTAGTTAGCCACTTCGAAATTGTAGATGTATTTTTACAAATCTTATTAATTCATAATCCCATTTAAAGTTTATACCTCCACTAACATGAATATGTTGTTGTGACATCTAAAATTCTGACCAGGGAATTTCAAATTCGCTCTTCATGTTGTATTATTCTTAGCTACATAATTAAAAATTCTTCATTTAAATTTTGAATTTCGCCATAGACTATACACAAATCATAAATAAAAAAATATAATTCTCTTTCAAGTTTCTTAAATTCGCTTTCTCTAAAGTATTATTACTCCTCTAAGTAAAACATCAACATGGATTATAGGTTTGTATTTGATGATGGCAATAGTAACCTTGTCAATGAAAAAGCAGAAGCGGTAGTTGATGATGCTGATTTGCAGGATAGTATCCATTAAAACTCTTGACCAATTTAGTAGATTATCGTACTATTGTTAGAAGTCGTTCCCCTATGGATGTCTATCAATTAAAAAAAAAAAAGATACAAAGAAAAAGAAACCCAAGGATGAAAATGAACCAGAACGCTTAACCAGAATATATGGTGTCTATTCTCTTCAAGATCGTGAAGCATTTTTCTCTGAATGGATTGAAAAACCAGGTGTTTCAATTTCATCTATTGCAAGATCTCTAGGAATTTTGAGTCGTACTGGTCAGAAATGGGTTAAAGAGTATAAGGAATCTGGTACCGAGGAACTTCCTTTACCAAAGACAAAAGGTAACTATAAATCAATACTTAATGGCGAACACAAGGACTTCTTGAAGAATCTAGTATATGAAGACCCCTCTGCCAACCTTAAAGATATGATGAATGCTCTTTGTGACTCTTTTGACGGATTAAATGTAGCAAAGTCGACTTTACATAGATTCTTAAAGGATGAAAGTGCTCTTTCTTTTAAACTTGTACGTAAAGAGAGTGTTGAACGAAACTCTGCTGCAAAAATTCAACAAAGATTTGAATATGTCTCTCAGGTAACTCTGATGTAGATTACGTCTCTAATTGTGTATTTATTGATGAAGCAGCCTTCAGTGTGAACATGAAGAAATCTGGCGGTTGGGCTCCAAAAGGCACAACACCAGTTGTAAAAACACCATTCACAAGAGCCGAAGCCCGTACAATTTTAGGAGCTATTTGTTATCATGGTATTGTTCAATTGAGCGTTAGAAAACCACAAGCAAAATTTTCGGATAAGAAAAGAAAAGTAAACGGAGAAAAGTCAGAGCAGACCACTACTGGAACCGTCACAGGTCACTATAAGCAATTTCTACTCGATTTAATGGATTGTCTAGATGATCACCCTATCTTGAAGAATGCATATCTAGTTATGGATAACGCCAGTATTCATAAAAGTCCTAGTATCAGTAGAATTGTATCTGCTCGTGGATATAGAATCTTGTATCTTCCTCCTTTCTCTCCAGAGCTTAACCCTATCGAACAATTTTGGTATCTTTTAAAGAATAATTTGAAAGGAGAGAATCTTTTAAATAAAGAAACCATGTCTCAAAGAATTGAAGATGCAGCTAGTTCCGTACCTATTGAATATATACAAAATCTTATTCAACATTCAGTCAAGTGCTTTTCAACATGTTTAGATAAAGAACCTCTTTGAACATAATTTATGAATTCTAAAAAGAATTTATCTCTTTTAGTATACGAATTGTTTATTGAACAGGTAGAATCAATTATCATGGTAGTACGTATTGATTTGTTTTGCAATACGACTAATTTATCTTTCTTCTACGAATTTTTTGCAACCCCAGTAGCGAATTTTTCAAAATTATTTTCGAATTTTAAAATTATAAGAACGTAAAAATTATATAGTTAATACACAAACTTTTTATATAATATAGAATTTTAATTGGTACTATGCGTAATGCAAAGCATATGGGTACGAAATAAAAATATTTATATGACGAATTTATTAACCCTTCTAATGAATTGTCATATACATGTAGCGAATTCGTACTTATTCAGATGCGATATTCATTTGAGAGAGGTGCGGGTTGTTAACACAAAAGTTTTTAATAAATAGGTGAAATAATTGCGTTTTATGGTGAGTATCCATCAAGATAGAGTTTGTATAGTACAATGCAGGATATTTGTTTTTGATGAAAAAAATAGTAAGATATATAGAGATATAAATATGGGTATCGAGTATTATAATGTGTTATCGCAAATTTCGCATAATCAAAAATATATTCATCATTAAACAACAAAGGATAATATTTGCTTGAATTAATACAAAATCAATAAAAATCAATTATACTTAAAAGCATTTGATAATACTTCATTACGAAAATCTTCAACTCCAAGCGAACTAGTATGGCCCCAAGGCTTTTCTGCATTTTCTTTATCGATTGCACAGGCAAAGCAAGCTAACCATCCATCTCTAGAATATTCATGATTAATGTCAGCAATTGTTTGAGGATGAATGTACTCTGAATTTAAACCTACATTATCTAAAATCGTTGAAATTTGCAAAATTAATCCCAATGAAGTTATATAACCAGTTTTACCTAAATCTTGGTGACGGATTATAGCTTCAGCAACGGCCTCGGCATAGGTTTTATCACCTCCACTTTGCTTTATAACAATGTCATAAGAAATAAAACCTCCATAAAATTCAAAAGACATTTTAGTCTTTTTCATATTACTTTCTGTAGTTGCGATATCATGTAAAAGACAAGTAACAAAAAGAACACTCTCATCAAGGTCCCAATCTGGGAATTGGTCGTAAATTATTGCCATACTATACTGATATACTCTTGATGAATGATTCAAGACCTTTTCAGGTAGTTCTTCTTTAACATACAGCAACACATACTTTGCTATTGGGTCATCTGGAAGAGGATATAATTTTTGTGGAGTTGGATCCCTGATTTTTGGAATAGCAGAGCCAATATCTCTTGGTACCTTCAAAAATCCATATTTTGACATTTTGGTTATTTAATATTACTGAGTTGATCAATTATGAGAAGGATAACTTATTAATAGGGTAGAATAATTTTAAAAATCAGATGTGCGGGGTTGTAGATATAGGAGGAGGAAACTAATGATTTGGTAGTCGAAGGGTAGAGTACCTTTAATTTAGATATAGGTATACAAATAGTAATGTCAATGTGTCCCGTAATTTTATGAGAACAGTTCACTTGCAACCTAAATTATTTTTAATACGTAAATTATATTATACTTTTTGCAGCAACTTGCGCAATACATAGTTCTAGAGACAAAGAAAAGGTCATAGGATAAATAATATACTATAACAAATGAAATAAGTACTGAAGTATATGACTTTAAATCATTTTAAAATATACATTACAGAGTACATGTTTAAAACCATGAATTGACTAGGAATTAATAAAAGGTATATAGGTACCCACACACACACGCCTACACTCATCATTTTTTAGAAGGTGATATTTAGGAAATTAGTTTATATTTTATTTTAGATATTAGTAGGTATTTCTTGTAGTATATTATTTACATTAATTTAATTGTATACAAAATAAGCTTAATAACTATTTTTATATTGTATCCTATTATTTCAAGTAAAATACGAAAAGAATTAATGAATTAAAAATGTAGTTACTTTGAATATATAATATTATCTTTTTATATGATTATTGATTTACTATAATAGAATGAAATTGCTAAATCTTAAATGCTTTTGTACACTTATTTCTTTTGCAATTTTTAATCCTTATTCTGTTCCTTATGAAATAACTTTATCTTATGATCTTATATCTTCAGTAAAAGATAATTCCAAAATATTTAGGCGGTGGTGAATTAAAAGGTAGTCCATACACAAGACAAAATTCCGACTCTTTTTTAGAACTTTATGGTAAAAGATATCCTTTTGAAAAGAAAAATGAAAATTATGAATACTTTTATAAAGATTTCCCTGATAAATTTGATTCTCAAACTCTTTTAGATACTTTAAATGATAAAGTAAAAATTGGCTTGGATTTGAGAAACCTAGTTTTAGAGCTCTTTTTCCTGAATTATTTAAGAAGAATATCTTCGGAGGTAGATTGGAAAATTCTGGTTTTTCTAGAATATATACTAGAATATTTTATAGTGCTTATTTAAATTTAATGGAAAACAAGATAGATATGACTTATAATGATCTTTATATTCCGTTATATTTCTTCTATTTTCATCATATATATCCCATATATCAGAACTTTCTATATAATTATCTGTAAAATTATTTCTAGATTCGTAAATTTTTACTTTTTCTAAAATAAATTTTTTATCTACTTTTTATTGATCTGAAGTGTACATTTGATATGCAAAATATAAATTTTCTTTAATACATTTATGTATACTTTTAATCATTATAAGATCTAAATTTTTAGATTTTAAGACAGTATCAATATCTCCATATCTGCACTTAATATGGGGATTGATTGCGAATTTGATGCGAAAAGTAAAAGCTCACGAATCCTTTGCGAAAAATAAACATGTCAGAAACTAGGACTCGTACGTATACCCTTGTTTTCGGTATTATTTAGAATGATACTAACCATATCAGCAATATTAAGGGCGGCAGACTTAGCTGATGAAATTCAGGCTAAGGTGTATGAATTAGCACAGGATGCACTTGATAATTATAAGATGGAGAAAGACGTGGCGGCATACCTTAAAAAAGAAATGGATCAATTATACGGACCTACATGGCATGTCATAGTAGGTGAAAACTTTGGTTCGTACGTAACACACGAACAAGGTTTTTTTACTTACTTTTATTTAGGTGAATTAGCATTTTTAGTCTTCAAAAGCGGCTAAATATAATAGAATATCTATGATTTATTTATTATAGTGCTCTATAAATAGACAAACAATATACACTAGTTACTCAATTTTTCAGTTTGACCACCAAATAAGGTGAAAACAGGCTTGCCTAATTTTTCTCTACCCTTTAAGAAATCTAATTCCATTACAAATAAGTATTCTAAAATTTCACCTTTGGATTTGTTAACCAACTCACCAGCAGCAGATGCACTACCACCAGTAGCTAAGATATCATCAACTATAATGATTTTTGAGCCTTCTGGTATAACACCTTCTTGAATTTCAAATTTATCCGAACCGTACTCTTTTTTAAATTCAGCTTGAAGAGTAGGTCCTGGCAACTTACCTGGCTTTCTTACTGGTATAAACCCAGCATTTAAAGCTAAAGCTAATGTTGGTCCGAATAAGAAACCTCTACTTTCTAATCCAACAACATAATCTACTTTGGTATCTCCAATATGTAATTTAAAAGCTTCTATAAGCTTGTTAAACAAATCTGGTTTCGTGAAAATTGGTAAGAAATCCTCAAATAAGACACCTTCGGATGGGAAGTTAGGAAATTGTTTCAAATTACCTTTTAATTCGGTAGCCAATTCTTGGATTCTAGACATGAAAATTTTACTGATGAGGAACGTTTTCAAGAGCGCCGCGAGTGATTTACAAAAACCTGGAATAGTCAGAAGTCTTTTCTGTTGGTGGAAACACATTATGCTGCTCCTCAATCTCTTGAATTAATGTTTTGTTCAATGTACAAATAAAAACTTGGTCTCTGTATATTCTTTCTGAAGTTTTGGTCAATGGTGACCAATCACCAGGCTTGTACAGAGGTTTTTGCCTAAAATTCTTTACTAACTTCCATTCTCTAGCTTGGTATTCTATTTTTTCTTTGGGTTCAAATACATAAATAGCTCCCTCAGCATTAGCAGGAACGTCACAGCTAAACTCTGCAGTTATACTCACGGCGGTGGCTGCCAGATATTTCATACTACTAGCCAATGAAATTATTCCAAATGCCCCAGCTGTGCTTCCTCTTTCTGATAACGATGCACCCCAATTATGATTCCTACTTAACAGAATAACTCCACCATTTTCAGTTTGTAGATGTGCAGATATTAATGGTTCAGGGAAATACTTGGCTCCTTTTTTGTATTTTAATTCAAGCCAAGTATCTAAATCTGTACCACGAATTTTACTATTATCCACTGCAATTCCTTCTAAATTGCTTTTATGAACTAATAAATGTGACTCAGAAAATTTGAAAATGTTGTTCCAATGTTCAAGGTCTTTTCGGGGAATGTCAGAGACATATTTGTACTTTTGGATTAAAACCAAACTGCTTGGATTTACGAGATCCACCTTTACGTTTCCTTGAATTGCAGCCGCATGGATACACCCTGAAAAAATATAAAGTAATAGAATAGATAAAAAAGACATTCTTGTTTGAATTTTTTGAGATACAACATTTTTATAATCATGAACTAATATGCTATGCTACTAAGCATACATGTTTTCTATATAATAATCCAATAGATAGTAGTGTATGTACCAACAGTGCAAATACCATTCGCATTTTTTTTTATTGAACATTTTTCAATCGTCAGCCTTTAACATTTCAATTATGCTGAATGAAACGGTTGATGCATCTGCCAATCAAATCAAAAGAGAGAATGACAAGGATTTAGGCTATGATATAGAGCAAAAAGATCAAGATAATGTGGATGAGGAAATTGAACAAGCTGAAGAAGACAACAGAGCTTCCATACTTGAATCTCAATTAAGTAAAAAGCGCCCAGCAGAAGAAGAAGAAAGAGAAGAGCCAGATGTAGTAGAAGCCAATGAAACTGGAACTCAAGAAAATGGAAGTCAAGGTGAAGAAAACGGTGAAGGAGAAGATGCTGAAGAGGAGGATGAAGAAGAGGATGATGAAGAAGAAGAGGAAGAGGAAGAAGATGTTGGCCAAAGAAGAAAAAGAAGAAGAGCCAATCAATTTATTGATATTGAAGCAGAAGTTGACGACGAAGAAGAAGAGGAATTAGATGAAGAGGACGAGGAAGCAGAGCTATTAAGAGAACAATTTATTTCTGATGATCGTGATAGGGAAGGGGATTTAGAAGAATCTCAGGATGATAGGTTACATAGGCAGTTTGATCGTCGTAGACAAGAAGCTGAAGATCAAGATGCAGAGCAATTAGCAGAGACTTTGAAACAACGTTATCGTAGAACACACGGTGTTTACAGAGGTGAAACTACTACTAGTGGAACTGTATCCCAAAAATTATTAATGCCGTCAATCAATGACCCTGCTATTTATGCTATTAGATGCACACCAGGACGTGAAAAAGATTTAGTTCGTAAGTTATACGAAAAGAAAAGAACTTTAGGTAGACTGGGAAAACCATTAGAAATCATTACTGTGTTCCAAAGGGATTCGTTTAGAGGGCTTATTTACATTGAAGCTAGAAAACCAGAAGCAATCGAAAGGGCATTGACCGGTATGGTTAACGTTTATTCAAGACAAAAGACTTTGGTTCCTGTGATTGAATACCCTGCATTACTTAAACAGGTGAAGTCATCTGATGTCGAAATTGTTCCAGGTATTTATGTAAGAATTACTAGAGGAAAGTATAAAGGCGATTTAGCAATTGTTGATAACCTTTCTGAAAATGGTTTAGATGTTAGATGTAAATTAGTTCCAAGATTGGATTATGGTAAAAATGATGAATTTGATAAAGATGGAAAAAGGATTAGGTCTAAGGTTGTTCCTGTTCCTAGATTGTTTAATGAACACGAAGCAAGGATGTACGATAACGAATCATTGCAACCAGGTAGAGGACCACGTTCATATATATACAAAGGTGAAGAATATAATGACGGTTTCTTATTTAAAGACTTCAAACTTCAGTTTGTTCAAACAAAAGACGTTCACCCTACTTTGCACGAATTAGATTTATTCAGATCTGGCAATGCCGAAGAAGAAGGATTAGATATTGCAGCTGTAGCAGCCTCTTTAAAAAATAAAAAGAGCTCAACGCAAAGTTCAACTTTCCAACCAGGTGACAGAGTAGAGATCCGTAGAGGAGAACAGGCTAGAACTGTAGGTAGGGTTTTAGCAACTTCACTAAATGAGGTCACAATTATTGTAACCAATAGTGGTGATCCAAATTTTGTTAATCAAAAATTGACAGTTCCAGCTAGTGATTTGAGGAAATTATTTTCAGCTGGTGATCATGTCAAGGTAGTTGAAGGAAAACACTCAAATGAAACTGGTTTGGTTATTAAAATTGATAATGATTCAGTTGTTCTTTTGAGTGATCAAACACAAGAAGACATCAGGGTTTTTGCCAATTACTTAATTAAAGCTACTGATACTTCCCTGACTATGCTTTCAAATGAAAGCCCCTATGATGTCAAAGATCTTGTTGAGTTAGGAAGTTCTACAGTAGGAGTTATTCTCAAAACAGAAAAAGGATTATTTCAAATTCTTGGTTCAGATGGTAGAATAATGAATGTTAAACCCTCAGGTATATCCTCTAAATTAAAATTAAGTCGTTTTGAACAAGTTGCGACTGATCGTAGAGGATCTACAATCAAAGTTGGTGATACTGTAAAAGAAGCCTTAGGTGACAGCAAGAGGGAGGGTATTATTTTGCATATTTACAAAACTACTTTGTTTATTCAATCGAAGGAAATTTTGGAAAACTTGGGTATATTTGTAGCTAACTGTATGAACGTGAGTACCATAACTACAAAGGATTCAATGGTTTCAAAATCACTTGGTCCAGATTTAACAAAAATGAATCCTAATCTTAAAACACCTGCATCAATCGCAACAGCTGGATTACAAACTAAATCTGGAGGAAGAGATAAGTTGATATATAAAGATGTTGTTGTTACAGGTGGAAATCATAAGGGATTAATGGGTAAAGTTACTGATACAGATGATGTTTATGCTAGAATTGAATTACATACCAAATCGAAGAAAATTAAAGTCAATAAAAACCAATTAAGTGTTCTTATTAGAGGACAATCAATCCCATATTTAAGATTTATTGGTGCTGCAGATACAACCAACACACCACCTCAAAGGATGGGCCAGGGTCCTGCCTTTTCTTCTGGTGGCAGATCATCTTGGGGAGCTGGCCCAGAATCTGGCCTTAGCGGAAATGTTTCCACTTGGGGAGGAGGTAAGACTCCATCAGTATCTTCCCATTCAGGGGGGGTGTCATCTTGGGGAGGAGGTAAAACACCTGCGTATGGTGGAAATGTTTCTTCTTGGGGTAAAAACAGTGGAGGGGCATCTCAATGGGGTGGAGCTTCAAATTGGAAAAAAGGTGGTGCATCCACTTGGGGAGCAGAACAAAATGGTGCAAACTCTACTTGGGGATCTTCTAATCCTAATGGAGCTAATTCAACTTGGGGATCAAATAACCAAACTAATCCAAATGGTTCTAATTCCACTTGGGGAAATACTGGTGGCAAGAGTTCTTGGGGTTCAGGATCGACCTGGGGTTCTAACTAGGTATTGATTGGTTAAGTATATATTAAGTCGTGTATAATAATAAATAACAATGCAAGTAATTAAAGGTTTTCGCAACCAGGACAATTATGTAAAGTTTCATGTACAAATACATCACAATCTATGCAAAAGTCATTTCTGCATCGATTGCACCGGTATCTGGAACTGACAATATTATCAAGCTTACTTAAATCATCATCACTTTTCGGCTGACCATCGGGAAACTTAAGCAAACATCCGAAGCAATGGCTCGATGGATATTCCTGGCTAACAGGTACCTCCTTAAAATCAATTAAGGGGACTAAGTGATGGTATGATCTGGCTAAATGAGTAGATAAAATAAGCATGAGGCCACAAACAGGACACACAGTAGGTAAATTACAAACTTTACTAAAGCATTGTGGGCATTGAAACCCCACCAAACCAGTTTCTTTATTTCTGCTATCAGTGCTTCCCATATTTCGTCCTTCAATATTAGAAACAGGATGACATGAACAAAGTTGAAGTAATTCTTGAGTGATTGAAGAGCTTGCCGATGAAAGCGAAGGATTTATTTTTACAGGAAAACCCATTTTTATTATTGGGACCTCACTACTTTCATCTAATTCCCTTTTCTTTTGTTTTGTAATCGGTAGTGGTACAACACAATCTAAAAGAAGCTCTTTGAAATGTCCTTCATTCATAATTACCCCATAATTAGGATTGTTTGTTGTATTAGTTATGCGATTAGTTTTGTTAACTATTTCTTGACAAATAGCTACTTGTGCAGATAATCCAATGACTTTGACTTTGATGTTATCTTTAACAAGGTTATCTATAGTCTTATGTATATCTCCAGGATCACTTGTAAATAAGGCACCAAATATAATCAAAATTTCTTTAGAGTTCTTTGTATCATTAAGATTATTTCCAAAGTTATATTTCAATAATGAACGTGCCATTTCAAGGGCATTTTGTAATGATGGATCACCTTTAGGTTCAAATCTATTATGTTGTCTTGCTTTTAGCTGTCTTATTTTTTCAATATGGAATTGTGGGGACCCACTTACCTCACTTACCAAATGTGAAATACCATTCCTCATAAGGACTATACCCATTTGAGAAATAGGATTCTGATCAAAGAATTCTAAGATAAACTCTTGAAGCAATGAAAGCATCATCAGGAATCTATTTGGCCTGAGATCTTTTTCCAGCATTATCATTGACCCATCAATAACGACAATCAAAGTTCGTATAATACCTCTCTGATAAGGTGCTGTGGGGTTTTTCATTATTTTTTTCTTTCTGTTCTCTATCATTGTTTGAATTACACTTTCCAAAGTTCTTCCACTCTCGTCATCTTTGACAATATCCCAGGTTCTTTGATATTCTTCTTCCCAAGCATACCCATTAGCCTTCTTATCTTGTTGGGCGGACTTGGATTTAGAATTACCTTCAAAATCACTCATAGAACCTCTGGATGAGGGTGACGATCCTTTATAATCCTCATCCGAATCCATATTATATCTCTAAAACTAATTTAAAAATTTGTGCGAGAAAATGAGTTGAAAATAAAATTACTAGTGTTATTTAGAATACAAATTCTTATTTATTTACATGTTTTGCGTCTATACATCTATTTGGTTATATGCACTTAATTTCCTTCTTTTATTTGCATTCAATGAATCCATCGTAACTATTTTTTTAGAAAAATCTACTTTGAGATCACTGCCAACATCATAGAAGAAGTCAAAAAAGGTATTTATATCAGTTTCAAAGGCGTCTTCTGTGAAACTGGGATATAAAATATCCAAATCCAAGTTCTGTTTAATAAATTCTCTATCAATGAATTCAGAAAGACTATAACCACCTGGTGGTGAAATTTCTTCGTAAACGTCATCTGAAAAATAAATATCTGTATCACAACCGTGATAGAAATCATGAAACTCTTTTTCGGAATATAAAGTTTTAAACGAAATGTTTTTAGGAAAATCCTTTTCTTTAATTTCTCTATTTTTTTTGACCTGTGGTATTGGTGCTGTATCATTTTCTTGTATGTAGAAGTTTCGAAGGAGTTGAATTGCTTCACTTCTCAATATACCTCCGTAACTCGTATAATTACCCCTTCCATTATCAATATTATCCTTATTTATCGTTAATACTGTACCATTTCCACCAAATCTATCGTTTCCACATCCGTAGACCACCTTCTTAATACCAACATGTTTGAGAGCTGAAGCACACATAATACAGGGTTCCACCGTAACATAAAGTGTTATTGATCCAAACACTCGCCTAATATACTCTATATCATTCCTTTTACCCTCAGGAATTCTATCTATAATACTGTCAATGGCTATAAATTCAGCATGTCTTGTTCCATTTAATGTATCATTTGTACCATTGAATCCGATTGAAACAACATTAGAACTTTCTAAGCTTATATTGGTATATGGAAAATCGTTATCCTGAACTAGTATACAAGCAACAGGCGTTTCATTAGTCATTAATGCTCTGTATGCTACAAACAAAGCTAGTGACATATACCTAAATTCATTTTTTAGGTCGTTCATTGAGAAAAGTTCGAGACATGTCAGACTTACATAAACAGTTTTTGAAAAAGGTTAAGGAACAAGAAAGACAACTTGGGTTGCCAACATTATCAGAAGGATCTACATTAGAAGAATTAGGAAGATCAGAAATATCTTTGTATGATAAACCACTGTTTAAAATTGGTAACAAAAAAGTGGTAAAGAATCAAAAGAATCATTTTAGTATCAAGGAGAAATATGAGACAGAAAGAACAAGCACATTTCCGATAATTGATAAATTCACAATACCTAGTACTAAGAAGAGCCTTCAATACTATTATAAGCCTTCTCAATCAGGTAGACTCTTTGTTTTTAATCACGGTGCTGGCTCATCGTCGATGTCTTTCTGCAAGTTGGCACAAAATATGGATTCAAGTGTACTCTGCTATGATATGAGAGGCCACGGATATTCTTCGGATACAGATGATTTTTCTTTGCATCAATTAACAGAGGACTTTAAGTTCTTGATCGAAAGTTTCACCGCAAAGTATAGTATAGTGGATGGAATATACCTAGTGGGCCACTCTTTGGGCGGCGCTGTTCTTACTAATTATTTACAGAAGTATCCTAGTAATGGGTTGAATATCAAAGGTTTAGTAATGATTGATATAGTAGAAGAAACTGCCGTTAGCTCATTCAGTGGTATGCCTTCTTTCATTAAAAAAATACCTAAACATTTCAGCAATTATCAACAAGCAGTGAACTGGCATATGAAAGGTCTTTTACATAATCAAGAATCCGCTATTATAAGTGTTCCTGATTTATTTATAGATAATGATGTGATTGAATGGAGAACTGATTTAATTAAAACCCAACCGTTTTGGGAAACATGGTTTAAAGGTTTATCTGCTAATTTCGTACAATGTGGAGATCATGTAGCTAAATTATTACTATTAGCAGGCCATGAAACCTTAGATACTGCCTTAATAATTGGCCAAATGCAAGGAAAATATCAATTGACTGTGTTCAATGATCCAAATGCAGGCCACTTCCTTCATGAAGACATACCTCACCAAATTGCGAATAGTCTATTAGATTTTGCAAAGAGAAATGATTCTCCTGATGAATATATGAGAAAAGAGCTCGGATTTATACCTAAATGGGGAGGTAAGATTCATGAATAAAAATATCTCTAAATAGCATATATATTAATCAATACTTAAGTTGTTTTCTTTTATTTCTTTCTCTTTTTGTTGAATGATGTCTACTAAACTATCGATCTTTTTACTTGCAACTGGGAACCTTGGGTTAATTAAGAATGGCCTTAAGTCAAATCTATTATCATCCGGGGAGTATTGTTCGGCATGATAAGCTGGGGTCATAGTAGTCATTTTGTGTCTGTTTATAGCATAAAAGAACCAAAATCTTTTGACCTTTTCAGCAACTTGTTCAGCTGTTAAATTAAGAGGCGGCTGTGACCATTCATGGTATAATTTAACAAACATAGAAACAGGTCCACATTTATCAACTTTACGTAATTTACCAAACCTAGATAATTCATCGTAAGACATACCCATATCTATTTCATCACTTTGAACATAATTTTGAGTAATAGGTTCCAATTCAGCAGTTGGTGTTGCTGATAAAAACTCACTTAAAATTGGTAACTCAAAATTAGTTGTTGCCCATTTGATGAACCTCTTTAAATCTGTTTTTGAAATCCCTCCAATAGGATTAATGTCAGCACTAGAGCAATCATATTTAGTTAAATATCCTCTTAAACACTCATCAACATTAGCACTTCCCAAAACCAATAAACCCCCAGAGATATTTCTAGTCCAAGGCAATAATTGAGCGAAAAGATAACTAAGAACCATTCTCAATCTTGCTTGAATATTTTGTAACGCTAAATTCTCTGTTACAGATCCACCAAAGACTTTAAAAATAGGTTTTTTACCAGTGGCTATTTCAAATACTGAAACAACAGCTTTAACAAGAGAGTCCATATTCATATCAACATGATATGATCCGATTTTAGAGGCAAGTTCTTTTGCTCTTTTTCTTGTGTCCATGGAAGAATTTTCAGTACCCATAAAACTGGAGTAAAATAACTTTTCTGCAACATCTTTAGGTGAAGTAGGAACCCAATCTGGGGAATGAGTAAGCATTTGGACGTCAGAAATGACTTGTTGGTTCCCAGCTGCACATGCCTCTGTGACAAGACGACACATCAGGTGAACAATAACGGCCGTTGCACATGAGTCAATACCTCCACTTAATGGTAAAAAGAAACCGGCACATTTAGATCTTCTTAAGTAATCCCATAACCAGCAAGCTGGTCCCAATGCAATTTCTTCTTCTGGTAAGTGATATTTTACCTCAGTGGGTTCAGTTGGCCAAAGTAACGGATCGAAAACGTTGGCTTTAGGAGATAATCTTATATCCGTTTCAACAACTTTATAGTGAGATAATTGTGTCACAGCTTGCAATGCAGCCAGTTTCTGATTTCTATAAGAGCTGACATCATCAAGATCAATTGTAGCTGAAATAACTTCAACATCATTTAAAGAAAATTGGGAAGCTTGTGCTAACATTAAACCATTGACAATAATACATGCACACCCATCATAGTATAATCTATCACCATCACAACCTCTTTGATTTGAATAAAGATAAACTCCTCCTGCTTTTTTAGTTGCTTCCATAATAAGTTCGAGTCTTAAATCTAATTTCCTCAATTCATGATGTGAACCTGAAGAATTAGTAAAGATCTCAACACCATCCAATGCCATGGTGATATGTGGAGCTTGAGGAGTAAATAATTCTTCACAGGTTTCAGGACCCAATTTTGTCTCAAGAGTTTCAATAATACAATCACCAATTAACGTTTTTACTTGTCCTGAAATATTTTGGACCTCATTTGGCAAGATATATTCCTCAGAGTGTTTTGGTCTTCCCCAAGGAGTGAAATGTCTCATTTCTCTATAATTACCATCATTAGCCAAATGTAATTTTGGTCTGATAAGAAGAACCTTTCCATTATATGAGATAATCCTACAGTTGTATTTCACTGACTTATGAGATATTGGCATACCAATATCAAGCAATATACCATGTGTTTCTGGATCCTTCAATATATCGGCATACATTTGCCATGAATGATCATATAAATCATTTTCTAAGAAGTGATCCAAACATCCATAACCACAAATTTCTAATTCTGGACCTACTCTTAGGTTTGAACCGGATTTTTTGGCTTGCTTAATACTTTCAAGGATCCTATCTCTATTTCCTTCAAAGTCCAATGCCCATTGGTTTAAGTTACAGGTAGAAACGGTGATATAACGTCCCATGGTTCAAATTGAGATAATGAGGGAGAAATTTTAAATGCGAAAATTGATGAATCATACAATACATTAAGTTTCATACATAAAAACTAAACTAAATAGCAGTAATTGGATCAACTCCACTAGCAATATTACATTGGTGCATTAATCTTCTTTCATCTTTACCATCATCTTTAACGCCTTTAAATTCACCAGTTACTGAATGCCATACACCTCTATTGAAGAAGATAACAAGATCTCCTTCTTCCCAACCATGTGCAAGAACATTTTCAGGAGCAATGGCAGGTCTCATCAATTGGTGGACCTTTTCTCTAGAGTCTTCTAATCCTAAGGTCTTCACGGATCCATCTTCGGTCTTAGTATGTAATTTAAACAAACAACATCCATGAATTTGAAGATGGTGTTCTTGGGTAACAGGGTTAGTCCAAACCATTGGTAATTTTTTAACTTTTTGTTCTTCCCATGGTGGTAATTTATCGAAGGGTAATTCTTTACCTTCACTGACCATGGTAAGACCATCTGCAGTTGCTTTTGCTGGGGAAATAAAGATATATGGATGTGGTGCATATTCAATAGTGGTGTTTAAAGCAAACTTTTTGTCTTCTTCACTTAAGAGTTTGAAAGCTTGAGCACCACTAACAAAACAAGTGGCACCTTGAGCAACTTCCAAAGTATCCTTTGAATCACCATAATCAATGATGTTAGTTTGAGTAGCTGGTGGAACTTTAATACCTAACAAAGTAGTAACCATTGGAGGACTGAGCTCATAAAGAGCAGAATCAATGTGCCATCTATAAAATCTAGTTTTATGCTCTTTCTTGATTTGTTCCTCAGTCAATGGGGATTTATGGAAACTGGTATGAGATGGATGTGTTAAATTGATAGTTTCACCATTTTCATTACCTTGCTCTTCAGGACCAAAGCTTCCTTGTCCTAATATTTGAACCTGAGGTTGACTTTTGACAGTAGTACCATCTTTTCTTAAAACAGATTGCTCGTGTCTAAATTCTTTATCATGACCATAACCACCTAAACCACCTTTTGGCTCTGGAATGCTTGGATCAAATCTTTTAGTAAGCTCATATTGGGATTTTGGCTTCAATTCAGCCAAACCAGGAATAACAACAACCAAATATTTATGAACCGCTTCGAATAAAGATTTAAAATCTTCTTCATTTAAATTGACTGGATCATTATTACAATAAGCTGGAAGTTCAATTTTGCAACCAAATTTTTTTGGAAGTGGAGTAATAGTTAACTTTTCTACTGAGGGCATTTTATGATTTATAATAAATTATGTAGATCTTACTTTGATTCAGAAAAGTAACTGGGGACAAGGTTTATATATATAATTGGGATCTCCGAACCACCGTGGAGGAATCATAAATATCTCCGCGGAGAAGATAACAGAATTAACTATGTGAAATACATAGTTAAGGATAATGTTGCTCCGCGGAGAAACCGGCCCACCGATCACTACTGATGACGATTCACGAGCAAAAGCTTTCGGTATTCCAACGGGCAGAGCATTTTTGTCTAAGAATGCGCGGAATTGTAGGTTTCTCCGTCGGAGCAGCCAAACCAAGTAACGTACCATAATATAATAAGGCAATATCCATTAAAGTAGGGCAAGTATAATCTTGCAAATAAAAATAAAAAACCACTTAGTTCTATTTAAGCTTTGTTTATCTATTTATAAGTATAAATCTAACTTTTTGTACATTCCATACTATATAACTTTAAGCTAAGTAGAAATCTTTAGTATTTAACATCCAAATCATGCTAATTGTACTAACAAAGAATGGACCAGCTAAACCCTTATCAAATTTACAATTCTTATATACAAGCCATTCAAGGTTAAAGTGAAAGAAAGCTACAGCAAAAGTCCAGAAAACCATATCAAAAACTGGCTTATCATTCAAATACCATGAACCATAAAGTCTAACAATTGAAGCAATTATAGTCCAAGTTCCAAAAGTTCTAACCCCTAATGGAGAAATTTCACTGGGATCTGCAGTGGAATATACTTTTTTAGTTAAGTCAGTTGAAAAATAGGCTTGAATTGAGTTGAAGATTGATACTGCGGAAATGAAAAAGAGCCAGTGGGGTAAATAACCACCTGTAGTACTAGTGGGTAAAAATGATTGTAAACCACTCAACATAGTTTAATTATAATGAATGCTTGGAAGTCGTCTGATTTGAGGTAATCTCAAAATGCGCCAGGTATAATTGCGGGTAACACCCAGACCAAGAGAAAAGTTGCAATTATAAATTTATATATAGAACAATGATGATAGAACTAGATATGATTGTTAATTAACTTATAAACTAAATTCATAATTTAATGGTTTGTAGGATCGTTACTCTTTAAAACGTCAACAGCAGGACCTAATAATCTTTGGAATCCTGATTTATCTAAAGTAGCTACTATCACAGTATCAAGGGCTTCTACAGTGGCTTGTCTTGGTAAATCATTTAAAAGGGCTATTTCACCAAAATAATCACCTTTAGTTAATTTTAAAATTTCACCTTGACCATCTTTTTTAACACTACAATTACCGCTCTCAATGAAATAAAAGTTTTCTCCGGATTCACCTTGAATAACAATTTTATCACCTGCATGATATATTTCAGTTGTTAAAGCATCTGCTAATTTAGAAATTTCATTGTTTGATAAACTTGATAAGATTTTAACATCTTTTAAGAAGCTTTCATACATTAATCTCTTATTAAATGTACCTTCTAATAAGATTCTTCTAAATGTTAAACGATCTAAAGCCCAACAGGTAACTTCACTTGCTGCTATAACAGTGGCAGCTCTTGGAGAATTATGCATTAAAGCTAATTCACCAAATGAAGATCCTTCTTTACTTGAACCTCTTTCAATATTATCAACATAAAATTCAACAGTACCTTTTTCAATTATATAAAAGTAGTCACCTTCATCTCCTTGTTTAATAATTTCATCTCCTTTTTTATATGACTTTTTTGTTAAAGCTGATAAGACAGTCTTTTTAGATTTTGAATCTAATCTTTTAAATAAAAAGTTCAGTTGTAAAGTTTTATCTAACTCAATTTTTTGAGAATCAGTTAAATCATTGGTTGGTGGTTTCCAGCTATCTGATTTAAATTTATCCGGGTTTAAAGCTTCAGCAGAAACTGAAGTTCTTCTGTTAATGTTGAAATTAATAGGAATTTTGGTCTTTGTTAATGGTTGAGGTTCATCTTTAGATTCTTCTTCTTCAATATCATCAGGCCCTTTTTCATTTGGATCTAATTCAGGTAAATGTTTTTCAGAAGTTGTATTATTAGCATTATAATCATCTTTGAATAGTTGATGAGGATCATTACCATCATTAAATGGACTTTTGAAACTTGGTTGTCTACTATTAATATGACTATTGCTCATTAAGTTAACGTTGTCAATATTTGGGAATAAATTAATACCAGCAGCTTTTGCTTTACCTTGTTGTTGCCACAAGTAAGATCTTTGCAATTCTAATTTTGAATTAAAATAGTTGGCACAAAATTGTAATACGTCAACTGGATTCTTAGATATGATCTCTTTCTGTAATTGATTTAATTCGTCTGTGATGAATTGATTGTTCATTCTTCAACTTTTAAGTACAAACAAATTATAATGAAATGGGAAACTGTTAGCTTCGTTTGACCCTTGGTATCCTCAATTTCTCGTTTGCTTGAAGGACACGACCGCGAATAATGTCGCAATTTTGGCCACAGAAATATCGTCTTTGATCAGGGTAAAAAGTACGACATGTTGCTTCCCCTTTAGGAAAATAAAGTCGGGTTAAGGACACCTCATCAGTAACAGGAGGCGTTCGCATGGTTAACAATCTTAACTCATACGTTAATTACGGTTTAAGACATTAGTTCCGGGAAAGGCTTTGCTTTATGATTACGGTATTTATTGTCAACGTAACAAACTATATATATAGAATAACCATTTATAAATTATTTTTGAACTATTTAAAATGAATTAGCCTCTAATAAACCACTAGGTGTGGTTATTTTAATCGTTTATGTCTTACAATAATCTAATATAGTTAGCAACGCACATGATCAAAATTAAACGTACGTGGCAGTTGTTGAGCATTACACGACCAGTTCTCAGAACTTCCGTAGAACTTTACACGTCAACCTAAAAAATTTATTTAAGTGAGAGCGTCGCCAGAAACTTTTCAAGGAAAAATGATGTTCAATTCTTATAGATCACTTACTGGTGTATCTTTCATATACCTTTTATTAGTATTAGTATTACCATTTTTTAATCCTAATGGATCAGGTGTTTTAGCTTCTGATGAAACTGAAAATTATGGTACCGTGATCGGTATTGATTTAGGTACCACTTATTCTTGTGTAGGTGTTATGAAGAATGGAAAGGTTGAAATTTTAGCAAACGATCAAGGTAACAGAATTACCCCATCTTATGTTGCATTTACTCCAGAAGAAAGATTAATTGGTGATTCTGCCAAGAATCAAGCTCCTTCTAATGTCGAAAATACGATTTATGATATCAAAAGATTAATTGGTTTAAAATATGATGATAAAACTGTTCAAAAAGAAATCAAATCTTTACCATATAAGATCGAAAAGAAGAGCGGTAAACCAGTTGTTAAAGTCGAATTCAACGGTGAATCCAAAACTTTTAGTCCAGAAGAAATCAGTGGTATGATTCTTTCTAAAATGAAATCAATTGCTGAAGATTACTTAGGTAAAAAGGTTACTCATGCAGTTGTCACTGTTCCAGCTTATTTCAACGATGCTCAAAGACAAGCCACAAAAGATGCTGGTGTTATTGCTGGTTTAAACGTTTTAAGAATCGTTAACGAACCAACTGCTGCTGCCATTGCTTACGGATTGGACAAATCAAACGAAGAAAAACAAATTGTTGTCTATGATTTAGGTGGTGGTACCTTCGATGTTTCTTTATTATCTATCGAAGGTGGTGTCTTTGAAGTTTTAGCTACTGCTGGTGATACTCACTTAGGTGGTGAAGATTTCGATAACAAGATTGTAAAATACTTAACTAAAGTTTTCAAGAAAAAACACGATATCGATATTTCTTCTAACAAGAAAGCTCATTCTAAACTTAAAAGAGAAGCCGAAAAAGCTAAGAGAACTCTTTCTTCACAAATGAGTGTTAGAGTTGAAATTGATTCATTTGTTGATGGTATTGATTTCTCTGAAACCATCTCAAGAGCTAAATTTGAAGAATTAAATATTGATTTATTCAAAAAGACTTTAAAACCAGTTGAACAAGTCTTAAAAGATGCCAATGTTAAAAAATCAGACATCGATGATATTGTCTTAGTTGGTGGTTCTACTAGAATTCCAAAAGTTCAAGAATTATTAGAAAACTACTTCGATGGTAAAAAAGCTTCCAAAGGTATTAACCCTGATGAAGCTGTTGCATACGGTGCTGCTGTTCAAGCTGGTGTCTTAAGTGGTGAAAGCGGAGTTGAAGATATCGTTCTTTTAGATGTTAATCCAATTACTTTAGGTATTGAAACTAGTGGTGGTGTCATGTCTACTTTAATTAATAGAAATACTGCTATTCCAACCAAAAAATCTCAAATTTACTCAACCGCAGCTGATAACCAACCAACTGTTTTAATTCAAGTCTACGAAGGTGAAAGATCTTTAGTCAAAGATAATAACTTATTAGGTAAATTCGAATTAACTGGTATCCCACCAGCTCCAAGAGGTGTTCCACAAATTGAAGTTACTTTCAGTTTAGATGCTAATGGTATCTTAAAAGTTGAAGCAGCTGATAAAGGAACTGGAAAATCTAAATCTATTACTATCACCAACGATAAAGGTAGATTATCTAAAGAAGATATTGAAAGAATGGTTCAAGAAGCTGAAAAGTATGCTGAACAAGATGCTGAAGTTAAGGCTAAGATTGAAACCAGAAACTCTTTTGAAAACTATGCTCACATGTTGAAGAATCAATTAAATGACAAGTCAGAAACTGGATTAGCTAACAAATTAGATGATGACGATAAAGAAACTTTAGATGATGCTATCAAGGAAGCTCTCGAATTTATTGAGGACAACTACGATACCGCAACTTCTGAAGAATTTGAAGAACAAAAACAAAAATTAATTGAAATTGCTAACCCAATAACTGCTAAATTATATGCTGGAGCTGGAGCTGGTGCCGGAGCTGAAGATGCACAATTTGGTGACGATGATTCTGACGATGAATTCGATCACGATGAATTGTAGATATAAATAGTGTAGTATAATATAGAGCAGGTAATACTCTAAAATATATTTTCCCGTTGTGCTTTAACTACTATAATGATGTAATTGATCACGATATTAATCACGTGAGATCTTTTTTCTCAAAATTTTTCAAGGAAGAACTATAGGCATAGAATTTTCAGACAACTATAGTTTCAATAGAATATACTAAACCAAAATGAGTTCTAGAAAACTACAGAAGTATGTTATCATAGATATATAGGATCTATATGAATAGTGGTAATAAAATTTTGACATTTTTCAATAGATTTTACTATTATCATTTTATACTAACAATTTTTCAGAGAGATTGAAAATACTTTTAAAAAAATAAACGAAGGATTGGAAAGTTTTAACTATCACTACGATCGTCACCAAGATCTCAATGGTCAAGTGCTAGACAGAAATCTTGAAAGTCAAAAGGAAAAACTAGAATCTGACTTGAAGAGAGAAATAAAGAAGCTACAAAAAAATCGTGAACTGATTAAAGGATGGCAGCTGAATGAAAACGTTGAAGTAGTAGTATCCAGAAGTAAACTACAGGAATATAGAAAACTAGTGGAAGATGCTATGGAAAAGTATAAAGAAGTAGAAAAACTGTCTAAAATGAAATCATTTTCAAACCAGTCTATTATGTTAGCTAGTTTGGAAGAATCTCAACATTTGACTAAAGATGCAATTGAAGTGATAAACTTCTTGGAAGAAAGCTCAGAAGAATTAAATGGTCAAGTTGAAGCATTAGAAGCGGAATTTGAAAGGATATCTGGTAAGAAATCTAAAAAGAATCCTTCAGTCGAATCAGAAAAGCAAGAAATCGAGCAATTTATCAATACTGATAAATTTCACTTAGAAAAATTTGAAAAAATCATTGAATTTGTTAAACAAAGACAAATAAATCCGGAATTAGTGATGAAAATAAAAGAAGACATAACCTTTTATCTTGAGTCGAACCAAGAACCGGACTTTATGGATGATGAGACTTTGTATGATGAAATATTCCTGCAAGCTGAATCAAATTATAAATACACACCAGAAGTATCTGAGCCAATAATCGAAGAAACACTAGAACAGTTTCATAGCGAACCTGTAAATGGCGTTGCAACTTCACTACCTAAAGCTCCAGAGAAACAGAAATCGAAGTCTCCTACCCCGGTTACCCCAGTTAAAAAAATTATTGAAACTACAACCCCAATTAAAAATAGGATTTCAACGCCGGATATTGGTACACCTGATATTGCCACACCTGATATTGTGCATAAATTAAAACCTGCGTCAACACCTTCTAAAGTAACTGGAGAAGTTGCCTGGGCATCCGTTGCTAGTGCCGCAGCGGTTGCAGCAGGAAATGTGTCAACTGTACCATCTTCAGCAGACTCAGAGAAATCAACTCTTATGGGAGGGGATAAGAACAATGCATCATCAGTTCTGGTAGAAAGTACTATAAGTGAAAATAGTCAAGAAACTTTTGATAAGGTAATACCGCACCAAAACAGTATCTCAAAAGACCATCCTTTCCAAAAAGTACTTTACAACTCTGAATTGCAAGAAGCAGAAACCAAATTATTCTCAGATTTAGATTTATTGAAAGTCCCACCCGGAATTCAAAATCTTATACTATCATTCAATGCTAGCAGAAACCAAGGAAAGCTTTTACAAGTACCACAAGCCAATTTATTAGCCACCTCCATTCAAAAGCCTTACTTGCCCCAAGTCGTTCAAAACCCCTTTTATCAATATGTTGAAGAGGTTCCAAAAGGGTTCACTAAACCACCATTACATTTATTGAATTATCAAAATTATTGGAATAAAGTTAGAGCAGAGAATTCTTTTGATAAACTTGTAGCTGATATTAACAACTTGATTACACAACAGAAACATGCTTTAGCTGAGAATCCCGGTAACCCTCCTAACTTTGATTTGATTAATGAGTTAACAATGGTTTTATTCTACGGTTTCTTTTATGGTATAACACCATTAGAAAACTATATCGCAGAATCTAAGTTAATTGAATTAGGATGGAATCCTTATAATATCAAAACTTTGACTTCCAAAGTTTCAAATGCTGATAAATATTTCTATTGGCTTAGAAATATGGGGTTGCAACAGGAATCAGAAGAACAAATACAATTTGGTGATTATCAAGTATTTGATTTATCATCCTGGGAAATACTTGCTAAATTTGGTTTTAGGTACGATAAAAGTTTAGCTGATAACACACCTTTATCAAGTTTGACTGAGTAGTGCGTCTATAGTGTATAATACATGCTTCGTTATATTGATCTATACCAACTTCAACAAACTCTATTGAGTAACCGCTGTAGTGTCAATCAGGTCTGATAGTATCATATCGGAAGGTACCATCACATTTTCAGATGAAATGATATCTGACAGAAGATGTAAAATATCTGACAGGCATGGTTGATTATAACTTGGTGATACATTCCCAGTATATTCTTTACACACTGGTACTTTTTTACAATGGTAAGGGATATTTAAAACAGTTTTGAAATTTTTATGATTGTGAATTTCAAAATTTGACATGTTGTTGGGAACACTAACAAGTGAATTAAAATCTTGGATACCAAGACTATTTGATTCCTTCATGATATAGATCTTCAAATATCGCGAGTTGTGAAATTTGCAGCCATTAAATTGGAGATTTAAATGAAGTAAATAAATATGATATAGTATATAAAACTATTCATGAAAACATAAAATATTTATCAAAAGAAAAGAACCTTTATAATTACTATTCAAATTAATATTTCAATCAAATAATAAGTATAACAGCCGCTTAGTTCAAACTCGAGTAGCACACGACCGAATTTATCTGACCGCGGGCAGGAATATGTGGAGAAGTATTTTCAGAAGTTGATATGGAGTACTACTCTTCACTTGATGCATCCCAATTAGATGCGGAGACTCCAACATTATTTGAACTTATTTCTGCAAATCAGCTTGAATCCCTTCTATCTCCATCATTAAGATATATTCTAGTGCACTATGCAAACAAATACCCATATTATTTATTAAAGGTAGTTAATAATTTCGATGAACTTAATATTGTATTAAGGTCATTCATCGAATGGTACTTCTTCAAATATTGGCAAGGTTCATTCACAGAAAACTTTTATGGATTGAAAAGAGTTAGTCAAACCCCTTTATCTGATAAAAAGTACAACAGTGGTAAATTGACTCAATTAGTTCCTTCAATGATAGAAGAAAGAAGAAGCTTATCAAGTCTACAAAAAGCGGTTTCTCTTTTCGAAATCACAGGTGCTTCATACTTGTCCGAAAAATTTAATTACTGGTATGAAATATGGTATCCCAAAATGATAACAAACCAATTGGTCCCTCAAGATCCTACATCATCCATAGATGTGTTTCAAACGAGATTGAAAATTCTTTTCGTCAAGTATTATCCTTATGTACAGAGTTTATTAAGAGCAGGAAACTTAATAACTACTCTTCTATATCTAAGTGGAAACACTAAATCACCAAGTCTTTTGACGTATATTTTTAAAATAAACTATGCCAGATTAAATCAATATGATTATTCAAAGAATGAGCCACCTTTAAAAAGTGACAAGAAAAGACCAAATAGAGTAACCCCGCCTACAACTACAGAATACCTTCTCAGATTTTTGTTAAACTATTTTGCTAAACCTTCAGGAAGAGTAGTCAAATACATCTTGGGAACATTTTTCCCTGTAGCAATTTTCACTCTTAAGTTTTTAGAATGGTGGAATAATTCTAATTTCTCTCAAAGATTAAAAAAAAACCAAGGTGAAAGCTTAAATGAAATGCTACCACCGCCTTCTACTATTAGAGATTTGAAGCAAAAGCCAAAAAAAGTGTACAAATCAACCGATAGATGTCCGTTGTGTCAAGATGTGATTTCAAACCCTGCAATTATAGAAACTGGATATGTATTTTGCTATAGTTGCATTCACAATTACTTATCTAATTCTCATAAAATTGTATCACAAAAGGTAAAAGCCCAAAAGGAAGACATCACAAGAGAAGAGTCAGAAGAAGAATCAGAGGAGGAAAAAGAAGAAGTGGAAAACGATGAACCTTTAGAAAATGAGAAGAAAGAAAGTTACGATATTTCTAAAGGTGGAAGATGTCCTATAACAGGACGCAAGTTGCTCGGTTGCAAATGGAATTCACTTAAAGAAGAGTGGGACATCCAAGGTATAAGGCGTCTTATATTTTGATCTTTTATTTATACGAAAACTTCATGTGTAATTTAATGTCATAACATATCTTGATCGGGTAATCCCACGATTCGCATCTATAAACGTTTTTTTTTTCAAGCCACACCTTAATTCTGCAAATAATGTCCACTGAGGCGAAGACATTGAAGGCGATTAAGTTCGATAAGTCTGATGTATCTTTAGAGATATTAGATCAATTATTACTACCTTACTCTACCACTTATATCAAGATCAATTCCATAGAAGATGCTTATCAAGCGATCAAAAAAATGCAGGTAAGAGGTGCACCAGCTATTGCAATTGTTGGTGCATTTTCAATCAGTGTAGAAGTATTCCATTATTTAGCTAAGGGAGGAAGTGAACTTACAATTGAAAACTTAAGAGAAAAAATTGATTATTTAGTTACTTCTAGACCAACTGCAGTAAATCTTTCTAATGCTTGCGAAGAATTGAAAGATTTATTGAAGAAATATGATGCTACTTCATTAATAGGTACAAAACATAGTAATGAAATTTTAGACTATTCTATAAAATTATATGAAGATGATTTGGCTAATAATTATAAAATTGGTTCCAATGGTTTAAATTATATTAAGAATGTCTTGAAACAAGAAAAATTCAAGGGCCCATTCTCGATAATGACAATCTGTAATACTGGTTCTTTAGCCACCTCAGGACACGGAACTGCACTTGGTATTATCAGATCGGTTTACCAAGGGCTTTCTAAAGAGAAGTCATTGGAAGATTTCTACCTCGAGCACGTATATCCCTGTGAAACTAGACCTTACAACCAAGGAGCAAAGCTTACTACCTATGAATTGAATTATGAACAAATTCCTTTCACTTTAATTTGTGATAATATGGCTTCTTCTTTGATATCTACCTTAAATAAAGGAAGAGTCATTAAAAATTCGAAAGCACCAATAAAGTTCATAATTGTAGGTGCCGATAGAGTAGTTAAAAATGGTGATACAGCAAATAAGATTGGAACTTTCCAATTGTCTACTATTGCTGATCATTTTAACAAATTAAAAGACACACAAAAAATTAAATTTCTCGTTGCAGCACCATTAACTACTGTCGATTATAATACTGCAACCGGTGACGATATAGTCATCGAAGAACGTCCTGCTAATGAATTAACAACATTGAAAGGACCAGTTTTAGAGGATGGTAAACCAGGCGATAAAATAACTGTTGGAATCGCAACACCAGGTATTTCAGTCTGGAACCCTGCTTTTGATGTTACTCCACATGAATTGATAGATGGCATTGTTACAGAATTACCAGAGGTATTTGTTAAAAATAATGGCGAGTTTAACTTGCATTAATATAAAAGTACTATTTCTTCTTTTTATTTCTCTTCTTTTTGGGACTCTTTTTTACAGGTGAATTATTTGATTTTGATGAGTTCATCTTTAGTTCTGGGGTAGAATTCTCTTCGAGAGAAGGACTCTTTGGTGATAGTTCAGGATCTTTAGCTGGCTCAGGATCTTTAACTTCGGATTCTTTAACAGGTTCAGATTCCTTAACCTCAGGCTCTTTAACAGGTTCGGATTCTTTAACAGGTTCAGATTCTTTAACAGGTTCAGATTCTTTAACAGGTTCAGATTCTTTAACAGGTTCAGATTCTTTAACAGGTTCAGATTCTTTAACAGGTTCAGATTCTTTAACAGGTTCAGATTCTTTAACAGGTTCAGATTCTTTAACAGGTTCAGATTCTTTAACAGGTTCAGATTCTTTAACAGGTTCAGATTCCTTAACCTCAGGCTCTTTAACAGATTCAGACTCCTTAACCTCAGGCTCTTTAACAGAGTGTGATGTTTGCCTTTCTTCTTCAATATTATTTCTCATTATTTCATTCATTCTTGTATCTTCTATTGTAGGTAGGGCATTCACGTTCTCCCAAATTACTTGTCCGCTATTACCATATCCTGGCAAGTCACACAATTTAACTCTAAAATAATCTATATCTTTTAACAATGAGTGCTTTTCGTTTAAATCCTTGAATTGAGGAAGTTGTGTACAGAAACACTCGACTAAAAGTTTCTTATAATTATTAAAAATTTGCAGTAATATTAAAGCAGCTTTTGCTTCTGATAAATATTTAGATAAAACATTAGTCACAGTAGTTGTATCTTTCACTAATACTTGCATATATGGATGACACTGAGCAGGTGATTGTAATGGTTCTGAAAAATCTATCTTTAAAAGGGTTGAACAATGATTTAAAGTACGGTCATACATAATAGATACAAGTTTTGCACAAAGTTCACTTTCATGATCTTTATAATAATTAATTAATCTAGAGAAAGTAAAGTCCTCAGAATTGGATTGAGATTGAGATGGAGGTTGTGGTGATTGTGTTTTTGCTAAAACTTTTGTCACTTGTTGTAAAGAAGATAAGAAACTTATAAAGAATTCAATAACTAAAATACAAAGTGCCAAATGCTTAGTAGTTATATGTCTTAATCCAGCTGTTCTAGTTGCTCCTGCATTAAGAACTGCTTGAGAAATCTTATTATTCATTAACTTGAAATAATTCAAAAGGTTATTTTCAAGAGTAGAAGATTTATGTGGCCAAATAGTTGCTATGATTAAATAATCACGAACTTGCTTAACCACAATTATAACAATACGGGCCACAAAATAGGACTCATTACTAAGTTCAAGCTTTGTTTTACCATCTTGAACATCACAAGTTTCTTCTTGTAATGTGTCATAATCATAAAGGCTCAAATCTTTAGTCCATTCGGATATAACATTTGAAGTGCTATTAGATTCAATACTCTTAAGATAGTTCATGATTTCATTTAAATGTTTTTGAGCCATTGATAACGAGGATGGCTCAGTTACTTCTTTCCAAATCTCCTTATCACAATCTTGTGCAATTGATCTCATACTATTCAGATGAAATCTATGAATAAAATATGGAACATGATTACGTACCCAATCATTAAGTGAACTTCCTGCCCCACTTGCAATGTAACCTGGGTTAATCAATTCACATTCTTGTAAATATACTGAACATATAGAATGAAATCTAGCGTAATAGGAGACCGGTAAATCAGCAATTTGTTCCAGTCTAACATAAATTATCTTCGATAGTCTTAGTTGAGTTAATTCTATAGCTTTATTAATAGCCAAGGATAAGTCAAATGACATAACATCTATATTCGAAGTTTGTGGAATCGAAGATAATGCAAGGTCTAAAAGTAATTTTTGATGTGTCGTTAATCTACGAAGACATTCCGATAATGTACTGAATATTCTGATTAACATATCTTCAAATTCTTTAGGTGTCATATTTCTAAGACTTGCTGATAATGAATTATTGGTATTGGGTTGGATTGAGTCATTGATCGAGTCACCAGGTGGCACAGAAGAAGATCTAGAAGGTGCACTAGAATTATCTGCCAGTCCACTGCTTGATTTAGGTAAAAATCTTTTGATTATATCTTTAATTTCGGTGATGATACGATCTTGATAAGCCAGGAATGATTGTGCTAAATGCCCTGATTTTACTAAGTTTTCAACGTATTTCATTAATTGATTTCTCTTTTCATCATCAACATTTTGATACAGCAAATTTGGCAGTTTAAATTTCCTTTTTTTATCAATGTTTGAATACATTCTGTTCAAAGTATCAACATGAGAAATTGATTTATAATGCTCACGCAAATCATTAATTAATAGTTCATTAAAAACAGCAATATATCCTTCAGAGCAACGAGTTTTCAAAGTTTGTAAATCATTTTGAAGATTATATAAACCAGGAACAACACTTAGGTTAATTAATGGGTATTTAAATTCAGGTAAGCCATCTATCATTTCACCCTTAAGAAGGGATTCAATTATAACAACCTGACTTAAGCATTTAGCATGTTGCCCTTCATAAAATAAATTTTCAGCGACTTGGTATAAGCTCAAGACATACTGAATTTGAATAATAGAATTTTCAAGATATTCAACATTGTTACGTTCTTGAATTTTCAAAAGGATATCTAGACCAGCTCGATATTCAGTTTCACCCAAGTCACTAAGTTTTTGTTTTATGACATCGAATTGTTCAATACAATCATTAGATTGTGTCAGAATAGCTTGAATATCTTCTACTGTACTAAAGAATGAGCTCGAAGATTTCGAGATTTCTTTAATTAAATCAATTTCTACTACATCTAAATAATGAGATAGTTTATCTTGAAGATGGTTGTTTGCAGTTACAGAAACCATATTGGGGTTTTCATCTTCAAATTCATCCATATCAGGTAAAATATTATAATCTCCAATAACCTTACGGAAGATACGTGGATCATCAAGACGGAAATTGTTATCCATATATACTTCGGGGATCTCATCATCTCCATTCTCTAAAATCTGTTTAACAGAACCTTCGTAATCTTCATTCTTAGATTCTTCGTTTATGAATTTCAGTAAACTATCAGCAGTTAAAGATTTATAACTTTTATCAAAATTAACATAATCAGATTCTATATCTTTAATTAATTTGGAATAAACATCATTATCTGAGTAACGTTTTTGAAGTTTATGCAATACAATTTGTGGGATTTCTTTTGTTGTGGGATTTTTCACATTATACACGGTTGTTATACCACCATTAAGGCTAACTTGGGTCTTGGCGGCTCTTCGTCTTTCTCTAGCCATATCAGATGCAATAGTCAATTCATAAATGGAATTAGGCCCCAATGGAGACACAGAATTGGAATCTATGGCAGGAGAATCGTTCATGTTACCATACAATGGGAAATATGCCAGGGACAGGAAACTACTTTCAGCGTCAATACTAGTTCGATATGATTTTGGGCCTTGGTGGGAAATCAAAGACCCTGAGAACTCTGAACCATCATCTAAATCATCATTCAAATCAACAGTATTGTCAATTGATATACGACTAGACTCATGCAATGGTACCATGAGATCCTCACCTTGTTTAGAAGGTATTGACATGGTAAATCGGTAGTAGTCAAATCGCGAAAATATAGCTGCGGTTATCCAAGACAAAACAAGCACGTGACACTTAATAAATGAGCAGTTTTAATGTGTGGATTAGTATCGAGAAAATTTTCATTTAGTAATCATGCCAGAAGTTAAAAAAGAAGGAAAACCAAAGCCATGTTGTGTCTGTCTCGACGAAAAGAAGACCAGAGATGCTTGTTTATTAGATAATGGCCAAGATAGTGGTAAATGTGACTCAATCATCTCCCAATACAAGCAATGTATGAAAGGTTATGGTTTTGAAGTCGCCTGATTTCGCCTAGTAAATCATCAAAATCAAGAACGGATGATTACAGTAAGACATAAGAAAGGTTTTACTTTATGTAAATAGAATATTGACTAGATATTAGTTATGTATATATGAAATAAATTAATAAAGTGTTAAAATTAACTAAAAGGCTCTATATTGGTATCTTCATGCTTCAGCGGTGGACCCATAATTTTCTTGTGAATTGTCATCTAATTTGGGCCCGTTATCATTATCTTCTAAATCTTCACCAAGAATTGGCGGAGCATCTACAGGTCTACTCTTAAAGTATGGGTTTTTAATTATATTATCAACCAATACTAATTGAAGACAATTCATAAAGATTGGTATGATAAACATAACCATTATTATTTCAAATTCATCTGGATAATCATGTAACCAAACAAGAAGAATATTACCAGCAATCCAAAGAAGCTGTTTTTCAAAGATAGTCATAATTATAAATAATATTAATTTGGTGATCATCAATGATACATAATAAATAACCAACTGTTTCATATAAGCTTTGACGCTTGGTCTGTTAGGGTCACCATATTCACCTGACTGAATTTGAGTTAAATGAAACCATTCTTTACATACTTTATTAAGGTATGTGAAAATCAAATATAGCACATACACACCTATAGTACAGTCGAAAACAATATTTAGGAAATACCAATTACAAGGATCTTCATTATCATCATCCCAATCATCATCTGGAGGATTTGACAGATCGTCAAGGAGTTTAAATAAGGATTTGGTATTATCATTTGTCTTAACTATGGACAAGATGACATTGAATATATGAACCCCTAAAGCCCCCAATAATTGTTTAGAAACATCGAAAAACCATACTATCCAAGTCCTTCTTACAGGCCATTCATAAAAACGTTTGACTATAAGGGAGGAAAGACAAAGGATACCCAAGAATGCTTGGGTCAATAGTGAAAAAGTCCCCACGAGTTCACATTTATTATCATCATCATTATCATCATCATTATTATCGGAAGCTTTTATAGCTAGTTGAGAATACGGTATTAGGAGGGCAATAATAACATAAAATAGCCTATTCCAAACGTCAGTAAATATTAAGCATGCCATAGCAAAGATAAGATGTGCGCAGGCTTTTAGATAAGTGTGAATGTGCGACTCAAATTTATTAGTGATAGCAAAAAACTGTATTACTGAAAAAAATGTTTTATTATATATACATGCATTATTTTTTATCATCATTTTTCCAATTACCTAAAAAATGATTGGCTAAACCTTTTGCTTGGTTAACTAAATTACCATCATTATCTGGAGAACCAATTTTACCTGCAACTTGTGATAATGAATTATATGAAGGTGTATAAGAACCTTGAGAATCAATTGCTTCAATATATTCATCTTCAGATTCAGAATCAGATTCTAAATCAAAAGACTTTTTTGGAGTTTCTAAAGGTGGTGTAGTGTTTCCCAGAAATGCATTTGCTGAAGTTGTATGTGGTGGTAATGGTGAAGATTTGGTATTAAAAAACAGATCTGCTAATGAAGTTTTAGTATTATCAACTGGTGTAGTACCAAAAAATTGTGAAGATAATGAATTTGATGAAGTTCCTTGTTTTGATAAATTAGTTGAAGATGAATGATTTGGATTAATTGAACTTACTGTTTCATTAACTGGTGTAAAAGCAGTATCAGGATTATAATATTGTTGAGCCAATGATTGACTTGAATTTCTAGTTGAAATTGATAATCCTTCATCTTCACTATCACTATCGCTACTATCTTGAAGATCAAATGCACCACTTCTAGTGGTAGTACCAATTGGTGATGTAATAATATCTCTTGAAGAATCATTTGAATCAGTATGATATATACTATTATTTTTTGAAATAATTTGTGAATCAATTATTGGAATATTATTATTTTCTTCTTCATTTGAATGAACTGCAAACTGAGCCAAATCTTCAGGTAAATCAACAACATCTGGAGTTTCATTACCATAATAACCTTTATTGTTATAAGTTGAAGGATCCATGTAAACACTATTATAATCATATAAATAATCATAACCTCTATTATTAACATTATGGGATACACTTGAAGTATAAGGATTTTCATCATCACTTGATTCTTCATCCAGTCCATAATTAATGGTAGTTGAAGGTAAAAGAAGTATAGTTTTAGTACGATTGATTTTTGAATCATTAGTAGATAAACTACTAGTATCAAAAGATTTTTGAGAAGGTGGTGAAGGTTCTGTCAGTTTATCCCTATTAATTAATGCAGGGGCTAAATTAGATGAAGAAGTTGATTTAACTTTAAGGAAAAACCCACCATCATCATCTTCCAGAGCAGACTCATCGTCATCATCGTCATCATTATTATCATTATTATCATCACCACTATCAATATCTTGTTCTGAATCATATTCATCTGAATAATTAAAATCATCTATATCTTCATCACTTGATAAATCTATAGCTATGCATTGTTGTACTTCATCATTAAAATGAATATGACGATTTTTCTTTAAACTTGAAGTTAATGATTTAACATCACTTGAACTTTCCTTTTCATTATCATTAATTGATAAATTCAGTATATCTTTTAAATTTTTTAAATCAACCAGACTATTTGGATTTGAACTAACTCTATATTGGGAATTCAATTTTTCAGAAATAGCATCATAATCATCAAATTCAGGTGGTTCATTAGATAATTGCCTTCTATGAGTTCTGGCATTTTGAATTTGTTCTTTTTGTTGATCCTTTTTAGCTTTAACTCTATTTTCAAGAGCTTCTAATTTAACTAAATTAGCATGACTTATCATCATATCTTGAACTGTTCTTTTCTTTAAAATACCCTTATGCGATTTATTTGGAATTGAAATATCCCCCGCCACTTTAGAAGTAGCAGTATTTGAATGATGAGGATGATCTTCATCATCACTAGATTCTCCATCATCTTTTAAAATTGGGCCATATAACCAAGTAATATCATTCTCTTTTGACCAATTTAATGCTTCTGGATTAATTGTTTTAAGATTAGATCTTCTTTGTGCCCAAGTTCTCCAACTGGCATTTTCTAATCTTGCAGAATTAGCTACATCTTTTCTTTTTTGAATAACATATCTCCATGATTTAGAAATATCAGAAACATCCCATTGATGACTAAGATAATCAACATGCTGAGATGGTTCTTCAACTATATCAGTATCATCATGAGGTAAGAATTCGGGACTTTTGAAATTGGGAGATTTTACTTTACTTAATTCATTTTTATCTTGTTCATCAGCAGAAGCATCAGTAGATGCTGAGATAGGAGTGGAGCTTGTATCATCATCGGTTCCGGATTTAATTTCCGAAGATTTCTCTACATTTGTATCTATGGTAAGAGGAACAGGTTTCTGTGAAGGAGTATCATCTTGTATTGGGTTTTCATCGGGTGCATTACCTCCATCCGTTGATTCAAGGGGACTAATAAATTCATCCAATAAACCCAAAGATCTAGTCCTTTTTAATTTAAATGTAGTATTGTTGAAATGGTCGTCATCTTCAGCATCTACATGTTGAGAAGTGGTGGCACCACCTGTAAATACTTCGTTTGACTTCGACATATAAGGATTGACAGTATTTAATTAAATTGGTTGGGGATTATAGATAAATTGAAATTACAAGAATAAAACTTGTAAATAATTTAATTAATTTAAGTTATGTGATACGATAATATTATTGATATCTTCTTTTTTATAATAATATATTGGTAATAACTAATTAATAAAACCAAAAGAAACCCCCAGGTTATTGAAAAAAACTTAGGGTGAATGTGCGAGCAACTATTTTTGTGTAACCTTGCAAACATGTCAGATACGGAAGAGTGGGGGAAGAAGACCATTTTTTCGGAGGGGGGGATGAAGGCTGTAGAGGTTAATAATGACTGACAAGATTTACAATTAAAGTTAACCGGTTAAGTAAATATTTAGTAGTAGTATTATTTTAGTTTTTAAGGAAATCACGAGTTTATCCGAATCGCTGGTTCATGTGAACAATGGCTGCGTTAATGAGAATTACCCCAGCTTAGAAGGTTAATCGATGACTTGTTTGCTTTCGGGTATAATGTAATATATTTCAATTAAATGTAATATTCTTAAGTATATAATAGCAATTGTGTTTCTATGTATAGAAACATCGATGATTCCAACGGAATAATTAGGGTGACTCTGGTTGCCAAGTGAGCGGACTCATCATTGTCCGATATAGCAGATTAGGCTGAGACCAAACCTGGGGCTCCGGGTTGATTAGGGGGGTATAGTGGGGCGGGTTAATTAAGCTTATAACTAGAGGTTTCTTCGAGGATTACTCGATAGATAAAATAGGGTTTGGTGATTTATTGGATGAGTGCACGAGGTTAGTTCCGATAAATGGGTTAGGACACGGCTTTATAGAGGAATGTATAAACTGAATTCTCATTTAGATCATTAGTTTTGTTTCTACTGAATGACTTCACGTTTTGAAGCATCATTGTGGTTATTAATTGCAGTAATTTGATGATGCATTTACCATAGAAAACCTATCCAGAACTTCAATATATTCTCAAGATTTTTTTTGTAACTCCGGTTCCATGGTCTAGCGGTATGACGTCTCTCTCACTCAGAGAAGGTCTCGAGTTCGATCCTCGATGGAATCAGAGTATTTTTTTTTATATAATATTATGATTTTATAAAATTAATTAAATGTAATTCGTATATTCATTCATCATCACTATGTGGTTCTCCACCACTACCACTCTCATCATCATCGTCTTCATCCTGATTAGGATTAACCTCAGACCATTCTATATAACTATTACGTATAATTTTTTTGGTTTCAGGCAAAACCAAAGGATCAAATGGGAAATAAGCTTCTAAATCTAAAAATTCCTGTTTTTGTTTAAAATGACCAACTGATGATGGTAATTCACCATTTTTGGAATTCAAAATTCTTTCTCTTTTATTATGTTCGATTATTGAATAACAGTAACAAACATTTAATTTAGTTGCTAAATTTGCAAATATAAAACAAACAGTTTCATCAACAAATTTTAATGGATTAAATTTGGTAATAATTACTCTTTGAAAGAATTTATCAATTTGACATTCCCATTCATTAGTTGATTCAATAAACAAATATTGATGTCTAAAACAAAAAATATACATTAGACCTTGAAATGCAGCGTAAAAAAGTTTAAACCTTTCCATACCTCCTAAATTTTTATTTGATTCATTACTTGAATCAGATAAATTAATTTCAAATTCTCTTTTTTCAATATATTTATTTAACCAGCCAATAAGATAACTTGCAACAAAGATAATTTGATGTTTTGAAAGATTTTTAGCTCTAGCAATATATGAAGAAAGGTATTGAAGGGCCTTAAGACGGGTTTCTAAAATTTCATCTGCATTAAATGCAATATCGATGATCAACACCAAAAATGAATCACTTAATTCCAATTGATATTGACTTACATGAAATACAATAAATTGAATCAGTTTAGTGAAATGTGTTGGAAGAACATGGGATTTAAATAATGATGTTAAGGTATTGAAAAGATATACACCATTCCCATTATCTAAGTTTTCTTGGGTAAAGCTTGGTTTAGTCGATTCTAATAAGAGATGAAGTAAGCTATCTAACTTAGTTACAAGACTTTTAATATCTTTGGTAGTAGTCATTGGATTAAGAAGATATTCTTCTTGTCCATGTTCATTTTCGTTATCAGAGTCGATATCAGAATCAATGGAGTCATCAGAATCATCATCGGAATCATCGTCATCATCATCGTCTTCGGCTTCATCATCATCATCATCTTCGTCATCTTCCTCATCAGAACCATTAATAAGATTGTCAATTTCCTCATCATCTAAATCATCCAAGTCATTTTGCAACTCAACATCCAATTTAATACAACATTCAGTGATCAACACCCAAACATCGTATTGGAGGTCATCACAATAGCTCATAATATGAATCAAATTATACACATAATTATTAATGTTTTCTGATGAAGATGAAAGGTGATGAGGGAAGTTCGATTGAAGAATAGCTGGTAATTTGTTGATAAATGTTGGATTATATTTAATAATATGCTTTAAAATGCTATGATGGACCGCCATGAAATCATTATTTATATCAAAAGATTTAAACTCTTGAACCAATTTATTGACGACTTTATGTAAAAATTTAGGTAAAGACAGAATTAACACCATACAAAATTGTCTATAAGTATCAATAAAATCTTTATTTTCAACTTTCAACCAATTAAAGTCGATAAATGCTTGGATGAGTTTATGACAAACAGAATTGTCTAATTTGGATACATTTGATATCAAAGTTTTCAAAATAATCGTCAAATTACTTGGTTTAATTGCTTCTTGATGGTCACCTGGCAAATTTATTTTTGCAGTTAAAGATTCAATTTGGGAAGAATCGTTTTTTTCAAAAGAATCCAATGCAGTTTTGATGTATACAGAATACATTGCATCATCAAATGAACATCTCATCCCTTCACGCAATTTTTTCAGTGGGGGGTGGGAACATGAAGGGGACTTCGAAGATGCAGATGAAGAAGAAGACTGTTCTATATCCATATCTAGATCGTCTTGTAGGGATCGTTTTCTCGTTAGTGGATCGTATACTGACATAATCATATTTAAGTCTAAGCAGATACTTTTTAGTAATGAGATAGATGAAAAATTTTGGTTCCGCAGACCTGCGACATGTGGATGTGGCTGCCGACATTTTGATCTTTTACCTAATTTCGCACAATGTCGCGTGCATAAATTACTTCACTTTTTACTAGCAAACGCATAATGGTTAAAGAGGTTGTGGTCCATTCCCTAGCTTTATTCACCGCATTGAGCAGTGCAGGCACCAGTAAAGATAATAAGAACATCGGGAAAGTTGGTATTTTGTTAGGAAAACAACTCGATGATGTCATAACTGTAGAACGTTGCTTTGAATTATTGGCTATAGATGGTACTATTGACATGGATTTCTATATCAAGAGATTAGAACAGTTCAAAACAACATTACCAGAACTTGAAAATGTCGGAATTTTTCATATATGGACGTCCAATGAGCCAGCATCATTAACTTTGTCTTATAAAGCGCAACTCGGGGCTCCTGTGGTTCTAGTACTAGCACCTTCATTGCTTAATACTAATAGGTTTGCTGCATGTTATGACGATTCCAACACGACACCAATAAAGACGACTTTTTTGTCTAATGAAGTAGAAAATACTGCCGTTTCCACTATCAAAAAGTATGAACAGTATTTTAGCGCTAATACGTCAGGTGGTGAATCCCGCTCAAACAACTCTTTGACAGATTTGAAAGCTAATTTGGCCATTTCAATATCACAATTAGCAGAAGGAGTTCAAAAGATAATCCAGTACATAGATAAAGATCGTAGCAATATGGATCCTGCTGTGGTGATCGAGACCAATAATCGTATTAATCAACTCTGCAAACAGATAAGCCATTTGAAGTCGGTACCCAAAGAGGTTCAGGACGAGAAGGTTTTAGCGGCAGAATTATCTCTTATAACGTCTAAATATATTCTGTTGGAGAAACTTAAATCACAAGTAGAACAGAATATAGTGAAGCTATGGACAAGTAACAAGCCAGGTAATTTTGGAGAGCAAACAAGGAATTAAAAGGTCCAAACTAGACAGGAGAGAGATGTATACGGTTATAGAGTAGGCAAATAAAGGTTTTTGCAATAAATATTATTATTAAAATAAAAAACGTACATTCTAAACTTTTAATGCAGTGCCGAAAAGATAATTTCACGTAAAGAATTAATTAATCATAAATTTAACATGTAACAGCTTCTAAAAGCACAAATTCAACTTCCGAACATTGTGCTCCAATGCTTTGATCATAAAGGTTATAGAAATCTCCAGATAAACATTTGAAGAAAGTAGTTTGCTTACCTAAAGCTAACTTCAATCCTTCTTCTCTCTTGTCTTTAGAATCTTCCTTAGATTCATCTCTAGTTTTGTCATCTTCTTCATAATCAATTGGTACAGCAGACCATCCAGCAGCGTAAATAGCACCTGCTTGTGGTGGTGGACCATCGAATTGGAATTGTCTATTAGCAACAATAGATCCAATTCTACCTTGAGAATCAGTTAAGATTCCATCCTTTAATTGTAAAGATAAAGAGTCGGCTGCAACACAAGTCTTAACAGCCCCATTATCAGAGTCTACATCAGAAGTTCCAGTAACTTGACCATCGTTGACTTGACCAGCAACACTAGCAGTAGCTTGAACTTGACCATCATCGATTTGGTTAGCTGCAGTAGCAGTTTGCTGTTGAACTTGGCCGTCGCCAATTTGATTAACAGCGCTTGCAGTTTGTTGTTGAACTTGACCGTCATCAATTTGGTTGACAGCAGCAGCGGTTTGCTGTTGGACTTGACCGTCGCCAATTTGATTGACGACATCAGCAGCAGTTTGCTGTTGGACTTGACCATCACCGATTTGATTGACGACATCAGCAGCGGTTTGCTGCTGGACTTGACCATCATCAATTTGGTTAACTACGCTAGCAGCAGTTTGTTGTTGGACTTGACCATCATCAATTTGGTTAACTACGCTAGCAGCAGCAGCAGTAGTTTGGTCTTGAACTTGACCGTCATCGATTTGATTTACAACACTAACAGGAGCAGCAGTGGTAGTTGGCTCAAGTGTGTTAGCTTGAACTTGACCATCAGAGATTTGTTCAACATCTCTCTTGTCTTTGATCTCAAGAGATGATGCGATTGATAAAGTTTGTGTAACAGACACACTAGCATCAGCAGAACTAATAGTTCTTAAAGATAAAGCATAACTTCCAGAAAGGGAGTCAGTTGCATCAGCATCTTTCCCTAAAGTAGCAGTAGGAGTTAAATCAGTCCATGGTTCACTTGGAACATATGCAGCGTTGGTAAGTGATGCTAAGGCTATTAAAGATAAAATTAATTTCATAATTCCTTTAATTGGCAATGTAATTAAATCAGGTAATTTCCAAGGAAATCAAAAAATATTTATACTAACTCCATGACGGTCCCTAAAAATAACTAAGGTAAGAGCCAAAACGTTCATAATTCGCAGCCATAATTATTTCCAAAAATAGACAACAAATTACGTGCATAAATTAAATGGGGCACTGTTTATGCAGGATGAAATAATGAAATTTGTGTCAAGGTTTTGGCAGGTGATGGGTACTTGGCAACCAGGGTCCGATAAGGGGGTTGACATTACGTAGTTTAATAGATATACATTTGTAAATAAAGTTGGTTGTAATTTAAAATAAACAATTGAGTGATTATTGAAAACTTGGTCAGTCTCATGCATATGAGAGATCCGAACGTCATAATTGCCTACTTTGGGATATAATATAATAGTAGTGGGCAGATCAAAGGGGTAGCTTCGACGGTAATTGCGGGTTACAAATATAAACTTGCGATAGCAATAACATCCGGGGTTACTATAATATATAAACTTATGACCTCATAGTTTTTAGGCCTGTTTTAGCCTAAAATGAGATACTTAAACCCTTGAAAAGCCAAGTTAAACCAAGAATTTGGAGAATGATCTCGATGATGTCAGTTGCTACATACTTTATATAGCAGTGAAAATCTTTTTTGTAAGGTACTGGGAGGGCAATTAATGGGGAATTCCTGGTGTGCTATTGAGCCATGGCCCGCTCTCGACCGTGGGCCGAGCCTTGTGACACCATAGTGACACCATAGCACTGCCAATTCAGCGACCGGTCGAGCACTGCCGAACAAGCGACCAGTCCAGCACTGAGCCACTATCTTGAGCCCATGTTCATATTTGCTTTCGTTTGACCCCAATAAGGAAGATTTCTCTCAGTTCATCTCGAGAACTTTTAGGTTTAAACCTATACACTTTTCTAAATAGCTGGCTCATTTCTTGTTCTATAGCCCCAGATTCTGATCCCATGAACATTTTCATTACTAAATTCCCATTGGGTGCTAGAAATTGCCTTGAATAATCAAGAACCAGCTCACATAATTCGGCACTGCCTAGATGGTCAGCTGACTTGTTACCCATAGTATTAAGCATCATATCACTTAGTATAACATTAATAGGATTTTGGAAGTATTGGGTGATTTTTTGTTGGACATCTAAATGTAAGAAATTACCTTGAATAAAGTCAACTCCTGGTGGGGGTGGTGACTTAATTAGGTCAATCCCAAGGATCTTATACTCTACTTGTAATTTTTGCATTCTATTAGCTGCTACTTGGGACCATGAACCTGGACTATAGCCTAAATCCAAGATATTTAGCGATTTAGCAGAGAATATTGGGTAATTTTTGGAGATTTCTTCTAGTTTAAAAGCAGCACGACTTCGATATCCTAGTTCTTTTGCCTTTTTTGAAAAGGGATCATCCATATGTCTTCTGAGCCATTGGTTGGGGGCTTTACTTTTATATCTTAAGAAGCATCGCATACCTCATCGCGAAATCAGATTGTCGTATTTGGTGATGTGAAGAGTAAGTCGGAATGCGACAAATTTTGGGAAAAATAAGCCGTAAAATAATTACAGACTTTAAAGAATATATAAAAAGAACTATACATGCTCAAATGATTAAATAACAACAAGAACGTGTATTTATAGATGTATATTCATATCCACATCTACGACATTATTGCGACTTTCTCTCACATCGCGATGCGAAAAATTATTTTTCATTATACTACCCTAACTTCATTCTTATGTCCCAGGATATACTTAATACTTTGGTGGAAGATCCTACCAAAATCTTCTCCAATGAAGTAAAACAAAGTGAATTCTTCAATAGTTTAACCAAGAGCTTGGTAGATACTATCGTGGAATATTCTAAGCTTGATGAAATATACATTGAAGGTTTAGATGCATCTCAAATCTTTGGTCAAAGTAAGATTGTAGTGGAAAATGCTGCCGAAGATGTCATGTCAAAAGTCGCCGAATTGAAAGAACAACAAGAAGATCAAAGCAGCGTAGAAGAGGCGTCAGAAGAGGACGAACAAGAAGATTTAGAAAATGCCATCGAGAATAACCATATTAGCACTGAGTCAGAAGACGATAATGACAACGAAGAAGAACATAACGAACAGTACGATTCAGAAGATCTTAGTGATGAAGAGAAAATAGAAAAAAATCCTGAAAGCGAAGACCAATTTGAAAGCTTTGATGAAGGTGATGAGCATCAAGAAGAAGGTGATGAGGATAACGAAGACCCGGCCATGAATAAAAAAGACGATGGTTTCGGACTTAACGATGGATTCTTTGACCTTGAACAGTTTAACAAACAAATAATTGCCATGGAAGATAACAATGACGACGATGACGATCAAGAGGATGAAAATATAGACTATTTTGCAGAAATTAGTGATGACGAAGAGGTAGATTATTATGATGATTTTTATGACAAACCAAACACAAAATCACAAAGCAAACCACAAAAGAAGCAATTAATGGGAACCGATGAAGAAAGTGATGCTGATAGCGATGAAGATGAAACTAGAAGTCTTGATCCAGAAGAGTTTAATGCAGCTATTGGTGAAATGAAACAAGATTTATATGAAAAATCCACTTTTGAAAAACAACAAGAAAAGTTACAAAAGGAAATAAGGGAATTAGAAGATGAACTTGTAGCAGAAAAGAAATGGACTATGAAAGGGGAAGTCGATGCTAAACGTAGACCTGAAGATTCTATTTTAAATGACCAAGAAACTTTTGATTTCGATAGAGTAAGTAAACCTGTTCCAATAATAACAGAAGAGGTCACTGAAACAATTGAAGATTTAATCAGAAAAAGAATTAAAGCTGATGAATTTGATGACTTACCAAAGAGATTCCTTAATGAGATCGTGAAACCTGAAAGAACCAGAACAGAAGTTTCAGAAACCAAATCTTCTAAGTCTTTAGCAGAAATCTATGAAGATCAATATAAGGGGGAACCACAAACAACCGAAAAAGAAGAAAAATTAAGTCAAGATCATCAAGAGATTTTAGAATTATTTAATAAAGTCAACTATAAATTAGATTCTTTAACCTCATTTAACTTTGTACCAAAACCTTACGAAAGTAAAATGGTTGAAGTTAAGAACTCAACTGTTACAATGGAAGATTCACAACCAGAATTTGTAAGTAATGAAAATAGATTAGCACCTCAAGAAATTGTTTCTAGAGAAAAAGATGCCAATGAGATCCAATTAAAATCTGGTTTATCATACACTAAAGATGAACTTCTGAGAGATGAAAAACAAAGATTAAGAAGAGCTGCTAAAAGAAAGAAATCTAAACAATATCAACAAAACAAGAAAGCTAAGAAAGAAACTGTCATGGATACTTTGGCTGCAAATAAAAATCTTACCATTATTAACAAATCCGGTGAGAAGACCGACATCAAAGGTAATAAGAGAGTATCTAAAGAGGTTAGTAGTAATAATTTAAAGTTATAGATATAGTATATCAATATAAGCATTAATATTTGTAGTTCGGTTCGAATTGGTATTTATAGCCCTGGCAGTATCATGTGAACCGTTGACTTGCTGTCAAAAAATGGTATAAATAGAAGGTGACCGCTAATAATAGTTTTTGGCTAACAATGGCAATTGAAAAGGTACATTCCCGTTATGTTTATGATTCCCGTGGGAATCCAACTGTTGAAGTAGATGTTACCACTAATAAGGGCATATTTAGAGCAATTGTACCATCTGGTGCATCTACTGGTGCATCTGAAGCAATTGAGTTAAGAGATGGCGGTAAAAAATGGATGGGTAAGGGAGTTTTGAAAGCTGTAGCCAATGTTAATGATGTTATTGGTCCTCAATTGATTAAGTCTGGGCTTAATGTCAAAGATCAAGTAGCAATTGATGAACTTTTATTGAAATTAGATGGTACTCCAAATAAATCTAAATTAGGTGCAAATGCTCTATTAGGAGTTTCATTAGCGGTTGCAAAAGCAGGAGCTGCAGATCAAGATGTTCCTTTATACAAACATATTGCTGATATTTCTGGATCCAAGAAAAATCCATTTGTTCTACCAGTACCATTTCAAAATGTTTTGAATGGTGGCTCACATGCAGGTGGATCGTTAGCTTTTCAAGAGTTTATGATTGCTCCAACAAATGCTGGTAGCTTTAGTGAAGCCATGAGGATTGGTTCCGAAGTTTACCATACCTTGAAGTCTTTAGCAAAGCAGAAATACGGCCAATCGGCAGGTAATGTTGGTGATGAAGGTGGTGTAGCTCCAAATCTCGAAACTCCAAGAGAAGCCCTTGATTTAATTGTTTCTGCTATCAAAAAAGCAGGTTATGAAGGAAAAGTAGGAATTGCTTTGGACCCTGCATCTTCCGAATTTTATAAAGATGGTAAATATGATATGGATTTTAAAAATCCAAATTCAGACAAGTCTAAGTGGTTAACTGGCGAACAATTGGCTTCTCTCTATGAAGAACTTGTTGACGAATATCCAATAGTATCGATTGAAGATCCATTTGCCGAAGATGACTGGGAAACTTGGTCTAATGCTTTCCCTAAATTATCGCCAAAGATTCAAATAGTTGGAGACGATTTGACTGTTACTAACCCAATTTACATTAAAAAAGCTATCGATAAGAAAGCTGCCAATGCATTATTATTAAAAGTTAACCAAATTGGTACTTTAACTGAATCAATTCAAGCTGCTAAATTATCATTTTCAAATGATTGGGGAGTCATGGTTTCCCACAGATCTGGTGAAACCGAAGATGACACAATTGCAGACCTCGTAGTTGGATTAAGGGCTGGCCAAATCAAGACTGGTGCTCCAGCAAGATCCGAAAGACTAGCCAAATTAAATCAACTTTTAAGAATCGAAGAAGAGTTGGGGAAAAAGGCTATTTATGCCGGTACAAAGTTTCATAGTTCAAGCACTCTATAGTTATGTATTTGTATAAACATTGGAAACGGAATATAAGATTTGAAGAGCTGAAGCATTATCGATCAATGCTTTAGAGTAAGCACCATTACATTTCGAAGGCTCATCTACTGAAACTTCTTCTTTAAAGTCATTTTCATATTTTTTAACCATACCGGCTGGACTTGAAGTAACTGCGTTGAAAAATAATTTATCGGAGTCTTCTAAATAATCGACAAGAAACTTAGCTTGTTTAGTAATTTCATCCATATAAGAATAACCCAACTCAGTTACATCTCTTAAACCAATGAAAAATAAATGACTATATTTAAGAGCATTATTCCAAATTCCATCACCATTATAAAAAGCACCTTTGGTATTAGTTGCAGAATCTGCCAATTCTTTAATTTTTTGCAGCCATTTTGAGTTACCGCCATCAAATTTAACTAATAAAGCTAATGTACTCAAAGATGAACCAACGGTATAAGATAATTTTCCTTTATTCAAGGAATTATCATTTTCTTGGATACCATCATAAAATAAATGGTCCAGAGGATCTTGAAGCTTATCGAACATAAAATTCAAGCATTTTTTAGCAAAATCCATTAATTTGGTATCTTTTGTAACTTCATATAATCTCATTGCTGCTAAAGCTGCTTCAGTAGTTGAGATAGAAGCAACATACTTTTCATTATATTTCCAGTATACACCACCATCACCATTAACTTGACCCATTAAGCCATTAACAATATCAGTAGCGGTTTGAAGATATTTATCATTATTTGTAAGTTTATAACCATCGATAAAACTCCAAGCAATTTGGGCATTATCATCATTATAAATATCATTATCTTTAGAAGTGGATGAGGAAAACAACTTCAAATTTGGATTCTGATACATGTAAAGATTATCTAAAACTTGTTGAGCTTTTGAAGAATCTTTTGAAGCGATTATTGCTCTTGAAGCTATAGCAACGTCCCAAACAGATGGAGCCTTTTCAGTACTACCACAGTTTAAATCTTTATCTGAGAATCTAGCTTCGTTCTGCAACCAAAATCTGTTCCAAAATACTTGAGATGAACCATAAAATTGGTCAGAAAAGCTTCCATCTCCAGAACCAGAAGGAGAGCTAGAAGAGGAAGTTTCTGGGCTAGAAGTAGAAACAGAAGGGGTTTCTTGAGAAGCTTGAGAAGCAGGAGGTTGTTCTTCAGAAGCTTTTCCTTCGGAAACTTGACTTTGAACTGGCTGGGTAGGTAAAGGTTCACCAGTTTGACCATTACCGAAAGTGATAGTAGTAATGAAAACTCCACCCACTTTTGGGGTTTCAGTTGTAGTTGGAGCGGGAATAGCACCAGGCATAACCGTTACATATTTGGTTTCCACAATAACCTTCTTGGTAACCACCTTGATATTCAATGGAGCACCAAATAAGCTTTGGAAAAACAAAGCAAAGATAAGCACGAAGCTTGCAGTCAACATTTGCTAAAGTAAAAGGGATTTTTCATTCTACTTAAATATTAATTTTTTTTGCAGCCAAATGTTTCAGGGTGCCCGCACATCAAACAAAAAATGCACACCCCACAACCTGAAACATTATGAAACGATTTGTAAAACACCCTGCATTACAAAACCCTCTCAATTATACAAAGCTCCCTAAATACCACACACCCGAACAATACAGAGAAAGTCCCTACACCAAAAATCTCTACAAAAATCCACTAGCTCACGGACTAATACGAACTCATCGCGACCCTCTATCAACTAAATTTCCCAACGGTGGACTAATTAGATTAGTATCAAAGCCGCATCTGGGCGGTATAGAGCTTGTAATAGAAGAAGAAATTACAAATTTCCAAGAAATACAGGCATGGAGCTATGTTATAGGCAATTCCAGGTGGATTAATATGGTTTCTACAAGAGAACTTTGGAGCAAGTATCCACCCATGAAGTATAGGAACAAGAGGAACGGGAAGTTCATGACGGAGGTGCGCTCTGATTTAAATCATTTTTACGTAAATATGATAAGCGACCGAATACGGAAGGGTCTAGATGTCTTAGACACCAAAAAACACCCGGATGGTGACGGTATTTATTTGGTTAACAAAGGCAAGCTCATTTCTGTTGATGGTGCAAACCTCTTGGTGAACTTACCCGGATTCAATGAAGAGGGTTTTATATCTTTTGATAATAAAGAGGTGTGTAGAGACATCGTTAAACTTGCCAAGTTTCATTTATAGATATATATTAATAAATTAGATTCTGCTGACAATTCTTCCTACCTCATGGTATACTTGAGCTAAGGATGAATACCTCAATAAAGCGCTATAATCATCACCAGGACAATCGTCGGTTTTACTATGTTGGTCGTGAAGGTTTCGGGCTTCTCTGACTGCCAAGCTTTTAAAAAGATCGTAAGCTTTAAACTCCAAGAGCGTTGATGGGGTGGTGAGTTTCAATAAGTCAGCAATTCCGGCAAATAAAAGATGGGAGCGGTCAACAATATCGTTTATATGGCCATTGGAAAAAAATTGATTATTAAGATTACCATTATCAGCGAGATTAAGACCGAAGTTAATGGCAATTTCTTTCCATTTATGATCGCTGTTACCATGCTTAGATAAGTAAGCGCAACATGACATTAAAGTACCAATAGAGTAAGTTAATTTACCGGGGTTAACGTTCTTGTTTTCACTTATTCCATCCATAATTAACCCATCGTTTGTATCTACAAGATTCTCAATTGTCCAAACGACAAGTTTGCTTGCCAAATCAGTATACTTTGAATCGCTTTCTTGATCATAGAGCCTTAAAGCAGCAAGTGCCACTTCCAAAGTTGAAATCAGAGCTACGTAATCTCCATTCACTGACCATCTTATTCCTCCAATTTTGTCATCTTCCTTACCTGAAAGGTAGTCGACTAAATCTTTATTAGTTTCAAGATAGTCGCTATCGTGTGTAATATCATAGGCATCGGTATATACCCATGAAATTTGCCCATTATCATCCGTGTAGACATCACCATCCTTGGCAGTGCTAGCAGAAAAAGCACCATCAGAGTTTTTATATTGCTCCAACGCCTTTATTGCTTTGGAAACCTTATCATCATCTTGGGTATTAGTTAACACTTTTCCTGCAACTGCGACGGGCCATACCACTGGAGCATTTTGATTTTGGCAGGAATCTTTCCAATTATTAGCGTCATCGCTCCAAAATAAGTCTATTAAAGAGTCTGCCATAGAAGATGCCAATTCATCTGCATCATCTTCAGGAGATTCTGTTTCAATTGAAGACAAATCTCTTGAACTAACCGATTCGTAATCGCTTACCTTTGCATCTCGCTTAACTAAATTGGGTGCGATTTTTTTTGCAGCCAATGGATAAGCACACACCATGTGTAAAAAAGCAAAATAAAATAATAACATTTATAACGATTGAATTGAATTAGTTGATAAGGATGGATAATTCCATCAATATAAATAGTTTTAAAAAATATAGCCTTCACACATCGAAATCTAGGCAGCAATACATCGGAACTATCAGGGCTACATAGTGGTATATTGTAACTAAAACCTTATCTAATAGGTTATTACTATAACTAGAACTTTAATTACCTGAAATTTATTATAACTAACTTTATTACAATGCCCTGCTGGCAGGTTTTCTGTCTGAACCTTTACGCAATCGAACCCTTGTATGCGAAATTTCATACAATAGATCAAACAATAGAAGCAATATTGCAACAGCAATTTTGAATTTCAGGCTAATTTCGAATCAGAATCAATGCTGGATAAAGGGTCCTAATAAGGGTTCATTCAAAAATATGGGTAACATTAGCCTGATATTTGAGAAAACCCAGTATTGTTAGCTGCGCAGTTATTATATAGCAAGTGTTTTTAAGCTATTTGGAACTCTTATGATACCGAGGAATCTTATTTAACCACGTTACATCATTTTCACTTTATAATTAGCTTTATCGAGGTTTAGAGCTCAACCTCAAGAGAAAAAACAAGGTCGAAGAGCAAAGTAACTAAAACTTAATCACATGAAACGTCTATTAGCTGAACTAAAGAAAAGCTAAAGCTACTAAGGCCCATAACATATTACCCAAACCAGAAATATTAGCAGCACCTGAATCTCTAGTGGTAGTGGAACTGGATGAATCACTCGATGATTCTGCTTCAGCCACATCGGATAATTCCAATTTAGCAGTGCTTTTTATCTCATCCAATATTGAGATAACTGAAGATGCTTCAATAGATGAATCAAATTCAGTGGAATTTGATACAAATACATGTGCATTACCATCATCATCAAAGACTACACCACCTCTCATGGTACCAGTGTAATCTCTTTGAATATATCCTTCAACTTGAAGTCCTGTTTCAATATCATCAGTTCCTTGGTAATCATGGATGGTAGCATATAACTTATCTACTTCCAGACTAGTGTAGTTTTTCACTTCAAAGATATCAAATTCACCACATCCAGATCTCCAACAAGAACAGTTTGCATTCATTGAATATTGAGCAGTTCTTGGGATATGTGCATTTAATAACCAAATGGCTGGCATATTCCAATTGGTGACTGAACCTTTAGTAACTTCGGTTTCTTCAGGCATTGTGAATTCAAAAAGGAACATTTTGGTGGCCCCATAGTATCCATGATAAGCTGGAATTCCTGATCTATAAACACCACAATCATTATTGATACCAGAGTCTTCACAAGAGATATTAGAGTAGATAACATATTCTTCTTCAGATTTAATTAAAGTATCTTTGGCTAAGATGGTTGAATCATCAGCCTTGGAAATCCCATCTGAGTCAGCATAAGTTAATCCTTTACCAAGACAAGAAGAATTTTGACCTGCTTTAGTCAAAAAAGTAACATTTTCAGACACTTGGCTGTCAGCATCGTAATAAGCCAATCTTTCCCATGGTTGATTTGAATCGGAATCCGAATCAACGAAACTTTCCGAAACATAGTAAGCAAACTTATTTAAAGTCAATGGACCTCTGAAATGAACAGAGACTTCTTCATCCATTGGAGAATTTATACCTGAAAAACTGGTTGTTTCATCACTTAAAGAACATGTACACTCATCGGAATAAATATCACTTAATTCAGCCACATGCCAGTAGGTACCGGAATAACCCAAATTTTCAAACGAAAGGCCACTAACCTCAGACCCAGCGGCGGTAACCGTCGATAATAAAGTAGACAATAAAGAAAATGTGGAAAAGTACTTCATTACGTCTATAAATCTATTTTATGAGAAGGGAGATGTATATGCTTATATAGTGAGCTGTGCCTTTTCTGGGACTGCGGCATAATCGGGCTTAGATATTTTTCACCGAATGCAAATCAACTAAAAGTTGAAAGGGGCGCTACCAAGTCATAGTAAGAGGCAGAGTGGTGGAACATGGTGGATGATTGGATAGAGTTGTAATTATTATGGTTATTTTATGTGGTCTATAGGATTAGATTTAAAGGTAATTTGATTAACGCCGAAATAGGAAATTATTTATAGAAACATGGTGAGATGAGCATTTGATTATGTAAGACGGCTGGAAAATTTCGAATTGGCTAATTAATGGTTAGGAAAGAAGTAGATTTGATAATTTTATTCTTGGTTGGTTATGAAGCCGTCATCATGTTCCGTAATGCATTTTGACGTACTTTTTTGCACTTAATATTTGACACTTCTTGGCAGTGATTAATTTCTTATCAGCCGTTGCATCTTATCAGTGAGGATGCGTTATGCAGATAGATGTCGCTGAATCTTGGGGTAAAATTTAACCAGAGCACATAAAATATGGCTAACGCTCCGTAATCCGACATATTTAACCAGAATTCTTTAACAAGAGAACGCTCATAGATAAGAAAACATATATTACTTTTTATCGACTATTTCTGAAGACTTCAAGCCTTCAAAAATCTTCAAAAATCTATTCAATAGTAACAATTTCTTCAGAATCAGTATATTTAGCTTGGGCAAGCTTGATCCAATTGTCGTCAAGATTGTAAACAACGTAAGCATTTCTTAAGAAATTGTCACCTAAAATGTTGTATTCTTGTGGAAGAACGGCTAAACCACAAGCTTTGGTATCACCTTCTAATTGTAATTTCAAGTAGTCACCTGGAACCTTAATATCAACACCTTCAAAAGAAACAGTTACACTTTCTGGAGCATCAGAACAATCGTCCCAGTAGTAGAAAGGTTGTGATGTACTAGGTTGGTACAGAGTAGCACCAACTTTGTTTGCAATATTTTTAACAATATCAGCGGAAAAGTAACTAAGAGTGGTACCTGAATCAAGAAGAACACTAGCAGAGCTAATATCTGCACCAGCAAATGTTTTAGCATCAACAGAAAGATAAGCATCATCAACAATTGGTAATTGAGCTAAACTACCTTCATATTTGGCGTTATCAATACCACCAAAAAGAACACTACCTTGAGATGCGCTGGCATCATTTAAGTAAAGAGAATAAGCATTCTTGCTAATATAACCTTGAGATTTTAAAGAAGCTGGAACATTTGAATATTTTTTCAGAGTTGATTCTAAATTTTCAAAACCAATTCCCATAATACCATAAGTAATACCATCAGCGGCAGTGGCATCAGCAAATTGTTGAGCTTTAAGAGTTGGACCACTTTTAGATAATGCAATTGTGTCAGTAACCCAGTTACCTTGTGCATTAGATTTATCACCATAAGTAATAGAGAACCCATCAGCAAGATATTTATAAGTGGTCGAAGTGGAGTGGTCATAAGTACCATAAGTAGCATCAATTCCACTTTCACTATCAACAACCCATAAATCCGAAGAACCGGTATCAACGTCAACGCTAACTTTTTGTTGATTTGAACCAAGATAGAGATCAGCAATATAATAAACATCTTTATTAGTTAAAGTATACTCAAAAGTACCATCTCTTTTAACAACAGCTGGACCTTCAGCAGTTTTACCAGTAGAATGAACGCTAAAGTCCAATTTAATAACCCCATCACCTCTTTTGCTTAATCCACCAGGGACAGCAGCAGCATTGGTTGAAGTTAAAAGTAAGGCCATTGCCATTGCAATGAAAGCATTTTTAGTAAATTGAAATAACATTTTGAATTAAAAGTAATGAAAAACTACAGGGTGTTAACAGCTATTTATACATAGTTTAAGCTTTGAACAATCAAAAGGCACCAAGAACTGCACAGGCTAAAGTTAATCATTTTGAAAATGACATTTCAACTTTTAACAACCCCAATTAACTTAAAATCCCAATTTAATTGGTCAAAACCAACTTTACTCTACAACGTTTGGCTGCAATTTTCTAAAATTAGGTATGTCGGCGCCGTAATCTTTGTTTGATGTCGTGATGCGCCATTTTATACCACGGCAAAGGTATGCATAGTTGAAATGCGCTCAAGTCGGTAGTGTAGCCCTGATTGATAAGCAGTTTCGAGATCGTCTTATTGACATCATTGCTCGTGATAACAATATTCAACGGTTGTTTGTAAGTTAATAGCTCATTGATTCATTGTAACATCAATTAATTAACAGTTCCTCACGTACCTTAACTTTATATCTTCGCTTAACCAGACCCTAGATTATGTTATTTGACCATTCAACTTTATTTAGCCACTGCAAGTTTAGCCACGGTACTAGTTGACATTTGACGTCCTTGACATCTAGGCTTCCACACGTCATATTCATGCGCAATTATGTAACTAGTTATCTCACATGGACGTACAAAGGGTAGTAAATTGAAGAGCAATGTCTATTTTTAGACAGTTTAATTCACCACTCTTATCTTTATCTTTGACTTCGGATTCGTTTTTATCAGTAAATAATGTCGTTTCCGTTTGAAAATCGTGATTTATGTTGCGTTCATGCGGTTTAAGGTTGTTATCTTTGACTATATACTTTGGACGGATTTTAGTTATATTTCCAGTATAAGGGGAATTATAAATATTAATGGTTCTAGGCTACTGGCCTTGTCTTTATACGGCAATGGAAACAATAAGCTAAATACCAACATGAGCCAGAGTGTAATCATATGCGCTCAAAATCTACTATGTGGTCGGTAGTTTCCATTCTGTGGGGTGGTAATATTTGGCTGGTCAAATATTATTGGGCAATAATATAGGGGTCAAGATAAGAGATGCAACTATTGACTTGTTAACAATAATATAGAGGCCAAATACCGCCTACAGTGGAGAAAGGACAATAAAAGGAAAATTGTGGCCCTGATCGGCGATCTACAGTTTCGGCTGCTGCCTTTTTTTAGACACCGCGGATCGCTATTTTTTGCAGCCATAGTTGGCTCGTGATGGCTTTTGATGGCTTAGTGATGGCTTAAGCAAGATATAACTCTAATAGCAAGCCTCTAATATGCAAATGTAATTTGCACTGTGGTGTGGAGTGTGTAATACTGGAGGCTCTTTCCCATGCTATGAAAGATAATGCTCATTGTATAAGCAAGTAGACGCCCAACAATCCCTTAGACTTGCTAAAGGCTTTTTTTTAATCCCTTCTCTTCAATTATATTTCTTCTTACATTTATTATGCAATTGGCTCGAATCATTGCATGACAATGGGTTCGAGGCTCTTCTACAGCTAAAAGTAATCCCCTCTTACAACTATTGTATCGATACCCTATGTCCACTATTGGTGCCCCCTAAGACCCCCAGGTTTATCCGGAATCTTGATCGGAAGTGTGAACCTCTTGAAGGCGAAGAAAACATAATATATTCAGCTAAATAATCGAACGAACTAAATTACTTCATCTAGAAGCTAAGTCATCGTCTACCTATGAGATGACTTGAATATCTTCTTGATCAGAGTATTTAACTTGAGCAAGAGAAACCTTTTTGTCTTCAAGATCGTAAACAATATAAGCATGTCTTAAGAAGTTATCACCTAAAATATTATAGTTTAATGGTAAAAATAAGAAAGCTGGTCCATCAAAAGTGGAGTCTTCAAAAGAAATTGGACCAACAATCTCTTCTTTAGGAACAGTAATAGTGGCTTCTCCTAATTTAAAAGTAAGATCCTTGGCATCATCAAAAGAATCAAAGTAATAGAAACCTCTGTCGTCATAATTACTAGCTCCAATGCTTTCTGCAATTGCCTTAATGATATCTGGGGAAGCATAAGAAATGGTTGTACCAGAATCAAGAGTAAAAGAGGTACCAACTGCTGATCCGCCAATAGAGTCAACATTAACATCTAATCTATCTGAACTGGTTAATGGAAGATCAACCAAGTCTCCTGAAAATTTGGCTTTATCATAAGCACCAAATAACACACTACCAGTAGATGCGTCTTCTGAATTTAAGTACAATGAATAAGCGTTTTTATTAATATAGCCTTGGTCCTTTAATGATTGAGGAACATTAGGGTACTCGGAACTAGCAGCTTCCAAAGAGGTCAATCCAACACCTAAAATACCATAGCCTAATTTATAAGCTTGGGTAGCATCCCCAAAGACTTGGTTTTTAAGAGCTGGGCCATTTGAAGAGATAGCAACGGTATCGGAAACCCAGCCACCAGTTGCATAACTTTTATCAACGTAATGGATTTCAAACCCATCTTCGACATACTTGTAACTACTGGATGAACCATGGTCATAAGTACCATAAGTACCAGTAATTCCACTTTCACTATCAATCACCCATAAATCGGAAGAACCAGTGTCAACATCAACACTAACTTTTTGACCATCACTACCTAAATAAATATCAGCAATATAGTAAGCACCTTTATTGGATAATGGGAAAACATATTCATCATCTCTTTTTGACTTTTGGTGGTCAATGTTAAATTGAGTAAGATTTGCTGGAAGAATAAGTTTATCTTTTTGAACATTGAAATCTAATTTAATAAAACCTTCATCTCTCTTAGAGAAAGTTTCAACAGCAGCGGATTCAACGCTAGCAAGGATAGCTAAAGCAATGGCAATGTATTTAGATGGGGTAAAAATCATTTGCAAAATTTTTATATAGATTAAGAGGGAATTTCATAGAGTTTAAATACTTTTTTATAATTCATTAAACTGCAACACAGTGTGGGTTGTAATCATATTTTCACAGTTGTGGATCTGTACTGAAGGTTAAAGTATTACCGTTGTTTTAAAAGTTAAACTTTAATTTGCACTTTGCTAAGAAATCGAAATAATAATTCAGCACTTATCCGGTATCTTTTCAAAAATAAGACACTTTAGAGTAATATCTAAGTGTTCTATACTTATAATTTCTATAGAAATATAACACGAAAGAAGTTATGAATATGAGGAAATTGCGCTGTATTGATAAAGAATTTAAGTATTGCCTATTAACGAACGGCTCTGATAAATTTAGAAACAAAGAATAAGTAACCATTAACTTACAGTTAGATGCCACAGGCAAACATCACTGGATCCACAACGCTATACAAATAGAGTCAAAATATTACCTGATCAATCGTTAAAGTCAAGCCACGGCTTCAGTGCTCATAAAAACGTAAAACTTGGGCTTTATGTATACATGATTTCTACCAAAATCCAAATATTAGTTAATACGAATTTAAGGTATACAATTATAGTTATTGAAGAGTTCATTTTCTTTTAGATATGTTTGCATTAAATGCGATTATGCGATTGTGATTTAACCGATATATTTGTTTACGACTATAGCAAGTCATTACCGTATGCATAAAGTCAAGGCTCTGTTCAATTGAAGATGTTAATTTCAGGTAGAGTATAATGCAACCTGGAAGTATAATTTTAATAATTATAATTTCATTTGAATTTCAGACTATGCTCTAATCGATACATTTCCGGAAATTCCAGTTTTTTTTTTTGAGTACCTGATGTTTTGGTTGCAAAATTTATGGACTCAAAAGTGATTGTAGAGAATTTCATTAACAAAACCAGAAACATATATTACGAACTATAGATTTACTAAGCCATTAATAAACCAGTTAAGAAATGACTTGAATATCTTCCTCATCAGTGTAATTAATTTGAGCTAAAGAAATAGTCAGGTCATCAAGGTCGTAGACCACATAAGCACTTCTTAAGAAGTTGTCACCTAATGTGTTAAGACTTCCTGGTAAGATTAATAAGGCTGGCTTATCAAAAGTTGAACCATCATCAAATTCAAGATATCCAGCAATTTCCGAAGCTGGAACAACGATCTTAGCATTACCAAAAGTGAAAGTAACATCCTTAACATCAGATTCAGAATCCCAGTAATAGAATCCTCTAGAATCATAATGAGCACCAACATGAGCCGCAATTAAAGCTAAGTGGATTGGGTCTAAGATAGAGTAAGTTGAACCAGTATCAAGAGTAACACCAGTGTTAACACGAGCTCCACCAATTGAGTCAACGTTAATAGTTAATCTAGTGGATGAAACAAGTGGACGAGATACTAAGTCGCCTTTAAATTTAGCTTTATCAATAGCACCAAAAAGGACATTGCCACTTGGTGCATCCTTTTGATTTAAGTAAAGCGAGTAAGCATTCTTCTTAATAAAACCCTGATCCTTTAAGGATTGAGGAACATTAGGGTATTCAGTATTAGCAGATTCTAAGGATTTCAAACCAACACCTAAAATACCGTATTTAATTTTGTTTACTGAAGTTGCATCACCAAATTGTTGGTTCTTAAGGGTTGGGCCGTTTGGAGACAAAGAAACAGTATCGGTAACCCAGTTACCGGAAGAACTACTTCCATCATAGTACTGATCATCAAATCCAGAAGCAATGTATTTGTAAGAGCTAGATGAGGTATGGTCATAGGTACCATAAATAGCTTCTGCTCCACTTTCACTATCAATCACCCATAAATCAGAAGAACCAGTGTCAACATCGACACTAACCTTTTGACCATTACTACCTAAGTATAATTCAGCAACATAATAAGAACCTTTGTTGTCTAAGGTGTACTCAAAGTCACCATCTCTTTTAGAAATTTGGCTGTCTAAGTTGAATTGAGTGATGTTAGTGGGAACTTTTATTTGGTTTCTTTGGATGTCAAAATCAAGTTTAATGTAGCCCTCATCTCTTTTAGAGAAGGCTTCAACAGCAGCGGATTCAACGCTAGAAAGAATAGCTAAAGCAATGGCAATATATTTAGTTGGAGTAAAGATCATATTGAATATCTTTTTAAAGAGTATTTCTTAGAGGTACTTTGGTAGGTTTATATAGTTTTCAGTTGAGAAGTGTGGTTTGATATCATGTTGCCATGTTGTAGTTGGAAAAGTTTAAAGAAACTTTAAACCATGAGATATTGTTAAGTTGACAAAACCTATAAAAGCCTCGAGAAGAAGGACAATAAAATGTCATTTATAGTGTAGTACACAACTCAGTTTGTACATAGTATTACTGTTTGGCCTATAGAGCTCGATTATAATTTGCTAAACATCTTCTAGTTTGATAAATCAAAAAGTTCTATAAATACTCCACAGCAGGGCTCAATATACTAGACTTGACAGCTGCGATTAAGATTTAACCACAACTGTGAATAATATGTGGATTGCCGGAGGGATTAAACAATTCGGTTATTGGTGGATATTAGATGCCATAGCATAATAATATAACGCATATGAAATGATTTATGGCTTTTATCTCAAGCCTGGTTATCGTAATACGATACAGGGCTTATAAAGGCTTTGGTGCCGCACATCAACCATTATTATTTTTCTTATCTTCCTATATTAACCACTGCCAATATTATTAAGTATTATGGGTAAAAGCTGTGGTGCAACTTGTTTTGTGGCTAAACCCAATTCAACTCTTTTAAATTTCTATAATTTGTAATAACCAGCAAGACGTTGATACTATGGCTGCAAAGTTGCACATTGATTAAACTTTAAACCTAAAAAAGCAGGGACACCTCTAATACGTTTTGACGTTATTGGCGATGCATGTGTAAAATCGTATTCTTGGAGTTAATCGGGAAATTCGGTTGTCAGTAAAATAGGTTATAACCTTTGCTTCCATAGTCTTATTGGACATCCTGCAAAGTTTAAATTAACTCGAGAGCCTAGAATTAGCTAATTGAAAATGATTTACCTCTTGAAAGGAGTTATGTTAGAGCAACCAATACACACGGATATTTTAGATAAAAACGGGGTTCTTTTAACTTTAGGATATGATTGATAAATATGCATTTGGTTAGAATAGTTATTAATAGGTCAACTATGAGACTAAAAAATTAAAACGATTTATATTAAAAAGAAAATACATGAATTGAAATTGATGAGTTAAAATAGTGTGACAATATCTTCTTGTTCGTATGTCGCAGGCGCCAAACTAATTATTCTATCTTCAAGATTATATAATGTATAAACATGTTTGAGGAAGTTATATCCCAAAACAGGTACTTCATCGTCTCTAAAAAATAAAAGAGAACAGCCTTCAGCTTTAGTTCCATCTTCGTAAAATATGGTAGCCCCTATACTTTCTGCTGGTAACTTTATATCTATTCCTTCGAATGATAATGTGATGTCTCTAACTTGACTACAATTATCCCAATAATATGTCCCTAATTTTTTATCGAACTTTTTTGCCCCTAATTTTTCAGCAATCAGCTCTTGTACATCGCATGGTACCAATGAATATAATGATCCGGTATCTAAACTGACATCAATATTGAATTCTATGTTTTCAATTGATTTTAGTTTAATACTTAATCTTTTATTACTCATTATAGGAAGCGGAACAAGATCATTTTTAAACTTACCTTTGTCAATACCACCAAAAAGTAGATTCCCATCCTTCGCCTTCTCTGAATTAAAATAAATCGAATAAGCTATTTTACTAATATAACCCGTATTTTTTAACGAAACTGGAACGTTTTGATATTTGTTAGAAGTATGCTCTAATGTAGGAAACCCTAGACCAAGAATTCCATATTGGAGTCCATTCAATGAAGTTGCAACTCCAAATTGCTGATCTGGTATAACCGTATCTTTTCCAAATCTTATCATATCTATTCCCCAACTACCAGAAGCGCTAGATCCATCTAGATAATGTGTATTGAATTCATCATTGATCAATTTAAAACTGTTTGACTCTATTGGTTGAAATACTCCAAAGTGTGACGTAAAATGCATAGACTTGTCGATTACCCAGAGATCGGATGATCCAGTATCTATTTCAACTCCGATCTTTTGTTGGTTTTGTCCTATATGAATCTGAGTTATGTATGCAATGACTTCGTTAGTGGAGATTTCTTGAAAGCTTCTCTTGTTATACCTGGTGTTAGCTTTTCCTATGTTTTCTACATGAAATTCTAGTTTCACTACTCCACTACGTTGTAAGCTTACCACAGAGCGTGCAAACTGGAGGTAAATGAATGTACTCGAAAGTAAGAGTATTATACCTCTGTAGAGGTACAGCTTACTCCTAATATTTAGCGAATGGTTTGGTATGGTGTTGATTTTGAAGTAATGAAACTTCAGGAGAATTCCAGTTTCTATACATAAAAGCTTAAATATTTTGAACTAAAATACTGAAAAAGTTAATATGATATTTCACAACGGGTGAAGCTTACTAGAACTCTAATTTCACATGAAATTACAAATTCCCATGGACATATATTACGTAGAAATACTCGATCTCAAGTATGTTTTCCCAGCTATATTTTATGAAGAGACAAACGCGTTTTGGGCTTAAATTTTATATCATAAAGATACATAGGACAGGGGATTAGCGATTAAATGAAATTTCCGGGTGTAAATTGCGCTGAATATACTTCCGTACCCTCCTCTCACTTATACTATATGTTTCAAGTCATAGGACCATTGTCTTATGTTTAAATATCTTCAATTATGTCATATGTAAGAGATGCAAGCATCCTATGGGTGAAATCTCATCTAAATACTCACCCATACCTAAGATTTGGTATTCATGGTTGCGCGCACGGGGAATTTAGCCTTTTTTTCTGTTTTCGGCTACGGAATGGTAGGAAGCAATTCACGGAACGCAATATATAAACCAAGTTAGAATGTGAACCAATCAAGGTTTTATACTAAAATTAGTTAAACAAATCTTGTAGTTAGCGGACTGCACAGGCAACGGAGAAAGATTTTGTTTCTGTTGCTACAAACCAACAATAGAATTTCATCTAAAAATTTCTCTATAGCTGGCCGAAGATTTTCAGGGATTTACTAAAATGGAAGATTTATAGTTTTATTTGGTAGATGATTTACGGAAAATGAAGATCTGGAAATGATAGTAGTACATCAGACACCCTTGCATATGAATGTTTAAAAAACCCGAATGCACCATCTTAAATATTCTCTTTAGCGGTACCTGATGGAATGTCTGTAGCCCCCACATGCCTAATTTGGTTTTACGGTCTTAGTTTAGGTCGAGGTGAAATGAGCCGCATGCGAAAGGGTTAAAGCCAATAAGATCAACGATCTAACCCTTTTTAATATGCTTTTCCTTGTGTATCTTGGTATCTTACTTCCACTTATTACTGCTAGAGTGATTCTGGAAGACACTATCACCCGTGAAGAGACGGTAACAGAATCCGGAGTTACCGTGATTGCGGGTGTCTATTGGTCTATTGAAGACAGTAGTCAAGTTTCTATTAATGGAGATATGTTGATAGACGGTCAGTTTTTCGTTACTAGTGATAGTGATAATGTTGCATTAACAATTCAACAATCAGGAAATAGTGTTATTAACAATAATGAAGTCGTTTGGAGTGCAGTTAATAGTCTTACCCAACCTACTTATACCATCAACGCTGCTAATTTTGAGAATAATGGAAAATGGTGGTTCCGTGGAAGTGGGTTTTCTACCACTCCTGATATGACAATATCATCTCCAACATGGCATAATAATGGTATTCTCTATTTTTACCAGAATAAAAGAACCTTGGGTGTAGTTCATTTAGGTACCCCCGGCTTGCCAATATTTAATGATGGGACAATTTGTCTCAGCAATCATGCATATATTCAAAGTACCTATATGCAAGGAACTGGATGTGTGGTTATAGGAGAAAATTCCAATGTGTGGATTCGGGTGCCTACATTTCCAGTTGAGGATACTCAAACACTTTACTTTAGTGAAGATACGGGTACAATTAGAGTACAAAACGCTTATGATAGTTCTTATACTGATCAATACACAGTAGCTGGTTATGGAGGCGGTAATATCATTGGTCTTTCTGACGAATTGGTTAGTTATAGTTATGATGGGAATATACTTACGCTTACTTCGACTACGGCAACATACCTGTTTAATATTGGGCCAGGCTATGATGAAGATGAGTTTAGTATAGTGGATGCTGACTACGGTTTATCAGTCGGCTCAGTTGCTAATGGAGGAATTAAATATAATTTGGCGGCACCTAATGCTGATGCACCTGAACTATGCCAGGCTTGTGATCCCGTGCCAATTAATCCGGATAGTTCAAGTTCTAGTTCTAGTTCTAGTTCAAGTTCTAGTTCAAGTTCAAGTTCAAGTTCTAGTTCAAGTTTTAGTTCAAGCAGTAGTTCCAGTTCAAGCAGTTCTAGTTCAAGCAGTAGTTCCAGTTCAAGCAGTAGTTCCAGTTCCAGTAGTAGTTCCAGTTCCAGTAGTAGTTCCAGTTCCAGTAGTAGTTCCAGTTCAAGTTCTAGTTCAAGTTCTAGTTCAAGTTCTAGTTCAAGTTCTAGTCCAAGCAGTTCAAGTTCTAGTTCAAGCAGTTCAAGTTCTAGTCCAAGCAGTTCAAGTTCTAGTCCAAGCAGTTCAAGTTCTAGTCCAAGCAGTTCAAGTTCTAGTTCTAGTTCAAGTTCTAGTCCTAGTTCTAGTCCTAGTTCTAGTCCTAGTCCTAGTTCTAGTCCTAGTTCTAATTCCAGTAGTAGTTCCAGTTCAAGTTCTAGTTCAAGTTCTAGTTCAAATTCCAGTTCAAGCAGTTCTAGTTCTACTCCTAGTTCTAGTAGTTCAATCTTCAGTAGTTCAAGCTCAAGTAGTTCAAGCAGTCCTAGTTCTAGCTCGAGTAATTCCAGCAGTTCCAGTAGTACTAGTAGCCTAAGCCCAAGCCCAAGCCCAAGCCCAAGCCCAAGTCCCAGTCCTAGCACAAGTGAATCATCCATTGAACCATCTAGTGAACCATCAAGTGAACCATCAAGTGAACCATCAAGTGAACCATCTAGTGAACCATCAAGTGAACCATCTAGTGAACCATCAAGTGAACCATCAAGTGAACCATCAAGTGAACCATCAAGTGAACCATCAAGTGAACCATCTAGTGAACCATCAAGTGAGGAGATTTCCAGCTCAAGTGAGGTATCTAGCTCTTTAGTACCTCTGAGCTATGAATCATCTACTGCTCCAAATGAATCACAAGATTCAAGCGACATTTCGACATCTTTTTTCAGTACAATCACACCTAGTTCATCAGAGTTAACATCTCTGTCCCCAGAATTATCCACATCACACTCCGAAGCTTCATCTACTATTATTTCACCTTCTTCAGGATGCCCAACTTGTGATTCCAGTACAGATTCCCCTACAACTCCTCCCGGTTATACAACAATAACTACAACAACAATAAGTACTATAACTACAGATGATTTAACTATAACAACTACCTTGCCAGTTACAACTAGCGTTCCTGTATTACCAACAAATATTCCAACAACTCCAAATACGACACCACAAGAAACTACAATAACTAGTATTATTACTGAAGATGGCAATATTATAACGACTTTCATAACTTATACAACTACTAATATTGTACCACTTCCAAGCCAAAATGGCGGTAATGATGAAGGAGGAGACGATACTAATAATGAAGAAAGTGATAATGGTGGTGATAATGGTGGTGATAATGAAGGAGACAATAGTTCCAATAATGGAAGTAACGGCTCTGATAATGGCACAAATAACGGACAAAATGGTTCAAATAACGGACAAAATGGAAACAATGGGTCCAATAGTGAAGATAATGGCTCCAACAATAACCAAGGTGGATCTGGCCAAGGAGATGGCTCGGGTGACGCAGATAATCAAACACTTTCACTCCAAAGAGATCCAAATACTGCTTCATCGTCCCCGGTGATCTCCATATACTCAGAGTCTTCTGCATCTAAATCATTTTTCTCTTTACTAACATTTCTTTTCGCATTAATAACTTTCTAATTACATTTAATAAATATATATTTTATAAAACCTATACACCACCTAAATCCTGATCAAACATAAATACATGATCAAGATCATATAAGGGCAGAAGTTCTAATGTACCAGTTTGTTTCAATTCGTAATACATCTTATTATTTTTAGTCATAAGTCCTTTAGCATCCAAAATCTTTTGAATTTGACCCCACCATACTATAGCATGTTGGAAAAATTCGGCATTTTTACTATTAATTCTAAGTTTCCATATTAATTCTTGTTGTTTATCTAAGCAAGTGTCTAATTCTTGATCACTTTTAGTTATCAAGATAATTAAAAATCCAAATATAACGACATAACTAAACCCAATTCTAGCATTAGTATACCAAAAGGTTTGTAAGTGTTCAGCCCTAAGTTGATTTAAAAATTGAAGTACTCTATCAAATATAGCCAAGCATCTTTTGAAAACCAAATCTCTAATTTCCATGAATTCTTCATTTACAACTTTTTTCTCTTGTCTTATTTTGGCTAAAGCATGTAAAACTGGCTTAAGAATACTTATTTGGACAGTAAAATTAGATATATAGATGTTTGGAACTCCTGAAATTTTTCCACGTTCAAGTTCCAGTTCCATACTTAAAGATGGAGGCATTTTTGAATCCAAATTACTTGAACTTATTTGTAAAGGTTTAATAAAATCAAGTACCATTTTAATATGATTCAACGGATCTAATTCATTCAAGGATTTAAAATACTGTAAAGATTTACGTTTATAAATTTTGGTTAAGATTTCATTTATAATCTTTGAAAGCTCAATCTGTTGAAGAAAAAGAGTTCTTCCAGTTTGCCAATCGATAGTCAAATCAATTTTTTCATTTTCCATAGCAAAAGTTTCATTTTCATCATCAAAATCCAGATTAGTTAATGGCTCTACAGTCCAATCATCATCATCAATATGTGAAGACCGATCCATACTTAAACTAAGCCACTTTTCTTGGAAATAAAGAGCCCAAGCTACTCTTTTACGCATACATCGTTCCCAATGAGGAATATTCCACTCCATAGGTGATATATCGAGCCCAAGGAATTGAGCAGCAGATAAAACAGCGGATTGCATGGACCAAGATTCATTTGGATGCTCATATTTATCTCTAAAACTTTGATGCTGTATCAATAGTAGTCCTGCTTGTACTGCTGAAACCGTTGGGTGTTTAAGCTCCTGGTATAAATTGGCTTCGGCTATACTCTCTAATTGAGCTTGTGAAGGTTTAACCTTGCCCGACAATTCTAAATCTAAAGACCACCAGTTAAGAGCGAATACATACAAGCAAGCAAGAAGACTGGGACTCAAGAGTTCAGGAGTCTTTTCGTAAGCTTCAAGAAACTTTTTGGGCGAAAGAATTGGGAAAGAAGGGTGCACTATACGGAAATAAAGAGTTACTAATTTAGAGCCTGAGTCTTGAACAATCTTTTTGATCTTATGGATTTCGTCAGAATTATCAATTGTTTGGGGCAATATTTCCATCACCGACGTCGAATCATCCAATTTACATATCCTTCTCTTGACATGTCTTACAGGATTCAATACAATGTCGTCGGGAACAAGATCTGTGAAGATATAACCATCCAATTCACTGTTTCCTACCAAGGTATAAAGCACCCGATCTCTCTGGGTATAGTCTATTTTTTCTGGTTCTGATGCCTCAATTCGATTCATGATATCACTGTTATCAGGTGATGAGTTATTTGTTGCAGGAACAGCTTGGTTCCGTTGGGAAGTGTCTGTTTTCTTTCGTTTCTTTATAGGAGGAAGGTTGAACTCGCATTCGTTATTATGGAAAGTACATAAGTAGCATTTCAGCTGACCATCGTCGAAAACACATTTGGTCTTTCTTTTTCGACATCGATCACATGGTCTGTCCGGCTTATTTAGCGCTGTTTTTGGAAGTAATCTCATACTGGCCATAGTTAGTTCGAATATCTTATCAGATACGCTCGGTGGTGATGGTAGGGACACACTTTTTTTCTATTCAAAGAGAAATCGTATAGGATGAAAGGAAGGTTGGAAAAGGGGGAACATGAAAGGTTGTTGGGTGGGTATGTGGTTGTTTAAGGTGAAAAATCAAGAGATTTCAGTGCTAATATAAAAAAGAAATCATATTTGCTTGAACAATTGGTGATATGCATTGTGAGGCTGCAACTGGCAGATAATCGATTTGGTTGATCACGGGCAATAGCACGGGATTGAAATATGAAAGGGTTCATAGAGTATGTTATGTAATGTCGAGTGGAATTTAATTATTTACAGCGATGTGTGGAATAAATAAAGAGACCACTATATCGGCCAACTAATGATTCTATTTCACTAGATACTACATCGTTTCCTATTTTCCAAAGAAGAAGAAGAAGAAAAAGAAGAAGAATTAAGAACCAACCAATATATAAATTTAATGTGACTAAATCAGTTTGTTCGTTACACTAATTGCAGTAAAATAATGTGTAGACCGATGGCCCGATGCTGCCACTATCTCATCGCTAGCCAATAGAAAAGTTGATATATATCATACACCAGCAGCCCGAAAGGGGCCTTGGGCCGTAATTATTGACCCTTCGGGTTATCTAAATTCTATCACTCTGAAATCCTAATCTAATCAACATTAATCGTACAACGGCCCGTCGGGCTACCTTTGGGATAGGCTGCAAAAAAGAGCGGGTTTAAAACCTCATGCACTTGCAGGATTTCAATTAACTAATGGCAGCTGTTACTAGTAAGTTTCAATCCTTCAGTGGAAGAAACCGTGATGTGATCACCGAAACCGTTCGTAAAGCAGATTTTTCGGAGATTCCTATTATATCCTTAGACCAACCAAAAGAAAAATTAGTTGCACAGCTTAAAGATGCCTGTACAAGAGTTGGATTCTTTTATATAAGTGATCATGGTATCCCACAAGATGCCATTGATAAGCTTTTAGAGGACGCTAAAGTATTCTTTGACTCGCCTCAAGAATATAAAGATAATATTCATTTCTCTAAATCGAAACATTTCAGAGGTTATGAGGGTGTTGGTGATAACAAGACCGAAGAAGGTAAAAGACCAGATCTCAATGAACAATTCAATTGGGGTTACGAAGCTTGTCTTGATCCTACATTGACAGAAGAAGATGTCAAAGAATATGAAAAGAAATCAAAAGATGTGATGGCCGGAGCTAATTTATGGCCTGAACATGTACCACATTTAAAAGATTCTGTTGGTGTATATTATGGCCATGTTTTAGTATTAGCAAGAAAATTGGTCAAATTATTTGCTTTAGCTTTAGATTTACCCGAAGATTACTTTAATCTGATGTTTAAGACTCCGGGTGCTATTGGAAGAATTTTACATTATTTTCCCCAAGATCCAAAAGAAAAGAACATTTTAGGTATCGGGGCTCATACAGATATCGAATGTTTCACAATTCTTTATCAAGGTAATGTTCCAGCACTTCAAGTTTTAAATTGCGATGGACAATGGGTTCAAACCCCTCCGATTGAGAGCACATTTGTGATCAATATTGGAGATATGCTAGCAAGATGGTCAAATGATGTATTTATATCTACAGTACATAGAGTAAGTAACTTAACTGGTAAAGAAAGATACTCTATTCCAGTTTTTATTGGAACTGAATACGATACCATAATTGAGCCTTTACCAACATGTATTGGAAATGAAGGACCTAAATATAAACCTATTAAGGCAGGTGAATATGTTTATAAGAGATTAGCGTTCAGTAGATTACCTAAAGATGAATATGAGAAACGGGTTAAAGAACTTTGAATCGAATATGATATTAACGACCTTTGATGTATAGTTTTACAAATAGTACGTAATTTTTCCGTTAAATAAATATATGTTTTAACTCCACAAACTACCAATATTCGTTGTATGTCTCTCAACGGTTTCCGTTCCTAATCGGGAAAGCGATAAGAAGGATCTTAGATAAGATTTTTGTCGATCGCGCACCCGATGGCCAGGCATCGGGCTTATCAATAACTATAGTATCAATATATATATCGATTTCTAGTCTTCATAGACTACACTTTTACCTCGTCAATGCTTTCGATGAAGAAAAAATTTTCCCGTAAAAGTTGGGAATTACCAAAACAAGCTTCTTCCTGTGCTCCTCCTGGAGTTTGGACTAATATAGATAATGATATTACTCCATTTAATAGAAGAACTTGGACTTTGTTAACTGTTGTAGGTTTCTGGGCATCAGATTATTTATCTATGCAATCTTATGAAAACCCTTCTGGTGTTATGGCAGTAGGACTCTCTTGGAGAGAAGCGATCACTGTATGTATTGTTGCGATGGTTATCATAGGTATACCTATGATGCTTAATGGGGCTATTGGTGCGATACTACACGTGCCGTTTGCTATCGCTGTTAGAGCTAGTTTTGGTTATCAATTAGGTAAAGCTGCTGTGGTTATAAGAATGATCACCGCTCTTTTCTGGCACACTATTCAAACATATTCTGGATCTTTATGTATGTGGATTCTTTTACGGGCCATTTGGCCAAGTGTAGATGATCTTCCTAATCACATATCTCCTAGTTTAGGAATCACTTCTGCGCAAATGTTGTCACATTTTCTTTTTTGGAGTCTTCAGTTTCCTATTATGCTTATCCCACCTCATAAACTTCGGTGGTTTTTCCTTTTTAAGACTATCGTGGTATTAGCTTGTTTGGTAGGAACTGTAATTGGTGTCACTAAGATGAGTCATGGAACCGGTGAAATCTTCAAATTAGAGGCCGAAGTTCATGGTTCTGATAGAATTTGGCTTATGTTATCATTAATTATGTCTTCTATTGGTGGTTGGTGTACAATGTGCTGTAATATCGCAGATTTTACCAGATTTTTTGATGATAAAAATGCCAATTCACAATATGCTCAAGGTTTATTGATTCCTTCATGGGCTGCTTTAGTAACCATGTTAGCAATTATAGCATCATCTGCTGGTAAGGTTTTATATGGTGACTATATCTGGTCTCCAACAGGATTTGCTGAATATTGGCTTTATACTGGATCTAAAGGAAGAGCAGCATCTGCATTTTTGGCTATCTCATGGATGGTAGCTCAAATTGGTACTAATCTTTCTGCCAATGTTATATCTGCTGCTAATGATTTAACTTCTTTATTCCCAAAGTATATGAATATTAGAAGAAGTGCTGCTGTAGTTACTTTCATCGCTGGTTGGATTATGCAACCTTGGAAAATTGTTTATTCAGCTGGTAGTTTAATTTCATTTATGGCTGGTGTGTCATTATTTTTAGTACCGATTTTTACAGTAATGATAACTGATTTTTGGATCGTTAAAAAGAGAAAAATTGATGTACCTGCCTTATATGACCCCGAAGGAATTTATTCCTATCAATATGGTTGTAATTGGAGAGCATTAGTTGCTTATTTCTGTTCTTTAATACCTAATTTACCAGGATTAGCACAGTCTGTTAATGCAAGTATTAAGCTTTCCACTGGTGGTGAGCATTTTGCAGCTTTATCATTTGTTTATGGTACAACTTCTGCATTTGCTATATATTATGGATTAAATTACTTTTTTCCTGATCAAAAATCTTTAATTGATGAAGCTGTTTATGATAATGGACAAGTAGAGTCGAGCATAGAAGAAGAGGTTATTACAGTAAATGGCAAACAGTTTGAAAAGTAATGGTTGTTGCGTGCAGCATTAGCGAGTTTAATGTAAGTGATTTTAAATAGTTTTTTAATATATTTATTTATAAGTGAAATATACCCAAAAAGGAAATTCGCCTGATAAGCCCGATGGTCTTTTGATTTTGATATTTAATGAGAGAAGTTCCCCGGACAAAGCCCATCGATTTTTTTTTTCAAATGCAATTGAAAAGGTCAAGCCCTATGGCATTCGAGCTTCCTGTAGGAAGAACAGCGCTTTTAATGATAGATATGCAAAGGGATTTTGTTCAAAAAGGTGGATATGGCTATCTACAATGCAATTCTGATGAAATCTTTGGTGAAGTATCAAAGATTGTGGAACCTTGTACTAAACTATTGAATGCGGCTCGTAAACTTGGTTTAACCGTCATTCATACTAGAGAGGGACATTTACAAGATTTAAGAGACTTGGCAGAATCCAAAAGAGTTAGACAGCATCAAGCAAAACCGGAGAATTATCCATTTTTGATTGGAGATAAAGGCCCAATGGGTAGGCTCTTGGTTCGTGGGGAATATGGACACGATATAATCGAGGAATTAAAGCCTTTGCCAAATGAAGTGGTCATTGATAAGCCTGGAAAAGGAACTTTCTATAATACAGATATCCACCAAATATTGGTAACTAGAGGAATAACACATGTGTTACTAGCTGGAGTTACTACTGAATGTTGTGTCGGTACAACATTCAGAGAAGCCAATGATCATGGATTTGAATGCTGTGCATTGGTTGATTGTACCAATGGTTTCAATAAGGAAATTGTAAAAGAAACGATAAACACATTTTGTGCATACGATGGGCTTTTAGGATATATTGGTGAAGGAAATGAGTTGGTTGAACTTGCCGAGCTGAGTGAGTCAAATTGCTTAGCTGAATCTGGATCTTATTTCTTAAATCTGATAGCTAACCAACAGAAGGTATCATTTGGCGTAAGTAAAGATATAACTACATCTGCTTTTATAGTTGCTAGTTTAATCAGTAAAAACTTTGAGCTTGTAAATGGTACAAGTATGGATATTATAGAAGAAAATAGTGCATCATTTTATCTTGATGTTAACAATGGCTTTAGAAAACCATCAAAATTTATTACTTTCACACCTTCTTTGGGTATGTTATCCTTGTCTGGGACTAAACATAATATGTTTTCAGCTATTTCAATCACTGGAAAAGATGTTTCTGGTGTTCGATACATTTTTGCTCAGGAAAGAAACTATGATCCAGAAGATGAATTTTCGAAACCGTACTACGAATACCCAATGAAAATAGTCGATTTCAGAGGAGTTGAAGGTGGATTTTTATACTCAACAAAAGTAGATATTAGCCCTAAATATGGTAAGAAGGTTAATTTTGATTGGAAGTTATTCGATGATTTATATCAACATAAAGATTTATTAGAGCAAGAGGTTAACGAAACCCAGGCCATATCAAAGTACTCTGCCCTTTTAAAAAAGAGAAGAAATTTCATCAATTCACTTCAACCAAGTTCTGCTCCAGAAATTTTAATTTTGAAAGAAAGTGAAAAGGTTGAAGTGATTGTTAGACTTCTAGGCTGCCCGAGTGTAAGTATGGGAGGATATATCTATATTGCAGAATATGGGTTGGATGGAAAACTCTTGGGTATCATGAAAGGACTTGAAGAGTAGAAATATGTAAAAACAATATACATCTCATTTATAAAGGTTTCAAAAGTAGCGATACCGGATTACCACATTGAAGAATATGGTAGAAATAGGTAAGAAATATGATATTAGCATGGAAAGACTAGGACCTAGCTGATACTTGGGTAGACATGGTTATAGAATGTAGTTAATTCAAGTTTAATGAAAGATATTAAAATCGTGAAAACTGCTAATATGAGATAGATATCTTTTTATATATTATTTAAAGTCTAACAACAACATTAGAGTAAGTAAATACAAATCGAAAATTAAAACTCTTTAAGCCTCCTATACCAGTTTTTAGGCCACCGCATGAAGAAACTACTAAAGCAACTCTCATGTCAAGTAGTTACTTGCACGGCCCTTGTTTAGTACGAATTAGTCCAGCTCGGTCGGTGAATTTGCCGGGTAAGGAAACTTGTCCGCGTGGTGCCAGTGGTTACGTAGAGCGCAACGGCGCCCTACGGGTCCATCGCTGCCACCACCACAGTTATTTATTAGGACCGCTATCCGCATGCTTGATAACTAAAGATGCCATACCCAGTTATTGATTCCCACATCCACCTACTGAGTTTACAAAACCAGCATCTTCTCAGATGGCATGGTGACCATCCATTGAATAGACATTGCCGTTTTGAAGAATATTTTGAAGAGGCTAAGAGTGATAAAGTAGCAGTTAAAGGTATAGTTATCATTGAATTTGCACCTAAAGCAGATATTAGTAAAGGTTTGCAAGGCTGTTTAGGTCCAATTGAAGAATATCTTTATCACGACCGAGTTGCTACCAATAATGTCAAACCAGAAGAGGGTATAAACCATCCTGGAGCTATTAAGGCCATAGTTCCATGGGCACCTATGCCTTTAGGACCAGAAATAGTTGAACAATATGTCAAGTTAATGTCGTCAAAAGCTCATGATTTTTCGTTTGTAAAAGGCTTTAGATATCTTCTTCAAGACAAACCACCCAAAGAAATGTTACAAGATAATTTTGTGAAGTCGCTTCAATGGTTAGATAAGAATAATTACATTTTTGACTGGGGAATTGATCTTAGGTCTGGAGGTATGTGGCAGTTTGAAGAGACTGTTGAACTATTTAAAAAGGTTCCTAATGTTAAATATATAATTAATCACATGACTAAGCCCAATTTATGTAACTTTGATGAACAAGAATTCAGTCAATGGAAGGATTATATGGGCCAAATTTATGAATTGACGCCTAATTCTTATATGAAGATATCTGGAGGGTTTTCTGAGATTCCAATTGAAATTGCTGATGACATTGATAAGGTAGTTGAGGTTGTATGGCCGTGGTTTAAGGTGTGCTTTGATCTTTGGGGAGTTGAAAGAAGTATATGGGCATCTAATTGGCCTGTATGTGCTATACCAGCAGGAACAGCCATTGTGCCCAAATGGTTTGAAGTAACGGAGAAGTTGTTTGATAAAGTTGGGTTACTGGCTAGTGAAAAAGAGAAAATATATTTAACAAACTATTTAAAGGCATATAATATTTAGTAATAGTAATATTAGATTAAACATCAACATCGATTTTAGCCATACTCAATTCGTAGGCAAACCCTACAGTAAGTTTAACGTGCTCTTTAACATGATCCCAATCAATTCTGTCAATAGTATCATAGATAGAATGAATATACTTTGATGTCAAAGACATTTCCAGTTCGATTACAAAACTTGCAGGGAATCCATGTTCCAAAGCGGAAGCATGGTCAGAACAAGCGTAACCACATTCAGTTTCATGATAAGGTATTAAACAATACTTATCAATAATCATTTTAATAAAACTATTTAAATTTGGTGAAGTATAATCTTCAATTAGCCCCAAATGAATATCTTCAGGGTCCATATTACCAGTAAATCCAGTCATATCTTGTTGTAATAAACCAATGACAGTCTCATCTGATTCATAATAATCTTTATAAACATCATATGAACCCAATAATCCACCTTCTTCTGCAGAGTAGAAATGGAATTCTAAAGTATTATGAGGAACAAACTCACCAGCTTCGTACTGTTTAATCAAAAGTTTCAATGCTTCTAATATAGTAACAGTTCCGGAACCATCATCATCAGCACCTGGTGCTTTCATGATATTTGGTAAGATTAGATTGGCAGAGTCTTGATGAGCTCCAACAATTACTTTCGAGTTAACTTTCCCTGGAATACTAACAATTAAGGAGAATTGATTCCAAGTCTCATGATTAAATCTGGTAACAGTTACTTTATCGTTAACTGGAGAAACTATATCTAATAGCTTAGATTCCAACCATTCAGCACTTTCAACACCGCTCTCAGACTTGTAATATCTGGTGTAAAAAGAAGAGAATTTAGCCAAATTATCATACATATCATTTTGGTCGATCTGACCAATCAAAGCATTGACAGACTCATGATACTTGGTCTTCTCTGGATAGGTGTAGTTCTTTGGAGGGACAACATTATCCAATTGTTTAGCACCAGTTAACCTTAAAGTAGAGAATAAGCCGGGGGATTGAGTGGTTTCTATCAAACCCAAAGATTTAGCTTCTTGTACACTGATTTGGGCAGTAATATCGATAAAATTGACGTTATTTCTTCTATAGTTCATCTTAGCAGACTCAGTGACAAGCTCATAGACATCTGTGTCTAGTTTGATAATTCTGTCGGGGACTTCACGGCTGAAGAACAGTTGGAGCGGACGATCACCGAATATTGGCCATGAAAAAGCGACGGACAGAGAGGCCAAAATGGTGATTAGATTGGAGAGTTTCATGATAAGGTGGGAGATAAAAACTGTGGACTTTGGAGTGCGGTGGTGCGGTGGTGCGGCCAGCGTTGCTGGCTGGTGCGAGTTAGGGACTTAACGCTGGCTGGTGGCTGGTGCGGGACTAGGATGGCATTGCGTTGGGGAGAAAGTGGTATTAGCAAGTGATATAAAACGGCCAAGCATGCAATGAAACAGAGTGGTGAAGTAGCGTAACTGGATTATATATATATACTATTATATACATGAGCGACTATGTGTGCCCAAATAAAGTGTGTATGCTATTGGCTATAGTTTTGATATTTAGAGATGAGCACTTAAACAGGTTTACGGGCTATGAAGTCGTAACAAAAAGAATAGTACCACGTAAATACTGTACTACCTATTCATCATAAGCGTTAGCTATTTATTTGGAAAAAAAATAGAGTTGTAAATTTGGTCCCTGGGCAGTTTCTATACTCCGAAACCCTTAAGTTTAATTTTAAAGCAATTAACCCAGTTTTGATTAATATAAATCAGTTTTAATTACATTAATACATTCGGCTCTTTTCAAGCAGTATCCACCCCTACAGAATGTTTGAGGTTCACCCGATATAGGCTCATGATATTATATATTCATTTAATACATACATCTTGACACCGTCCCTGATGCACAGCGGCTTTACCATGCAAAACGGGCAATAATAAAAATATCATTCAATTGTTGCTTAAAAAATAGAAGGTTTGACTGTAAATAATATTTAGAGTTGATAATAATTAATTTTTACATTTGGTATTTGCCCAGAGGCATGTATATTCAAAATTAAGCATTAAATAGCTCTATTTTAATAATTAATTCTACAAAGTACAAGTTGTTATTATAATTAAAATCCAGGACCTGCGCCCATACTACTAAACCAATCTGATTCTACAAATAAAGCCGAGTCCATAAAATTGGATTTTAGTTCTTCGTCTGATTGTCCAGGAATTTGAGGTCCAGGACCCATTTGAGGCCCACCCATTTGAGGTCCAAGACCCTGTGTCGATTGTGAAATACGTCTTGCATTCATACCTTGAGGTCCTTGTTGATCTTGATGATTTTGAGGCCCTGGACCAGGACCAGGACCGCCTTGTGGTAATCCTTGAGGCCCAGGACCATGAGCGGGACCTTGAGGACCAGGAGCGGGACCCCCAGGACCCTGTGGACCAGGCCCAGGCCCATGAGTAGGACCAGGACCTTGAGGACCAGGCCCTTGAGGACCAGGCCCTTGAGGACCTCCATGAGGCCCAGGCCCAGGACCTGGACCAAGCGGACCACCAGGACCCATACCTTGAGGACCTTGAGGCCCAGGCCCACCCGGACCGCTAGGCCCTCCAGGACCACCAGGACCACCAGGACCACCCGGACCACCAGGACCACCCGGACCAGGAGGACCTTGACCAGCTTGTTGTCTCATCATCATTTGTTGTCTCATAAGGAACTGTTGTTGAGCTGCAGATTGTGATTGAGATTTAGTCCGACCATGATTAGGTACCGGCCCACCCATTTGTCCCATAGGCCCTGAAGGAACTTGTTGAGGCATTTGACCACCAACTTGTCCAGGATGACCATCAGGAATCAGCGTCATCATTGCTGATTGTGGAGGCATTCTGTATTTCATTTGTTGAGGAGGTCCTTGGTTAGGATTTTGTTTCTGCATCATCATCATTTGTTTTTTTTGAGCCTCTGATAACCTTGGATCTCGACCATTAACAAGCACAGGACTCTGCAAATAAAGTTGAGGGTTTGGGTGTTGTTGTAATTGTTGTTGTTGTTGTTGTTGTAATCTCATTTGTTGCATTCTTAATTGTTGTTGGTACTGCAACATATGAACATTTGGTTGATGATTTGATCTTGGAGGTCCCATTACCATTGGACCACCAGGACCACCAGGACCCCCAGGACCAGGCCCATTAGGATCATGAGGACCCCCAGGACCCATTTGAGGACCACCAACTAAACCATTTGGACCCACAACAGCACCATTTGGACCGTCGTGGGGTCCAGCAGTAGCAGAGTTAGGCCCAGCACTAGCGCCAGCGCTAGCACCAAGCAGATTATTTAAAAGTTGATTTAAATTAGGGTTTAAACTCGAATGTAACCCCCATAAATTAATCCACCATTCGAGTAAAAACAGTTCATCGGTTTCACCGGGGATTTCTGTGATCATATCGAATTCTTGTTTGATAGCATTAAGTTTATTAGCAGCAGTTTTTGTTTCTGCAAGTAAAGCTTGAGCGGATTCATGTAGACCGTTCTCTGAGAGGTAAGAATATAAATAAGCCATAAGAATTTGGTGAATATTAACATTTTTATCGAGTCGACGGGTGTTTGATGATGTCTGAGACACTTGTTGTTGGAGTTGAAGTTGGGGTTGGGACAGGGAAGGAGTTTGGTGGGAGGGAGTGGGATGAGTTGATGGTTCATGGGAACCAAGTGGGTTAACTTTCTGAGGTGGGACTTGTTGTTGATGGGATTGGTTTTGTGGTTGAGGTTGAGATTGGTTTTGTTGTTGTGGTTGATTTTGTGGCTGACCTGGCCCCGTTCCTGGAGCCAAGTCTAAATCTCCAATAAATAAATCATTGCCAAAGAGATTATGATTGAGGTTCAAGTCCAAATTGTCAGGGAAATTTAAGGACGTTGAATTAAAATCCATATTTGATTAATTATAAATCAAGGTGATATTTACAAAGGGGAATAAGGTAATGCAAATGAAGTATAAAAATTAATTATTTTGAAATATGGAAATTATGGTGATTTTTTTTCAAAGAATTTTGGTTGGCGTGCGATATTTGTGCAGGAGGACCGGGTTAGGTATCTGAATTCATACAGGAATAAAAATGTAATATAGGGGAGAGAATAAGCGCAAGTGATGTAAATAAAGTTTATAAGGGTCTATTAATGATAATTATCGTTGTTAGTGAGTTAGTGTAAAGGTTATTGAGAGGTAGCAATTTAAGAAAAATTCTCTAACTTGACCAATAGTTGGTGTACCTGAAATATTTGAGCGGCAGAGGTTTTTTCAGTAGTGGGATCTTATACTACAGGTACTTAGTAGTTAACAATGAAGCGATTTTAGTTTATTTATTAAAGTAAAAAAAAATGTATACTAATATGCTTTGCGCTACCATAATGGTCAAAGGTGAACGGAGTCGGATTTATCATCTCGTAAACCAAACAATGAGTGAGGTATTCATTTTTTAGACGATATTTAACCTAGGTGTGGTGAAGATCGGTTGAGATAACCATAGATTTAGCGAGATAGCTTATATCAACAAAATGATGAAAATACCGGTGTGAATTTTTTTTATTTTAGGTTTCGTCGATTGCATAAGAGGGGGTTAAGTTTACTATTTATGATACCTTAACAACCAAGTGTAACAGGGGGTTATGTTCATTACACGGCATTTGAATACTTTTGCAGTGTTAATGCGCCTCAACTTTAGACCAGCTGCGTTCGATGGGGGTGGTTAGGCTGGACGATGATATTGGTGGGGCACAACCGGACTGACGAGGGTCGGTCTTTTGTAAGGGACCTTGCCGGAGTGGAGTGGAACTATGTCAGGGCCAGGTACCACCACGGCACTTTAACCATATTAACCATAATAGGCTATACAACTAAACTATATAGTGCCATACCATTCTAACTAACCCCAACACGCCCCTTTAAAGCCGCTACCGCTCCGGTGAATATCCCCAACACCTGTGGCTAACGGCCGACGAAAACCTTAAATTGTACCACACCGCCAGGTACCATCAATGTAACACCTAAATTTATCTTTGACGGAAAGTAGCAAATGGTACTTTGGGTTCTATTCCCAGTATAATCTCTAGCTCTTTCTCTTTTAAAAATTCACTATCGTAATCTTCTTTATCAAATACTGGAACAAATTTCCAATTTTGTTTATGATAATAAATACCATGAATCATTAATGTATCTAATTTGAAGAAAATCATCGATAAATAATCAACAATAGGACGTAGTTGATGTATTATATAAGTTGTAACTAAATCATCTATATTATTTTTTTTATCCAAATTACATTTACATTTATGAGGAATCTTGTGAAAATTATGATGTAAAGTATTTGGGTGTCCTTTATAAATTGGATAACGATGAAATAAATTTGATTTTTGTTTAATTGGAATACAAACTTCTCTATCAGCTTGTAATTTACCCAAGATATATCCAATTAAAATATAATATGTTGATTGAAGATTTTGGTTTTGGTCATCTTGCATATCAATTTCAAATTCAAAATCCATTAGATTATGAAGGGGGAAAAAATTTGTTTTTAATTTTTCAAGAACTAATTGACATCCCCAACATTTACATGTATGCAATAAAGACTCAAAAAAATTTGGTTTATAATAAATAAAAGATGTTAAAAAATCAGGTAATTGTAAAGTCTTTAAATTTTTTATGGTAAAATTGTTTTCAACCGATAAAAAACAGAGGAAAAATGCTTCCATTAGCCGTTCATTTAATCGATTTAAAACTGTTGAATTCATCCCCATTGAATCATCAAACATTTTAAATCCTGGTGTTGAAAAATCAATAGTTAAATCTTGTAAGTTTTTCAAACTTTTAACAAATAAACCAATGGGTGTAAGTATACTATCTAACAATTGATGAGGTCTTAACCATTCAACATTTGGGAATAATTCAATATGGAAGCTTTTTAAATTCATTAACCCATCATGATCATTAGAATATGCAGTTAAATCTTTTAAAAAATTAGGGAAACAATTACAACTATTATTACGCTGTTCATTACAATCAATTTTCAAGTATAAGTTCTGAATTGATTGAATATTAAGCTTTGATCTTAGAGTATGGAAACATAGTTTTTTATCTATAGAATTCAAGTAACTTTTAACCGAATCAAGTTGATTATTGAAATTTAATCCCATAAATTCATCATCAGGACCATCTACTTCTTTATGACTATGGAAAAGCAGAAATCCTCTTAAATTCAATTTAGTCTTTCCCTGAGACCAGTCAAATTTATTCAAAACTGTTAAACCAAGTTGACTCGATGTACTACAAGTAATATTTGATAAGCTATTTATGACATTAAATGGGTAGGTACTAAGATCTATGGTATCAATGTCCATCAACTCTTCTTCCTCCAAAAGAAAGAACACATTATTAAGGTTCTTGGGTATAATTGGAGTATATAAGTTATGTAATTTGGATATAAAAAGTTTAAATGATTTATTACGAACATTACTATTACTTAAGTAACTTGTTAAACGATCTATACCAGAGGTGAAATCAGTAAACGTTATATGTAAAAAGTTAATATCATGGGAATTATTACCGAAAAATTCAATTATTTCATGCTGCAAAAAGAGTAATTGAAGGTTATTTGTTTCAGTAAAATTGGAATGGCATTTGTCAAACACAAAGTATTTAATCTTACAGAGGAGATGGGGAGATTCTCTTATTATATTTAAAAATTTGTGGAGGTTTTCATGAGTGAAAATGAGGGCACTGTCCATATACTTCATACCATTCTCTCTGGTGAAAAGATTACGGTCTCCGTTGTATTTGACGGGGAATTCTCCATTAAGGATCACCGTAAGCCGCTGGTACAAACGATCAGTGGCAAGTTCATAAAAGGGTTTACATACCAACAGGAGGTTTACAAGATCGTATTGGTCTACATGGTTAAATATATGGGGGAGGATATCGATGGGTATTGAGTTTAAAATACTATTTTTTGGTTGGTTTATGGAATGCAACGTTTCATTTATGTCGATTTGATCAAAAGGAATTGATTTAGCATCTAAATCTATGGATAAATCAGTATAGTCGTTAGATATTTGGTGATTGTGGGGTGAAAAATTGGCCGGAGTCTCGTTAGGGCCGGGGGAATGGGCTAACGACAGGTCGTTTGGGGGATCATGAGGTAGAGGGTCGTTATCATTAGTGGGATGAGGGTTGTTGCTATTGGACCTCAATAAGGGGCATGCTAGGCCATTGGCTTTGGTGAGTTGGTTCATGGTATAGGGGTAAGTGCGGAAGAAAGAATAGGGCAGGGAAGGGGTGGTCGCGGGCCTGGCGGCGGGCGACGATGGGGCGACGATGGGGCGGTGGTGGTGGGATATCGAGATAAGATTACGATTCAATGGGGTTATGTGGATTCTGCCATTGATGCAATTGGCATCTCTGCCAGGGTCTAATATCTTCCATGCGCCTCTACCAGGGTCCCATACATCTCAATAGCACTACTCATACACTTTTTCGCCATGTTTATTACTATGAACCTACAAACCTCACTTTCAAAGCAAGTCAGCATCTAAAGAACATTACCCAAGTTAACATGAACAGCTTTGGCTTGAGTATAGTGTGTTAACCCGTATTCTCCTAATTGTCTACCAAATCCAGAGGCTTTAACACCTCCGAATGGAATATGAATGTCAGAATCATTTGAAGAGTTAATCCAAACCATACCAGCTTCAATGTCTCTAGCCATGTTATGTGCAACAGTAATATCTTTAGTGAAAACAGATGCTCCTAAACCATAATCGGTTTGGTTAGCATATTTAATTGCTTCTTCATCAGTTTTGAATTTACCACATGAAATAACTGGTCCAAAGATTTCTTCATTAACAATTCTCATATCAGCTTTAATGTCGGCAAAAATAGTTGGTTTAATGAAAAAACCTTTAGCAAGATCCTTTTCGGTGTTTCTTTCACCACCTAAAATACATTTAGCACCTTCCTTTTTACCAATATCAATATAACTTAAAATCTTATCAAATTGCATTTGAGAGACTTGAGGTCCAACAACAGATTCATCATCGTAAACTGAACCTTGTGGATAAGCTTCTTTAACATGTTCAACAAGTTTGTTTAAGAATTCTTCATAAACATCTTCATGAATATAAGCTCTTGAATTGGAAGTACAAACTTGACCTTGGTTAGCAAAAATACCCGAAGCAGTCCATTTAACAGCTTGGTCAATATCAGCATCAGCTCTAATGATAATTGGTGATTTACCACCACATTCCATAGTAACAGCCTTTAAATTTTCAGCAGCTGCTTTTTGAATCAATTTACCAGTAACAGTTGAACCAGTAAATGAAATCTTATCGACTTTTTGATGAGCAGCCAAAGCATAACCACAAGTTTTACCTTCACCAGATAAAACATTTACTACACCAGGTGGGAAACCGGCTTTTTCAAATAAAGTACATAAGTATAAGAAAGATAATGGGGTAATTTCAGAGGTTTTCAAGACAGAAACATTACCAGCAGCTAAAGCAGGTGCAACGGCCCATACACCCATTACAAGTGGGTAATTCCATGGAATAATATGACCACATACACCAAATGGTTCATGAATAGTATAAGCCAATTTCTTTGGATCGTTTTGAATTACACTACCATGAACCTTATCAGCCCAACCAGCATAATATCTAAAGACATCAATGGCTTCATCAATATCAAATACAGCGTTTTGATTTTTGGCTTTACCAGAGTCCCAGGCTTCCATTGAACCAATTAAATCTCTTTCTTTTTCAATTAAGTCGGCCACTTTATATAATAATTTACCTCTTTCAACACCAGTTAAATCTCTCCAAGATTTGAAAGCAGCTCTTGCAGCATTGACAGCTTCATCGACATCTTCTTCACCAGCACTGTAAACGGTTGCATTAATTTCTCCGGTTTGCGGATTAATTGAATCAAGAGTTTTTCCAGCTTTGGATTTAACAAATTTACCATTGATATATAAACCAGTTGGTTGAACGAATTTTAAACCATCTGGAAGGGTAACATTGACTTCTAAAGGAATAGACATCTTAATAATACTTAAATTAATTAATTTGGGTCAAGGATTAGGTAGGTGGGATTAATGGAATTTATATGCTGATAAGCTGGGGCATGGAGCGCAATGGCTGAAAACGGAAATCAGATGCGAATGGGTTCCCTCAATGGAGATTAACCTATTAGCGGTAAATCAAGTGAATGTGATCCTGATAAAGATAACGAATTAAGGCAATAAATCCATATGAAAGTAATAATGAAAGTTTATTGGTTTCATGGAAGGTAATATTACTAATTGATGGTGGTGGGTTGGGTTTATTAAAGTTGTAGTGGTTAACGGTTTCAATTGCCATTTTGGGATAGGCTTATAATTGGCCCAATTGGCACTAAATTCCGCGCCAGCTTGGCCGGTAGCGCTGGACCCAGTGCGGAATTAGGGAACGAACAACTTGAACCGGCAGTGAGCACAACAGTTAGTGCGACAGATGGTATTACTGCTGGGGCCCTGGGGGGGGCGGGGCCCTGGTGCGGACGGGCACACAACTGTGTTGGCGCCATACGGCACACTAGCTCACAGGAATTTTTCACTCCAATAACTATGAACTTTTCAGTCTTTGAATCCCAAAGCCCTGCCCACAATGACTTCAGAAGTGATACATTCACTACCCCAACCATGTCAATGATCCAATCGCTTGCAAATACCTCTTTAGGTGATGCAGTGTATAATGAAGACTCTTCAACCATAGAATTGGAAGAAAAAGTAGCCAAATTAGCCGGTAAAGACGCTGGATTATACTGTGTTAGTGGTACTTTATCAAACCAATTGGCCGTTAGAGTCAATCTTTATCAACCACCATATAGTTTAATTTGTGACTATAGAGGTCATATTGTTGTTCATGAAGCCAGTGGTCTTCCTACCTTAAGTCAAGTCTTACCTAATCCTATTAAGCCCCAAAATGGTAATTATCTTACTTTAGAAGATGATATTCTTCCAAACTTTATTCCTGATGACGGAGAGATTCATTCAGCTCCAACAAAATTGATTTGTCTTGAAAATACTCTTCATGGAATGCTTTTCCCATTGGAAGAGATCAAAAAAATCAGTAAATTTTGTAAAGAGAATGATGTCAAACTCCATTTAGATGGAGCTCGTCTTTGGAATGCTAGTGTTGAAACCGGTATTTCATTAAAGGAATATTGTCAATACTTCGATACTGTTAGTTTATGCTTATCTAAAACGTTAGGAGCTCCAATTGGATCGGTTTTAGTTGGTGAAACTAAAGCAATTCAAAAGGCCAACCATTTCAAGAAACAAGTTGGTGGAGGTATCAGACAAAGTGGTCTTTTGGCACGTATGGCCATTACTGCAATTGATGAAAACTTGCCTAAATTAAAAAGAACCCATGAAATGGCTCAAGAATTGGGTAGGATCTGTGATGAAAAGGGTATTAAACTTCTTCATCCTGCGGATACCAACTTTATATTTATTGATTTCATTGGTAATAAGATGGATTTTGATTACTTCACTAAGTTGCTGGAAAAATATGGGATCAAGCTTAATTCTAGTAGAATAGCGTTTCATTATCAGATTTCTGATGAGAGCTTTGAAAGTGTTAAGAAAGTGGTAGTTGAGACGTTTGAATATGCTCAGGAACATCCAGTTGATACTAAGGATGCAAGAGTATATTAGCTGTATACGATATATTGGGCCTGCTGGATACTGGGCCTCTTGAATATTGACGTTTATAGAAATTATACATTTGCAGCCATTTTGATTTTTCCGCCGATCTCTGGACGGGCCGATCGTTGTGTCTGGCGCCGATCTCTGTTTCTGGCACTAGCGGACGCATCTTGTGCGTATCTTACTGGCACTGTTACCTGCAAAATCTAATACCTACATGCAACTAGGTCCCAAAGATGTGGTTGTATTCACTACAAACATCAATAGAGAAGTCCTTGAATATTTTAAAGATGATTTCAATTACGAAACCTGCTTGAGACACTTCCCTCCGTCATATCAATTGAAAATCCGTAATATGAAGCTATATAACGAACAAATTAAGCGAATAGTCTCGAGTTTATTCACCAGAATAGTTTTAAATAGAGTTCTTTCAATAGTCAATTGTACACAAAGAGACGCCTTAACTCCATTAGAGTTGAAATTCACCGAATTTGGCAAACCTTACCTTGAAAATAGCCCTATCACGTTCAGCTCATCGTCTTCCAACGATGTAATAACGGTGATTGTCAATGTAAATTCTGTACGAATAGGTGTAGATCTTTCTCATGCACGTCAAAAAGTGTCACCGACTTCGTTTTTGGAAGAATTCAGACAAGCATTGACAGAAAAAGAGGTAGACCAATTAATCCAAATCGATGATTTACACCGCAGGTATGTGATATTTAACCAAATTTGGACGCTCAAAGAGGCATTTACAAAATTAATAGGAAGTGGATTAAATATAGATATTTCACAGGTGGGCTTTACATTGAATGGACAGGTTGTGGAGGATAAAGATGGAGAAGTTGAATGGAAAAAAGGTATAGAGGCAGATTTCGCTTCATTGGTGGCTTCACGGAACCAATTCGTGGCGGGGCTAGGGCGAGTGTGGTGCCAATCAGCGGTGTTGATTGGTGAGACGGACCAAGATTTGCCCGTGATAATATCGGTGGTGTCAGAAGAGGATTTGGAAGTGAAGTTGGAGAGTGTTGATTTTTTAGAGTATATAGATAAGAGTAGGTAGGATTACCTAAGAGAAGGTAGGAATAGATACGAATAGATACGAATGTATGTTTATAGGAATACACAATGGTAGTGCCAGATGTCTCTAAGCAGGGTACTGCACGGTAGCGCAGCGAAGCAGAGAACAGATCAGCAGGCGGCACCCAAGGTACCAGGACACCAAACGACCCCAAAACAACCTAAAAATAACCAGAAAACATCCAGCAATGTCTCTAAAACATCACTGCCCCATCAATGCTTCATCTTGTCACCTCAACCCCAAACCAATCATGCCTGCCGTCGCACCGTCCCAAACTCACGGCCCACCACCGCACCACACCGCACCACCACACCGCACCGCCGCCGCACCACCCACCACCGGCCAACTCCTTCAAATTCCTCGCACTTATTCCCCATCTCAATTTTCAATAGATCACTAACCATGATAAGCAGGTCCCCTTCCACAAAACACCGGGGACATGTTCCCATAAACACCCTATCAGGATCATCCCCAACCCTGAAATCACCAAATAATCAACAACTATATGGACCTTCCTTACCAGGACCCCATCCAGATCCTACCACCCATCTTCCTTCAACCATCAGAGATATAACTGGACTACCCACGTCAATACCGTCCAATTTACTCGATTATGACACAGAATCATACAAGAAGATCACCGAAGTCCGTCGAAACGGGAAAAGCCACCGTGGCGATACCATGTTGATAAATATTTCCAAAGATTGTAAGCTCCTATTCATCACCTCCCATATCCAAATCCTAGATAACTTTGTATTACGAAAGCACCATACGAAAGAAATCCTCTTTTCTCGTCTGGAAATGTTGATAGTTTTGGACAAAAACGGCGGGTACATCAAGGTGTCGTTTGAGAGTAGTACGCTGGAGATCTTTGAAATATTGATCCAGAACCAATGGCCTGTGGTGAAGAAGTTGAGCTCTGATACGTATATTAAGCAGATGGCGCTTGATATTGAGCGGGAGAGGCTTGGAGGGCCAAAGGTGACGGCGATACATCCTGTGGACCCGAAGAACCGGGTGACAGATAGGATTCAGATGCCTGAGATTGATGCTGTTACGATGTACGGGGAGGCCAAGAGAGACACTGGAGAGACCAAACGGGAAGTTGGTGAGGCTAGGAGAGAAGTTGGGCCAGGTGGAGAGAGAAACGGCGGTGCTGGAGGTGCAGTTGGCGAAGCAGTTGGTGCTGTTTCTGGCCCAAGTGCTGCTTCTAACTCTGGCTCCGGCCCTACAGTCTCCCCCAACAAAGACCAAGACTACATAGGCAGCAGAAACGGCTCCACAAGATCAACCTCAGACCTCTCAGAACCACGAAAACCTCGTCGGGAAAAAGAGGTGATGGTTAGAATAACTCCTCCTCCCTTCGAGCCTCCTCTAGAGTACCAGTTCGCCAATAAGAAAACCTTTACTGTATCGTATTCAGACTATAAAACTCTCTATAATAACGATTGGGTTAATGATAATATCATTGACTTTTTCGTCAACTACGAAATCGAACAAGCAGTTGCTAAACAATTGATGTCGTATGACGAAATCTATGCATTTAATTCATTTTTTTACGTTAAAATGACCACCCCTAGTTCTCAGTATACCGATGAAATTGATTATTATGGGAATATTAAGAGCTGGGTTAAAAACTTGGATCTTTTCCAATATGATTCGGTCATTATTCCTATGAATGAACATCTGCATTGGTATATGTGTATTATTTGTGGACTCAAATCATTTTCACGTCAACGGAATCCACATCAAGGAAGTAAACTTCAAGCTGAAACCGTTGATTCTGACCAAGATTATGAAGAACTGCCTGAAGAAATCGGGAGTTCTCCAATTCGGACCACAAATAATGGTGATAGGCATTCTGGCATAAATAGAGATAGTCCTCTGGGGTATTCTGAAAAACCACGATTTTCAGGGCTTTTACTGGATCCTATTGGAACCGATAATGATAACGATAATGATAATGACAATGATGATGGTGATGGCGATGGTGATGGAGATGCGGATGGAGATGGAGAGGGAGATGCGGATGGAGATGGTAATTATGAAACTAATGATGATGTACAAGAAGTACCCAAATCTCCTATAACCATTTTTGTAGCTGACTCTTTACATCAAAAACATCCACAACTCTCAGGCGCTATGAAAACGTTCTTGATCGATTATTGTAAAGACAAACATAAATTTGATTTGAATAAAAAGGAAATTAGATTCCGTACTGTTAGAGTTCCTAAACAAAACAATTTTAATGATTGTGGGATTCATCTCATTTCAAATATTAGAATGTTTTTAAATGATCGTGATGCATGTGTTAAAATGTGGAGTATGATTCGGATTAGTAAAGCTTCTAAAAAAGAGTTTATGGACTATTATAATAATCGTAAGATGATTCAACGGACAGAGTTAATAAATACTTTGAAACGATTACAAGAGAAACAAACCTCAACTCAACCACAACCAGAAGCATTACCTAAATCGGAATCTGATTCTGATGATGATATTGAATTATTGGACGTTAAACATATTAAGCGACTGATTGAACAAGGAATGTCTTTAATGAATCTTGGTGAGGTTAAAAGACGTGGAAGACCACCGGGATCTGGAAAGGGCCGGCCTGGAAGACCACCTGGTCTGGGACGTGGTCGTCCTCCAACTGTTGGTAGACCTCCAGCTCTTGGTCGTGGTCGTCCACGCACAAGACCAATTAGAGATATCCCGACTCCACCTATAATTGATTCTAATGATAAAGATTTAGATTATAAGGATGATTCTTCTGAACCAGAGACCGTTTCTAAAATCCATGTATCTAAATCAGAGCCGGTTTTAGCACAACCAACATTAAGAAAGTATAGATCGCCACGTCTTGAGCAGCAAAATCAGATGGCACAACTAGCGCAACAGACCCAAATGGCACAACAAGCCCAAATGGCACAACAAGCACAAGAGAACGAAAGGGCACAGAAAGCTGCTCAACAAAATCAAATGGCTCAACAAGCAGCGCAACAAAAGCAAATAGTTCAAAACACAGCACTGCAGGTTCATTCTAATGAGAATAACTACGTCAAAAGATCGGAGTATCGTCTGATAGATTACACGCCTCAGGATTTTAAACCACTGAAGCTGAATCGTGAACGCCTGAACTATAAACTGGTAGATTTCCATCCTCTGGAGTATAAACCTCGGGATTATAAGCAGGAAACTAGGTTCACCACCACCAGTTTGCCAAAAAATGATGTTTCAGAACGTTTAGTTTCAGAACCATCTGTTTCAGTTTCAGAACGACCAGCTACAACAGATAATCTAGTTATCCCAGATAGCCAGTTATCAAATAGTCTTGTTTTACCAACAAGTAGAACTGCACTGGCAGAACTGGAATCGGTAACGGTGGATCTGGACCTGAATCTGCTGGACCTGGATCTGGACCTGAACCTGGACCTGGACCTGGACCTGGACCAAGAACCGCTGGACTCGGCCCTGGGTACTCCAAATGGGTACATTACTCTTGATCCCAAGGCCAGGAAACATCAGTACCGGTTTACTCGCTCAGAGGAACCTGAAGCTTATTCTTCAAATCATGTCAATTTCTCTACTCGAAGTGACCTGATAAAAGATGTTTCTGGTTTGGTTCACGTAGACCTGGTCTCCAATTATGGCCTGAACCAGCAATCTTCACAGCCACGAGAACTGACATCAACATTCCAACCACCGAAACCAGCCTATGAGCCAGAAATCATTGGCTCAGAGGAACCTGAAGTACAGGAAGTATCATACGTTCTTTCATCACCTTCACCTCCTACTCCAGAACCTCTTTCACCTATAATCATATCATCACCCGAATCGCCATTGGTCGCCGAACTAAGACATCTTAGTTTATCTAGTACTAACATTATAAATAAGTTTATACGTAGAGCTCCGATGATACCTAAACATCTTTCACCGACAGCTATTGCACTTATAAATTATTTATTCCCCGGAAAGCATACAAACCCATCTAATGAACAGATGGTTATCATTAAACAGTTCATCAACGCCATTGGGGCTCAAGACTTGGCCACCGATACCAGTGAGTTGGCTGATCTAGTAAATGAGGTGCAACATAAATTAGATCTTGCATCATCAGAGAAGCGTCCAAGAGATGAAGAGTTAGTGATTAAGTTTACTGATCCTAAAGTGTTGCCGAATGGTAATTTGCATAACTCTAAACGACAAAGGACAAATTAATAGAATATATAGCATTGTACTCTGGCTGTAACCCTCTAGCCTGCTATCTACTGACCTGATCTCTGCTGACGTGCTCTCTTCTCTAGCGTTGACGTGCCATCTACCGCCGTGCTGCCGCCGCGCTGCCACCGCACCGCGTAAACTGCCACATCATCAATCGTGGTAAAAGTTACGCGAATAACCATGTCTTCTCCTCCACCTTTACCTACAAGAGACGTCTTAGACGTAGCCCAAGCGGTCGAATCCTCCTCAAAACCTCTCCAAGTTCCTCAATCCCCAGGGGAATCACCCCCAAGCCCAATTCCAAGTGATACAAGCGTGTATGAAGACGGTTTATCCACGCTCCTCTTCCTGAGACAGCTCAAAAGCTACAGCCAGCCGGCCATGAACGAAATATCCGACCTATTTGCTGTGAAAAGTTTGACTGATGACTTTATTCATCAAAAAGTGGAGGCCACCATCAACTTAAACCCAGAAGAAACGTCGCTGTTCTGGAAAAATACTCTCAAACTTGACGATATCACCCAATTAGCTAACGATAAGGCCCTTGAATCGGAGCTTTTGCAAGGGATCCCTGCTAACTTCAGAGGCTTGATGTATCTTAAAGTGTTTCAGATTCGGTATCAACTCAGTAAAGAGAAATATATCAATTTATTGCACAAATCAGTAAGAACCAAGCTGAAAAATGAAGAGATCATCGAGAAAGTCAAGGTTGATCGGGTCAAAAATGCTTTTAAAGTGTTTGACTATTATATTAACGAGATTGTAGTCGATTCTTCGATCAAAATCGACGCTATAAACCAGAATAATGACACCGCAGAGGTGAATTTATCATTAAATATCGAATTTATTGGTAATTTATGTCACCTTTTAAGCGAATTTCCTAATCTTGAAGAAGAGGAGATTCTTTATTTGCTCTTAAAGTTCAATAAATTGGTGACTCTTGTCAATAAAGATGAGCTTTTTTACGAAATCAATCGGTCTGTAGAAGATCTTTTGCCCGAGGTGTTTGCTCATATTACTAAACAAGGTATTAACTTGAAAGAAGTATATAAACATTATTTAAGTACCATATTTGGAGCGCTAACCATGGAAGAACGGTTAAAGGTCCTTGACTTTATACTTTTCCAAGGGTTCCTGTGTTTAACTCGGGTGGTTGTAAGTCTTTATAGTAATGCTGAGTCTACTATTATGGGACTTGAAGGAGATAATTTACTTCAATTTCTTCGTCATATTGACACCAAAACTGAAGATTTGATGGGCCAGAGTGTTTCATTAGAACCTTCATTGGTGACTTATGAGAACGAATATTATATAATTTACGTAAATTCTCTTAGTAACAACAATAATGAGCTTTTAACTTCATATGATGTTCAACAAGAGCTTCAAAATACCATTAAACTGTTGAAAGTTGAAATGGCCAACATCACATCGACTCATAATGATATTTTACAACAAAATAAAGATTATGAGAGTCAAATAGCTGAGGCCCAAAGTATTAATGATAAATTAACTACAGAACTTAAACAATTGACGACTAAATACGAGACTTTGACGATGAAAGGTAATTTGGACAATACCATCAAGGCCAATCAAGAGTTTTCTGATACTAATAGAGATTTAGAGGCCCAAATTGAACAGTTACGGAAGTCTAATGATGCTAAAAGTCAGAAATTAGCTAAATTAAGTGCATGATGTGGGGTGTGTAAGTAGGGCTGAATGAACAGGGTGTAAGGGGTGTATTGCAGAACAAAGGGTGTAAGGGTCCACTACAGGGGTGCTAAGGTCTCGGATACAATGACGTGCTGGTAACTTAAATGGGTGTAATTGGGTCACCAGTGATCGGGCACGACGGGTCGTACGATGGTTGTATTTCTTCGATGCCGCCAGTAACGCGATGCATCTAGGTCCGCAGCTAGGTCCGCAGCTAGCACTGGCATGAACACAGCCTAATCAGCAGCAGTGGGACCAATAAGCCTCGTAATTAGCCACGTAAGATAACCCCTAGCATGGTACAGTGTTACCGACTGTAAATGACCTGCCTACGACACCCCATCATATACGACCCACCTTCCTATTTCGCACATACGCAACGGTGTCAATTACGCTTAGATAAGGCCATGGTGGCCGAAAACCGCACAGAAAAATGGGGTGGTTTCCATCGCAGAAATAATTTTTCATAAAATGACTCCAGACCAGATGAGCAGTGGTGAAGGTATAGGAATTGTAGGCGCTGGGCTTGTAGGATGTCTTGCAGCCTTAGCCTTTGAATCCAGAGGATATGCCGTCACCTTATTTGAATTGAGAGAAGGAGTCTCCAATTCCAAAGGTTTAAAATCAATCAATTTAGCCCTCAGTAATAGAGGCATTAGAGCTTTAGAATTAGTCGATAAAGAACTTGCTGCTAAAATTTTAAAACATACAGTGCCAATGAAAGGTAGAATGATTCATGGTAAAGATGGTGAACATCAAGAATCCCAATTATATGGGCTTTTTGGTGAACATAATGGGTCAATTGATCGAGGTCTTTTAAACCAAATGCTTCTTGATGAAATTCGTCGTAGAGGTATTAAAGTTAAATTTAATCATAAACTCGTGAGAATTGATACTGTTCTGAACAATCCACGACTTATTTTTGATGTTAAAGGGAAAAAAGACCTTCAAAGCTATGAATTTGATTATATTGTAGGTTGTGATGGTTCCCATTCTCAATTTAGATACCAACTTCAAAAAACTATGAGAATGAATACTTCGCAAAATTATATTGATATGCAATATATGGAGCTTTTCATTTCTCCATATAATGACAGAATTGGTAAAGATAAATATAAAATTGATCCAAACCATTTACATATTTGGCCAAGAGAAAATTTTATGTTAATTGCATTACCTAATCTGGATGGTTCATTTACTTCAACTTTTTTCAGTAAATGGTCTTTAATTGAATCTATTAACTCTCCAGAAGAGTTTTTATATTTCTTTAAAGAAAATTTCCCCGATGTTGTAGACTTACTTGGTGCCACTCATATTAAAAAGGCATATTTACAACAACCAAGAGGGTCATTATTACAAACCGGGTGTTATCCATATCATAATCCTGAAGGAAATGCATTAATCATTGGAGATGCAGCTCATTCAATGGTTCCATTTTATGGTCAAGGAATGAACTGTGGATTTGAAGATATTCGTGTTCTTCTTGATCTTTGGGAACAAAATAATGAAGATTTAACTGCTACTTTTAAACAATATTCTCCTGCCAGAAAACAAGATGTTGAAACCATTTGTAAATTGGCAATGGATAATTATTATGAAATGTCACTGAAAGTAACAAAAAAATCTTATCTTCTTAGAAAGAAATTAGATTACTATTTTGGGAAATACTTAAATGGACCTTATTTTAGATGGATCCCAATGTATTCGATGATTTCATTCAGAGACGATATTCCATATTCCAAGGCGTTGGAGATTGAAAAATATCAACAACGTGTTGTAAATGGATTACAATATGGTACTGCCACCACCATTGCTGCTATAGTGCTCTTTAAAATCACTAATTGGTTTAGAAGGTGAGACCATCACCCCCACCAAGCCACCTCTTCCTCTTAATATAAATGCCCGTATACCCCGCGGTATACGTGCGTCCCATATATGTATGCCGTAGTATATACCCCAGTATAATACCCCTCGGTATACCGTCGTAGTTCGTAATATGTAGTTATGTATAGCTTTTTTTGCAGCCATTTCTCTCATCACTCATCGATATGGTCGTGTGCATACCCGGGCCCGCATCGGCGAAAAATATCTGAAAATTTTACTCTCTATAGACCATGATGATTAAAGGCTCCAGAACAGTAATAGGCCATCTACATGCCCTGTCATGTACATATCCAATGCTCAGCACCGTAGGAGTAAGATCCTTCCACGGATCAAGCCGTGCGCTCAACTCCGGCGCCCCACAATCCCCTTTGAAGGTCTTTTTCGACACCTTCAAGAAAGAAGTTAAAAAGTCCAACGAATTAAAGGAAAACATCAAAGCATTACAAGACGAAACAGGAAGATTAGGAGAAAGCGATGCATTCAAAAAGGCCAAAGAAGCGTACGATAAGGCGCAAAAAAGGTCATCCGCTGCTGGGAAAGTGGCTACTAAAGCTGCTGAAACTGTTGGTGAAGCTGCGATTAAGGCCTGGGAAAGTGATCTTGGTAAAGGTGTACGTAAGACGGTTAAGACCGGAGCCGAAGCTGCTGATAAAGTGTTTGAACCTGTGAGAAAAACCAAGGTTTATAAGAATGTTTCTGATGTTATAGATGATGGTTCATCTACTGCTTATGGAGGGTTCTTAAGTAAAGAACAAAGGGAAGCATTAAGAAAAAAAGAGTTACAAGAGCGTCTTAAGAGCGGTCAACATTTGTTCTATACCAAAAAAGACGGTGAAGAACAAGAAAGAACCGAGTTAGTTACCACTGAACATAAGGCTACTGGTCCTAGTTTTAGTGAGAGATGGGAACAATTCAAATTAACCAATCCTATTGGTAAAGGAATTGTTATTTTGAGAGAAAAATGGGATGAAAGTGAAAATGGGTTGATTTCTTTAGTTAGAACCATTATTGAAAAAGTTGTTGGATTCTTTAGTGAGACTGAACAAGCTAAAGTTATTAAACAATTTAAATTAATGGACCCTAACTTCAGATTAACTGATTTTCAAAAAACCTTAACTAATTATATAGTTCCAGAATTATTGGATGCTTATGTTAAAAATGATGAAAAAATCTTACAAGCATGGCTCAGTGAAGCACCATTTAATGTTTGGAAAGCTACTAATAAGCAATTTGTCCAACAAGGAGTTTTTTCAGATTCCAAGATTTTGGATATTAGAGGAGTTGAAGTAGTTACTTGTAAATTATTACAACCATCTAATGTACCAGTTATAGTAGTTAGTTGTAGAGCGCAAGAGATTCACTTGTATAGAAAAGTGAAGACAGGAGAGGTTGCAGCCGGTACTGAGGATAACATTCAGTTGAGTACTTATGCATTGGTGTTGACCAGAAGTGCAGAGGAGTTTAGTAACGAGATTACTGATGGATGGAAGGTGCTTGAGTTTGCCAGAGGAGGTACGAGACCATTCCACTGATGTGGGTGGTGAGCTAGAGATGGGTGGTGAACCAAGTAGACATACGTATGTAGCTAGAGGGTAAAAACCTTGTAAATAGGAAATGTATCTAGATGTGGAAGCGTTGGAGGGTCTGGTAGTCTCTGCAGGCTGGAGTGGCCGACTCTTTCCAGTTTATGGTGGCCGACTCTCTCCAGCTTGTAGTGGCTGTCCAGGACCATCTCTCCCGTCTCTTGCGGCCGCCTGCTGGCTTCCTGCCCACCTCTATCCTCCCTACCAACCTTTATCCTGCCCTGCCAGCTACCATACCAACCCGCCAGGCTTGCCAACCGGCATCCCACCCTAACACCACGCCATCCCACCACCCACCGCGCACCTCCCAGATCACCAAGCCGCACTTGTTCCACCAACATGAGTGAATTTGCTTCTAAACAAGAGGTCCTGAAAGTCTTTACAAGACTCAAAAACCATCCGGCAAACCAAGTCTGTTTCGACTGTGACAACAGAAATCCCACTTGGACTTCCATCCCCTTTGGAGTCCTCCTCTGTCTCGAGTGCTCAGCTGTCCATAGAAACCTAGGTGTTCACATCACCTTCGTCAAATCCTCCACCTTAGACTCCTGGCAACGTATTCAATTACGTAATTTCAAGTACGGAGGAAATGCTGCTGCTAAAGATTTCTTTATGAAGAACGGAGGGAGCCAATACATCACCAAATCGGCGGAACCGGCCGCCAAATACAACTCTGTTGTGGCTAAAAAGTATAAAGAAAAGTTGAAACAAAAGGCTGCTCTTGATGCTGAAAAACACCCCGACGAGGTGACTTTAGACGATGTTGATGATGTTGATGTTGAAAACAGCAGCAGCAACGAGTCTTCAGGGGACTTTTTCTCCAATTGGTCGAAGCCAATTAACGCTACTCCATCACCACTTAGCTCTAAGAACAACACTCCTTCGGCTTCTACCGACGACTTATCGGCTACATCCTCTACATCCTCTTTGAAGAAACCTCCTACCACTCGTAATTCTCGTGTAACTAGATCTGCTGGGGCTGGTGCTGGGGCTGGGAAGTCCATTTTATCTACTCGAGGTAATGGGCCTAGAAACTCCAGATTACAAGCTAAAAGAATCAATAAATCTGAAGAGGTTATTGATTTCGATGAGCTTGAAAAAAAGGCCAAACAAGAGGAGGAAGAAGCCAAAAAATTGGGGTATAAACCGGCAGAAATCGAGGTACCTAAACCTAAACCAAAACCAAAGGTTAAACCTGTTGATAGCGATGATGAACTGACCTCAGGGTTGAGTTTAGGAGGGGCTACAAAGGAGAAATTGGCTCCACCAATTAAAGAAACCACTCAACAATTCCAAAGATTAGGTTTTGGTATGGTTGCAGGTGAAAATAACACCAGTTCTGGTACTAAAAAAGCTTATAAGGAAGTTAAGTATACAGGAGAAGTTTCCAATAAGTTTGGTACTCAAAAGGCTATTTCATCAGATGAATTTTTCGGTAGAGGTCCAAGATTTGATGAAAATGCCAAACGGGAAGCTCAACAGAAACTACAAAATTTCTCTGGTGCTCAAGCTATTAGTTCTGCTTCATATTTTGGTGAAGAAGAAGAAGAAGGTCAAGTTAGAAATGGAAGAAGTGCTAGTGGGTCTTATCAAGGCTTAGAAAATAGTGCTAGAGATTTTGCATCTAGGTTTTCTGGTAATGCTAATCAAGATATTGATGTATTGAAAGATGCATTAGAGGAAGGTGCTACTAAAGTGGGTGCTTATCTAAGAGATTTTTTGAGATAGTTAGTCTGTAGTAAATTTAAGAAGTAATTCAACCAGTGGATTTCCCTGAGGGGGGATGCTTTTCATTATATAGAGCCTATAAGGTACGTTCATGGTACGTCTAAGTATATTGTTGTAAGCGCACATCTTTTGATTTATGTAGTAGAACCAGGCGGCGTTATAATTCCGCCAGTAGGTGGTAGGCAACTGAGGTTTCTTAACTATGGGAAAAAAGCGTACTAACTGCGTACTAACTGCGTGCTAACTGCGTGCTAACTGCGTGCTAACTGCGTGCTAACTGCGTGCTAACTGCGTACTAACTGCGTACTAACTGCGTACTAACTGCGTACTAACTGCGTACTAACTGCGTACACGCACTTAAGGCGCGTTTTTAGCCAAATCAAAGAGAAACTAAGGCTCTTGTAAAGATTCTAAACTTCTCTTCAACTAACTCAAAGCGCAATTATTAAATATATTAGTACACATTAAATACAAATGTTTGAATTTCATCTAGAAAATGAAGTCTTTTTATGACCTAAATTCACTCTTTAATTTTTGCAGCCATTGCGATAAAGATGTTAGCTGACTAGCATTTTGAATATCAAGTTCCTATATTTTTGTACATTTGTTAATGCTGAATGAACATGGTCTCATGTTGTCTCAAATAAGAGCTGATATGACGTTATAACGTGGTAAAAGTGAAGGTATATAATATTCGGTATTCGCACACCCCAGTTGGTACGTAGTAGACGTCTCTTAACTATGGGGATTGGTGGATCCACACCCTAAGTGGTAGGCAACTCAGGTTTCTTAACTATGTAAAAAACTCGGCTCTACCTCGCAATCACTCGGCTGCGACTCGGGTCCTAGTCGGGTCCTAGTCGGGTCCTAGTCGGGCCCTAGTCGCACTCACTCGGGTCAAGGTCGCATTCACTCGGGCCTCCTTCGCACTAACTCGGCTCTGTTTCGCAATCATTCGGGCTAAGGTCGCACTCACTCGGCTCTGCTTCGCAATCATTCGGGCCTACCTCGCATTCACTAGGCCCCCGAGCGGCAGCCGATGTTAAGGCGCACTTAAGGCGCACTTTGGGTCAAATCAAACAGTAGCTAAGATGTACATTCAGACTCTATAATAAAGGTAATAAGCAACAAATCCATTATAGATGATGTATTTGAGTGGCAAAACCTAATTTTTCTGTAGAAAATATAGGTTATACTCTACTGAACTTTCACTACCTAATTTTTGCAGCCATTGCGAGAGACACACTACCATTCTATAATAATAATCAGAGACAATTTTTAAGTGAATATAGTGATTTACATTATACTAACAATTTTATTTAACAACTATTAGTATATTTGCTTTATATAGTAATGTTATCCGCCATAAAATAGGGTTTAGTACCATATCTGGTAAGTACACACCCTAGTTAGTATGTAGTAGGGGTCTCTTAACTATGGAGATTGGTGAATCCACACCCTAAGTGGTAGGCAATTCAGGTTTCTTAACTATGGGAAAAAAGCGTACTAGCTGCGTGCTAACTGCGTACTAACTGCGTACTAACTGCGTACTAACTGCGTACTAACTGCGTGCTAACTGCGTGCTAACTGCGTACTAACTGCGTACTAACTGCGTACTAACTGCGTACTAACTGCGTACTAACTGCGTACTAACTGCGTACTAACTGCGTGCTAACTGCGTACTAACTGCGTACTAACTGCGTACTAACTGCGTACTAACTGCGTACTAACTGCGTACACGCACTTAAGGCGCATTTATGGCGCACTTAAGGCGCGTTTTTAGTCAAATCAAAGAGAAACTAAGGCTCTTGTAAAGATTCTAAACTTCTCTTCAACTAACTCAAAGCGCAATTATTAAATATATTAGTACACATTAAATACAAATGTTTGAATTTCATCTAGAAAATGAAGTCTTTTTATTACCTAAATTCACTCTTTAATTTTTGCAGCCATTGCGATAAAGATGTTAGCTGACTAGCATTTTAAAAAGCAAATTCTTATATTTTTGTACAGTTTGTTAATAATGGATGACCATAGTTTTATGTTATCTCAAATAAGAGCTGATATGACGTTATAACGTGGTAAAAGTGAAGGTATATAATATTCGGTATTCGCACACCCCAGTTGGTACGTAGTAGACGTCTCTTAACTATGGAGATTGGTATATCCACACCCTAAGTGGTAGGCAACTCAGGTTTCTTAACTACGGGAAAAAAGCGTACTAACTGCGTGCTAACTGCGTACTAACTGCGTACTAGCTGCGTACTAACTGCGTACTAACTGCGTGCTAACTGCGTACTAGCTGCGTACTAACTGCGTACACGCACTTAAGGCGCGTTTTTAGCCAAATCAAAGAGAAACTAAGGCTCTTGTAAAGATTCTAAACTTCTCTTCAACTAACTCAAAGCGCAATTATTAAATATATTAGTACACATTAAATACAAATGTTTGAATTTCATCTAGAAAATGAAGTCTTTTTATGACCTAAATTCACTCTTTAATTTTTGCAGCCATTGCGATAAAGATGCTAGCTAACTAGCATTTTAAACATCAAATTCCTATAATTTTGTACATTTTGTTAATGCTGGATGATCACAGTTCTATGTTGTCTTAAATAGGATCTTATATTACATTATAACGTGGTAAGAGTGAAGATATATATTATTCGGTAATCGCACACCCCAGTTAGTATGTAGTAGAGGCCTCTTAACTATGGTAATTGGTGGATCCACACCCTAAGTGGTAGGCAACTGCGGTTTCTTAACTATGGAAAAAACTCGGCTCTACCTCGCAATCACTCGGCTGCGACTCGGGTCCTAGTCGGGTCCTAGTCGGGTCCTAGTCGGGTCCTAGTCGGGTCCTAGTCGGGCCCTACTCGCAGTCACTCGCCTTAAGCTCGGGCCCACCTCGCAATCTTTCGGCTCTACCTCGCACTCACTCGGGTTGAGGTCGCACTCACTCGGACCCACCTCGTACTGATTCGGGCCCACCTCGCAATCATTCGGCTCTCCCTCGCACTGACTCGGGTTGAGGTCGCACTCACTCGGACCCCGAGCGGCAGCCGATGTTAAGGCGCATTTTGCCAAATCAAACTGAAGCTAATAAGCTCCTTCAAACTCTATAATAAAGCTAATAAGCAACCAACCCACTATAAATAATGTAATCGAATAGGAAAACCAATTTCTAAATAAAAAAAAAGTTATTCTCCGTGATAGTTTCATTACTTAAATTTTGCAGCCATTGCGAGAGATTTACTACCACTGTATAATGATAATCAGACAAGTTTTATAAGTAAATATAGTGAATTATATTAGACGCCAATATTATTAAACCCTTTTTCGTGCATTCACTTTATATAGCAAGGTTCTTTGTCATACAAAAGAACGTAGTATCATATATGGTAATCGCACACCCTAGTTAGTATGTAGTAGAGTTCTCTTAACTATGGAGATTGGTATATCCACACCCTAAGTGGTAGGCAACTCGGGTTTCTTAACTACGGGAAAAAAGCGTACTAGCTGCGTACTAACTGCGTACTAACTGCGTACTAACTGCGTACTAACTGCGTGCTAACTGCGTGCTAACTGCGTGCTAACTGCGTGCTAACTGCGTGCTAACTGCGTACTAACTGCGTACTAACTGCGTACTAACTGCGTACTAACTGCGTACTAACTGCGTGCTAACTGCGTACTAACTGCGTACTAACTGCGTACTAACTGCGTGCTAACTGCGTACACGCACTTAAGGCGCATTTAAGGCACTTAAGGCGCACTCAAGGCGCGTTTTTAGCCAAATCAAAAAGGCTCTTGTAAAGATACTAAACCTCTCCTGAACTGACTCAAAGCGCAATAATTAAATATATAGTGTACATTAAATACAAATTTTTAAATTTTCTAAAGAAAATTTAGTCTTTTTATGGCGTGATTGCACTCCTTAAATTTTGCAGCCATTACGAAATATACAATACTAGCCTAATCTAATAATAAGTCACTGAATTATGAATACATAGTACTGTATATGACATTAATTTACCACCTTTGTTGTTTTGCCCAATCTAACTAAATCTTCCCCTTGATCAATGCTTAATGAAAACCAAAAACCATGATTTTTAACCACCAAAGCACGTGATATATTGGTTATGCCACTACTCTTTTTGAGGAAGTTTGCAGCCAAAATTTGCAGCCAAAATTTTCCATCGCAAATTAATGAAGTTTACTTACAGACATTAATTAAGTTAAAACACCGCATGTATTAAAAGTAAATAATCGAATCTAAATATATATAGAGATTAATCATATACAATTAATAAAAGAAAGACAAACAAACAAACAAGCGAATGAAAATGGGGAACCACACTTAAATACTATGCCAGGTAAGCATTAAACCGATTCGCCATTACTCCTAGGGAAATCTTTTCTTGTCAAGCTTAGATTCTTGTACTCTTCGTAATCTTGTAACTCTGGATTCACTGCTGTCCCAACCTTCAGTAGAATATCTTTCCTGTTTTTATCGGAGTACTTATAATTACGTTCCCGATGTATTCTAAAACAAGCAGTAGAAAAAAAAATATGCACTACAAAAAGAATGAGAGACACAATAAGTAAAGTTCGATTAAAGCCCTTTAGTTTATCTTCCTCGGTAAATTCAATACCTACTGAAGACAAGAACTTTAAAAAATATGGTTTGTTCGACTCCCAAAACGCAACGAGACTAAAAATAAAAAATAAAGAACTAAAAGTAGCTGCAAATTCCAATTTACGTTCTCTACAAAAGTTGAAAATCTTCAGGAGTATTCCATCCTTATTGGACAATGGTAATCCACCTCCTTCTCCCAGGTCATTAAAGCTAGTAGGAAGAATTGTATCAATTTTTTCACAAACTTTTTGCAAGCTCTCCATGTATGGTGGTGAAGTGAACTTAAAAAACATTAAAACATTTTGAGAAAACTTTTTTACTTTTTGGTTAGTTTGCTGGATACATTCAATCAGACTTATAATCTCGCCGACTAACCTCTTGGTTGTGATCAAGTTAGCTTGAATACTAGTAACCAGAACCGCACTAAGGGTTGTACTTTGTGGTTCAAGAATATCATCTAATCGGTCAAAACTATTTGAAGTTTGTAGAAGCTTTTGGGGAATTTCCTCGATCATTTCTCCAATGGTGGTCAATTCAGTAAGTCCACCACATCCTGAGACATTTTCAAGTTCCTTTTGGATAGTTATATTAGCTTGGTTTACTTTAATATTGATATCCCTGAAATAATTTATCAATGTAGAACAAGCTTCTTCTAATACCTTCTTCATTTCGAGGCGATATTCATTATTATCTTGACCACTACCATCTTGAATTTGTACACAAATACTATCGGCTAAGTCTTGAACACATCCAATGCTTTCCTCCAATTTTTTTAATGCCTCGATAATAGGTAAATCTTGTTTTTTAAACAAATTAAATAAATCTAACATAGTAAGTAAAATAAAATATACAGAATATCGGCAGATTGGGCTCTATTTATACACCAAAATTCAGGGGGCAACAGAGATACGAACTTTTATCTAAAGAGGAGAAAATGGGGTCCGCCTCTTTAAATCAGTTACGATTTGCAGTCTTAAATCCCCTTCTGGAACGTATGTTTCAAACGGTTTCAGATTAAAGATTACGCTTATTTTTTTCCAATTTATTAGATAAAACCTCAATTGGCGGTCCAATTGATACCCATTTTGATATGGTTATCTCAATCCTATGATATAGCTCTATGAATACATTCCTATATATATATACCTAACCAATGCATATGTACGTCTGCTCATCATAGTCGTGTGGTAGGTGAATCTCGGTTTTGATTATATCCGGTGGGGCAGCGTAACTTCCGGCTTTAACTTGAATTCATAGATTGATATTCACAACAGATATACAATAAGGACATATATATAAATAACAAGTCTGAGATTGGTCCATCTTTTAATTTCCCTTTTTTAAGGCTTCTCTACGTAGAACTTGTTTAAAAAATTAAAGTCGTGTATATACCAACAAAGCGGCGATACATTTCAAATAAAATTGCATTGTACTCCTAGTATGAGTAGTATTAGTAAAGGTTATTAGACATGAAAATAAAGTAAGGACTTGGAAAGTTTTACGAATCTCGGTGTATATAAATATAGATAAAACTCGGCTGGCTAAATAAAACTAGATTACTAACTAATATATATCATGTAGCATTACGTCAATTGTATAGATACAACTCTGATTGATATCATAGGAGCTTTCAGTCAACTTCAAAAATACTGTTGCAGTGTACCCTGGTCTCACTTCAAGTAAGCAATTTCGGTTATTCCAAGTTAACTTATAAAGTATATATATCTAATGTTGCAAACGAAATTTCTCTTGGAAATTTTGAGTTAATATATGGTTCCACAATGTTCTTTATTGGACGAGGAAAGTTTTTATATATTGCTTCTTCATCTGTAATTATTCTGTTGTCCAGAATGTCCAGAATGCGCCCAGAATACTCATCTCCGTTTGACTTTATATTTATTTCTAATCTGAAACCACGACAGCGTTCTTTCTGTTTAATTTCCAAATAGAAAAGACGCAGAGGTTTAAAGAAGTCCAACGATAACATACATTGATTGAAATCAAAATCAATTTTTAATAGTCTCGTATTACCCCAATTTGGTTTATTGTGGTATATCAGCTCTAAATCTTGTATGAGTAAGCCCCCTTTGCTTTCGGGATAAAATAAATCTATTCTATAACCCATATAATATATTGTTTGTTTCATAGAGTGGTGTACATAATAATCGTTGAACATAAATATTTCTTTCTTCAAAATTAAATTATTACAAGTTAACGGAGTAGAATTTGGATTTCCATACCTGGTATCTTCTAACTTCAATGTCAATGAGTCACATCCCGCTGGTTCAATTGACAATAGAGGTTTTTTTTTAAGTTTGGAATATTTTAGTACCAACATTTCTTTATGTATATCAAATTTGGATTTGAACTTAAAAGGTGAAAGTAACCCATCAAGATCATAAACAATTAAAAATATTTCATATTTTTTTTGGCTTTTGCTACTAGATTTTATTATTTCAATATGAATTCTAAAATTAAAATGATAATACGTTGAAGTAGTCCTCCAATCAAAATCATCAACACTACCTGCTGCATAATAAATCCAAGAAGTGGTGGGAGGTAAGCTTTGGAATGGTTGTTGTTCTGCTTTGATTAAATTATTATTATGATTAATGTCATTATATGCTGGTGGACTTTCAAAATTAAAACTTTTATTATTTTTCATTTTAGACTAACAAATTAATTAATGTTTAGATAATTTTTAATATTCACTGTGCATAAATTGTAACTACAGATATATATATATATATATATATAGCCCCTTCTTTTCTATTCCATACGGTCGATCAACTTTTTTTTATGCTCAAGATTTTAATTATGCAGAAAAGAGTGATTAGTGTCAAATTCAATAGTAACATTATGATCACGATCATATGCCAAGCAAATATTAACATCAATGTTGAAGTAAATGTTGTCACATTTATTATGCAGACTTTCAATTGGGCTTGATTTGAGACCAGGGTTCTGTAAATCTTAGACTTAACAGTATTTTGAGGAAGAATTGAAGCTGGCGATATTCTAGAGCATGTTTGTGTGAGTGTATCTGGACAAAGGAATGTGATTGAATAGCTATATATTGACATCTACAAACGAAGGATACATTCGTGATAAGCTTTTGTCTCGTATAATATTATATTATACGAATGTTTTGATAATTGAATGCTAGTAGTATTCTGCCATACTCCGCAGTTTTTTATGCCAGAATAAGCATACATTTATTATCAGCATACGCATACATATATTATATGCGTTAATCCTGCATAACCAAATTTGATATAGATATATATTCCAATTCTTTGGTATCTTCAAGTATATTATACTTAGATTTAAAGAAGGTAATTAATAAACCATGTCTTTTTTTAAAGCTCAAATCCCATCAAAGAACGCAACTGCAGTTGGTGATTCTATGTCAAACAAAATGAAGTCCTTCTTTGAATCCATTAACAATGATAAAGATAACACATTGGATAAAGAACCCAGTACAAAATTAACATTTATTTCTGATACATCTTGTTTTTTACCGTATGGTCTGTTCCCTTTTTTAAATTTCATTGTGTCACTTGATTCAGAATTATATAAAAATGGAGAGGCACTACTCCTATCTATTCAAGATAAGAGAAATCTTATCAAAACATTTAAATACAAGGGTAAATTCAATATATTTTTGGGAAAATTAGTTATCAAATATTACAAGGAGAAGGGTTGTTTCAAAGCCTCAATCAAGCCACAAATTAGTGATAGATTCATAATGGAAATACATGTGATCTCAGGGAAGAGAACGAAGCGAATCACAAATAATGCCATAAGATCTTACAGTCACGAATCGCAGATTTTACAACAACAATTGTTCGTTTTCCGCCGGCTAGTAGATTTCAGCCCAAAGTATTATATTTGTGATTATGAAATACAGATTATCTATTACGAGCATCACAGTTATAAGCCGCATGTGCATCTTCATGATCATCTTTATGTATTTGTTAAAGACCTTTCAAGTACTGATTTTGGTAAAAGAATAAAGGGGTTCAAAATAGTATTGAATTCCAGTAAAGAAATGTTGGTTTTCACATTCTACAAATATCTGAGAAATTTTGAGATAGATATCAAAAACTGTCAATTAGAAGCCACTTATAGTATAGAAATGGTGTTGAAAGATTATGAGTCTGATATTGGAAGAAAACCAAATACTAGAGTAATTGAATATGATGAAAATACCCTCTGGGGGCTGATGAAAGATGTGGAAAAGTCTGTGCTTGATTATAGAATTTATGAGATGAAACGGGTATTGTGGGAAAGAACAAAGTTCCGACTTGACAAAATATTTCCTTCCTTTAATTATTCAATACGGATTGAAGAATAGTAGAGTAATAATTGGGCAATAGTTGATATACTGGATGAACCAGTGGATCGAGATTTTAACCCTGTTTACTTGCTTAAAATATTATAGGTAGTGTCTTTACCAGTTGTTTGAACAATTTTGCAATTAGTTCTTGAGGTAAAGGTGAAGCTGCAGACGTATACAATACAATGATGACAAGTAGAGCTAATGAGGAAATATAAATTGAAAATAATTCTATTAAATATTTGATAAAAGTATAACAACAACTTCACTCTGTATCTAATATTACTATCTAATGGCATAGTAAAATATAACTTGTTCAAAAGTCAAAACCAAAATAGTTTTTTTTTTTTCCTTGGGACGCAGATTTTATTGTTAAACGTAGTCTTTATATCCGATTACTTTTGTTCTTCTAATTTCTGGTTCGGCTACTTTCTATTCTAACACTTTACACATTTTTAATTAAATTCTCATCGTGTAATGTTCATGCTTTGATTAAGCCACAAACCTATAATAATATACAGAAATTAATAAAGAAGTAGCTTAATATTATATTGAATGTTTGAAGTTAACTGATCAAACTAAATTACAAGTATGGCGAATGGTTGGCCTACACTATAATTTAGGAGGCAACAGTAGTATTTTAAGGTAAATCTTCGAAATCGCTCAACCTATCAGCTCATTACAATATTTATAGTACTTCAGAGCTCAATTTTTACATCAACAACTCGGTTATACTGCAATGCCTTCTGATGAAAGTTTTGCAGCTATTTCAATAGACCGCAGACAATTACTGCATACAATTATCGAGAAACTTGTGCAATATGATAAAATACAAGACTAAAGTCTATAACCAATGTGTTCTAAGTTTTTAGATGTCAGTATATAGCTATTCAACCACAGTACTTTGTTAGGCAAGTCTCACATGACGGTACCACCGGATCACCGCCAGATTACTGCTTAACTACAGTGAGCTGATAGTTTTCCACCATTTGTGCAGACAAATGCCGTTTACCTCCACCACCTGCTCACTCTATACCAATTAACGTCACATTAACATTATTTCTCGCAATCTCATACAGTATCTGATAAAACCACTCTTTAAGTCTTGCCCACCACCTTGCCTACATATCACCACTATCTCATCACTAGAGCTTCTCTTCCGCCCCATGTCAAGTGTCTCAAATCAGACCTGATTCTAACCAGGCACCATTAAACCCTTCTTTACGATTACCATGGCTTTGGTTCTCTCGACGCCAATACCTCTGAAATTTAATCTATTGTACCCATGCAACGTTACTTAACCCATATCGATTACATCACCGTCAATTTATCCATTTACAGTAAATACTCGGCCAAATTGTAAAACAACCACAAAACTGATGCTATTATCGACGTTAAATCTCGGACCTATTCGGTTCCTAACACAAAACTATAATAGTTCGCTACCCCATACCCCACCTTGACAATACTATCATAACCTTCGTTGGTCGTATGTTTCACGGGCAACTATACATAAAATAACGGTAATTTTTTTGATAGCTTTTTGCAGCCAACCATTGCTTCAGTTACAGGCGTAAGTTATTGCATATAATTGATGGATATGATCTAGCTTTAATGACATAATAAGTGGTGCGTTTATAGAAGAGACCTGAGAGATTTGGTGAAGAATTGACTGTGGGACTGAGGGAACAATTACCGGAGGATCGTAAATCAAACCCAAAATTAAACGTATTATAGTGATCGGCTTGTCGATCAAGAGGAGATCTGTGAAATATTCGGAGAGTCTAATACGTATAATAGAGGACGTTGATTATGTTGGGCGAAATAATTATGGTTTATCGGAACAACTATTTAATTTTCGGTGCTTCGAGGAAAGTGACACAATCCCGTTTAGACGGGTTGATTTTTATTATGCCCGGCAACAAACCCATGCTCTAGATTCGTTCCAAATTACACGGTTAAAATGGATGTTGTTATATGACCAAGGGAAAAGATATCATGTTTAACAATCAATTACAAGCCTGTATGCCATAATTGCTAACATCAATTGATAAGAGAGACTTCTTAATTTTTCCGAACCGAGAAGCAATGATTTACCCCAGTTATCCCGAAAATAAAGTGGTACCGCCTTGCACCATTGCAAATCCTTAAAGGGTGTTTGGTTAGTGTCTGTTTAGGAAAGGTGTTCTAATTTTTTCCAGGAACGTACCGGAAAAATATCCGAAAAAATAATGTTTGTAGTATATACTAACAGATGATCAATTATATAACTAACATTTTACATAATTCATTCACTGATACCTAATAGTAAATAAATATGGTCAGAGCAATCTAAATTAAAAAAGATGACTTTAAGACGCGGCAGACGATAACCAGACATTACATCATAATTTGCACTAAAAGAGATCGGCGGGGGATGTTAACATAAAAAAACTTCAAAATTGCTTGTATACCGGAATTTGGGTGCGATAGCGACGAAAAGCGGGTCATTTACGTACAGTACCTCTTTATATGCAGGATAGTGGCTGGTAAGTGGAGACGTGTTCATGTAAAACAGGTGTGTCCTAAACTGGGGTAAGGTGAACAAGAAAAAACTTGTAATTTGAACCCTTTGCTAATAGGACTATACCTCAATTAACGGGATATAATGTCGCCCTACTATTTTGAGATTTGAATCCGAAACAAGAAATTTTATCCAGATTTTGCAGCAATTGCATTCCAAAAGCTTGGAACCAAGAAATTTACTCTAGTCTGTTGATTGTTTAATCCTGACAAGACCCCAGAATCTTGAACTATTTAAGCTATGGCATCTGCTCCATTTTACCCAACTAATCATTATGAGTGAAAATCAAAGTAACCATAATTCGCTTTTAGAAAACAGTTCTTCTTCCGTTGAAGATAAAACTAAATTACCTGAAGATCTTGAAAGTATCCATTCTAAATTAGCTGAACCAGGTAATGGTGAAAAGGGTAATATCTTGTCCCAGTATTCTGAAAAGCAAGTGATGCAAATGGGTAGAAATTATGCTTCAAAACACGATTTAGACCCAGACTTGTTTGCTAGAGCTGCTGCATTAGCTAGAACTCCTACTGAGTTTAACTCTATGCCCTTCTTATCCGAAGAGGAAAAAGTTGGTCTTAATTTAGAAGCTACTAAAAAATGGCATGTACCATGGAAATTGTTCCAGGTCATTGCTTTAGGTTCAATGGCTGCTGCTGTTCAAGGTATGGATCAATCTGTTATTAATGGTGCTACTATTTATTATCCTACTAGATTAGGAGTAGTTGATATGAAAAATGCTGATTTAATCGAAGGACTTGTTAATGGTTCTCCATATTTGGCTGCGTCGTGTATTGCATGTTGGACTTCCGATTATTGGAATAGAAAATTAGGAAGAAAATGGGTTATTTTCTGGACCTGTCTTATTTCTGGGCTTACTTGTCTTTGGCAAGGGTTTATTAATAACTGGTATCATTTATTTATTGCTAGATTCTTCATGGGATTTGGTGTTGGTATCAAATCGGCAACTGTACCTCCATACGCTGCTGAATGTACTCCAAGACATATTAGAGGTGCATTGGTTATGTTATGGCAATTTTTCACTGCTGTTGGTATTATGTTTGGTTATGTTGCTTCATTAGCTTTCTATACCGTTCCAGATAGGGGCATTGCTTATGGATTAAATTGGAGATTAATGTTGGCTTCTGCAGGTATCCCAGCTTTCATTGTTTTATTCCAAGTTCCATTTGTCCCAGAATCCCCAAGATGGTTGATGGGTAAAGATCGTCATTCTGATGCTTTTAATTCTTTAGTCGTATTAAGAAATGAAAGGATTGCTGCTGCCAGAGATTGTTTCTATCAACATGTTTTATTACAAGAAGAAGGTTCTTACGAAGTTAGTTTCTTCCGTAAATTAAAGGAAATGTTCACGATCCGTAGAAACAGAAATGGTGCATTGGGTGCTTTTATCGTAATGTTCATGCAACAATTCTGCGGTATTAATGTTATCGCTTATTACTCTTCTTCGATTTTTATTGAATCTGGTTTAGGTAATAGAGAGGCACTTTTAGCTTCATGGGGTTTCGGTATGATTAATTTCTTATTTGCAATCCCTGCTTTCTACACTATTGATTCATTCGGTAGAAGAAACTTATTATTGTTAACTTTCCCATTGATGTCTTTGTTTTTGCTTATTACCATGAGTGGTTTCTTCATTGACCTTGAGTCGAATCCAAACGGAAGAACTGGTTTAGTTGCTTTCGGTATCTATATATATGCTTGTATCTATTCCTCAGGTGAAGGGCCAGTTCCTTTCACTTATTCTGCAGAAGCTTTCCCATTATATATCAGAGATTTAGGTATGGGTTTTGCTACTGCTACTTGTTGGTTTTTCAATTTTATTTTAGCTTTTACATGGCCAAGATTAAGAAATGCTTTCACTGTTCAAGGTGCTTTCGGTTTCTACGCTGCTTGGAATATTGTTGGATTTTTCTTAGTTCTTTTCTTCTTACCAGAGACTAAGGGCTTAACTTTGGAAGAATTGGACGAAGTTTTCTCTGTTTCTTTAAGAAAACATTCTGCTTATAGAGGTAAAGAAATGTGGAACAAGGTGAAGAGAAACGTTTTTAGACTGTCCACTGAACCTTTGGAACCATTATACGAACATCAAAAGAGATTGGCGGTCACCAATCCCGAGTGGAATGAGAAAACAGAAATATCCCATGTTGAATAAGTTAATGTGTATTAATGTATGAAATATATAATTTTTTGCAATCAAACTACGTTTTTAAAACCATGAGAGATTACGACATGTGCCAAGGAACATTTAGTACGGCATACTCTTGCCAAGACCTGTCATACAAAAACACGACTTTTAAATTGGGTCTAAATTGTGTATTCAAGTTCCAAATTATATAGATTTAACCCTGTGAGTCAGTACATTGTCGTGGCCAATACTATTTTACTCTATTGGAACTATGGCCTCTAATTTATTGTTTATATATTTAACCATTAATACTCTTACGGTAACCGTTAGGTCCCCTGAAAGCGTAAATGAGCGGAGTCTTACCACCCATGCGTAACTGCGTAATAACAAAGCCGTTCATGGGTTCAACATATCTTATCGAAAAGGTTAAAAAAATTATTTAAGAAGCTTCTTCCGCTGTCTTGGATTTTATTTAACAATGAACTCAGAAAACAAGAATGTTAAATACTCTACTGGTAATGGTGATCTTTTAGAAAGCCATAACCATTCATCTGCAACTTCATCAATAGAAAACAAACATAACTTACCTGAAGATCTTGAAAGTATCCATTCACAATTAGCTGAGCCAGGCTATGGGGAAAAAGGTAATATTTTGTCTCAGTATTCTGAAAAGCAAGTTATGCAAATGGGTAAAAATTACGCTACCAAGCGTGGTTTGGACCCTGATTTATTTGCTAGGGCTGCTGCGCTAGCAAGAACTCCCTCCGAGTTCAACGCAATGCCATTCTTATCTGAAGATGAGAAGATCGGACTAAATTTGGAGGCAACTAAAAAATGGCATGTACCATGGAAATTGTTCCAAGTCATTGCTTTAGGTTCAATGGCTGCTGCTGTTCAAGGTATGGACCAATCTGTTATTAATGGTGCAACTATTTATTACCCCACTAGATTAGGAGTAGTTGATATGAAAAATGCTGATTTAATTGAAGGACTTGTTAATGGTTCTCCATATTTGGCAGCTTCATGCATCGCATGTTGGACTTCCGATTATTGGAATAGAAAATTAGGAAGAAAATGGGTCATTTTCTGGACCTGTCTTATTTCTGGACTTACTTGTGTCTGGCAAGGGTTCATTAATACTTGGTGGCATTTGTTCATTGCCAGGTTCTTTATGGGATTTGGTGTTGGTATCAAATCCGCAACAGTGCCTGCCTATGCGGCTGAATGTACCCCAAAACATATTAGAGGTGCATTGGTTATGTTATGGCAATTCTTTACGGCCGTTGGTATTATGTTTGGTTATGTGGCATCATTGGCTTTCTATACGGTGCCTGATAGAGGTATCTCGTATGGATTAAATTGGAGATTAATGTTGGCATCGGCAGGTATCCCAGCTTTCATTGTTTTGTTCCAAGTTCCTTTTGTACCAGAATCCCCAAGATGGTTGATGGGTAAAGATCGACACTCCGATGCTTTTAATGCCTTAATAGTATTGAGACACGATAAGATTGCAGCCGCAAGAGACTGCTTTTACCAGCACGTTTTATTACAAGAAGAAGGTTCCTACGAAGTTAGTTTCTTTCGTAAACTTATAGAAATGTTCACGATCCGTAGAAACAGAAATGGTGCATTGGGCGCTTTTATCGTAATGTTCATGCAACAATTCTGTGGTATTAATGTTATCGCTTATTACTCTTCTTCGATTTTTATTGAATCTGGTTTAGGTAACAGAGAGGCACTTTTAGCGTCATGGGGTTTCGGTATGATTAATTTCCTATTTGCAATCCCTGCTTTCTATACCATCGATTCATTTGGAAGACGTAATTTATTATTGTTAACATTTCCATTGATGTCCTTGTTCTTACTTATCACTATGAGTGGTTTCTTTATTAATCTTGAAAAAAATCCTAATGGAAGAACTGGTTTAGTTGCTTTTGGTATCTATGTATATGCTTGTATCTATTCCTCAGGCGAAGGGCCAGTTCCTTTCACTTATTCTGCAGAAGCTTTCCCATTATATATCAGAGATTTAGGTATGGGTTTTGCAACTGCTACTTGTTGGTTCTTCAACTTTATTTTAGCTTTTACATGGCCAAGATTAAGAAATGCTTTCACCGTTCAAGGTGCTTTTGGTTTCTACGCCGCTTGGAACATCATTGGGTTCTTCTTAGTTCTTTTCTTCTTACCAGAAACTAAGGGCTTAACTTTAGAAGAATTGGACGAAGTTTTGAGAAACCATGCTGCTTATAGAGGTAAGGAAATGTGGAACAAAGTTCGTAAAAATATATTCAAGCAAAGGGTTGAGTCTATGGAACCATTGTATGAACATCAAAAAAGAATGGCAGTCACCAATCCCGAGTGGAATGAGAAGACAGTGGTTTCTCACGTTAATTAAGTTAGTGTATAGATATACAAAATATTTTTTTTTGCAACTCAACTTCCTCATTGGGAACAGTACGACATTAAGACTTTTTGCCAAGGAAAGAGAGGTTCTAAAATCGCGCGCCAAGACCTGTCATAACTGTACATGACATAGTTAAATACAAATAGGTTGGAGTCACGACACCTTGTGAACCATAACTAATTATAAACCCGGGCCTTATTCATGCTAAACCAAATAAATTCAATATGTCTATTGAAACCCCCCGCATGACATACAATTATAAGTAAAACCCTCTACATTAAGCGCCCACTAAATTCTGTTACAAACCCTGCAAACGTAAAAATTTGTGGAGTTATAATCCTGCCTGCACCTAATCTCAAATGTGCCTGCAGGGGTTCAAAACCATTTTATCTAAGGCAAGTTGTTAAAAAAAAACTATTTAAACCACCCAAATTCCCCCATTGATTATAAAAGTATCATGAGTTCCGAAAACAAAACCGACAACCAAGTCGTCAATGATGCGGCTCTCTTAACTGAAAATAATAATCATTCTTCTGATACTTCCTCAGTTGAAGATAAAAATAAGTTACCTGATGATCTTGAAAGTATCCATTCTAAATTAGCCGAACCGGGTAACGGGGAAAAAGGTAACATCTTGTCACAATATTCTGAAAAGCAAGTGATGCAAATGGGTAGAAACTATGCTTCCAAACATGGTTTAGACCCAGACTTATTTGCTAGAGCTGCTGCATTAGCTAGAACTCCTACTGAGTTTAACTCTATGCCCTTCTTATCCGAAGAGGAAAAAGTTGGTCTTAATTTAGAAGCTACTAAAAAATGGCATGTACCCAGTAAGTTGGTACAAGTTATTGCTTTAGGTTCAATGGCTGCTGCTGTTCAAGGTATGGATGAATCTGTTATTAATGGTGCTACATTGTATTATCCTAAACTTTTAGGACTTCCAGAAAAAAATGCTGATTTATTGGAAGGGCTTGTTAATGGTGCTCCATATTTAGCAGCCTCTTGTATCGCGTGTTGGTTATCTGATTTTTTTAATAAAAGATTAGGTAGAAAATGGGTTATCTTTTGGACTTGTTTCATTTCTGCTGTCACTTGTATTTGGCAAGGGTTTGTTAATAACTGGTATCATTTATTTATTTCTAGATTCTGTTTAGGATTTGGTTTAGGTATTAAATCAGCTACGGTACCTGCCTATGCGGCTGAATGTACCCCAAAACATATTAGAGGTGCATTGGTTATGTTATGGCAATTTTTCACTGCTGTTGGTATTATGTTTGGTTATGTTGCATCATTAGCTTTCTATACCGTTCCAGATAGAGGAATTGGTGATGGTTTAAATTGGAGATTAATGTTGGGATCAGCCGCTATTCCTGCCATTATTGTTTTATTCCAAATTCCATTTGTTCCTGAATCTCCAAGATGGTTAATGGGTAAAGCAAGACACCAAGATGCATTTGAATCTTTAGTTCAATTACGTCATGAAAAACTTGCGGCTGCAAGAGATTGTTTCTACCAATATGTTCTTTTAAACGAAGAAGCTTCTTATGAAGGTATTCCAACTTGGAAGAGAATGGTTGAAATGTTCACTGTTCGTAGAAACAGAAATGGTGCATTGGGTGCTTGGGTTGTTATGTTTATGCAACAATTCTGTGGTATTAATGTTATTGCTTATTATTCATCTTCTATCTTTTTAGAATCTGGTTTAGGTGAAAGAGAAGCACTTTTGGCTTCTTGGGGTTTCGGTATGATTAATTTCTTATTCGCTATCCCAGCTTTCTATACCATTGATACTTTTGGTAGAAGAAACTTGTTGTTATTAACTTTCCCATTGATGTCTATCTTTTTATTAGTAACAATGAGTGGTTTCTTTATTAACCAAGATACTAATCCTGATGGTAGAATTGGTTTAGTTGCATTTGGTATCTATGTATACTCTTGTATCTATTCCTCAGGTGAAGGGCCAGTACCTTTCACTTATTCTGCAGAAGCTTTCCCATTATATATCAGAGATTTAGGTATGGGTTTTGCAACTGCTACTTGTTGGTTCTTCAATTTTATTTTAGCTTTTACATGGCCAAGATTAAGAAACGCTTTCACCGTTCAAGGTGCTTTCGGTTTCTACGCTGCTTGGAATATTGTTGGGTTCTTCTTAGTCCTTTTCTTCTTACCAGAAACCAAGGGCTTAACTTTAGAAGAATTGGACGAAGTTTTCTCTGTTTCTTTAAGAAAGCATGCTGCTTATAGAGGTAAAGAGATGTGGAACAAGGTCAGAAGAAACATTTTTAGACAAAGTGTTGAACCTTTGGAACCATTATATGAACATCAAAAGAGATTGGCGGTTACTAATCCAGAGTGGAACGATAAGACCGAAGTCTCTCACGTTGAATAGTTATGTATGTATTAATAAATATTACTTTAAATGGCTGCGAAACTTTACCCCAAACAGTAAATCTATCAAATTTGAAAGTTGATGAATTTTATTTTTGGGTGATTTAGACGTTTAAATTAAGATTTTATGAAAGAGAATGGAATTTAAAGTATGTTTAGTATGGAAAATTTTGTGGTTAATTGCTTGTATGATTAATTGATTCATTATCTATAGACACAATGTATCCAATCAGACGCACAAATTGGTAGCATGTTACCAAATGTACCCAAAGTGCACTTAATTTTAAAGCGACTTGTGCCCGCACCCAAACACCATCGCATATCTCCGACGTGTACCCGCCGAGGGGCTCCGGTGCTGCTGATAAGATCTCGTACCCAGCTTCCAACTCTTCTAATTCATCTACTCATCTTTTTATGTCTTTAAAGTCATTAAACTCCTTATACCTTTCGTATCTCCTCAAAAATCCATTGTTAACAAAATCTTTAACTTCAGGAGTTTTAAATGGCTTGAATGAAATCATTGCTTCATTAATTTCTAAAGATTATGAGGCATTACAACCTAAAATCAACTCCAAAATTGTTAAAATGATCATCTTTGGCAGTTGTATCAGTACTCCAGTCGCTCACAATTTATATGCAATATTAAATCGTGTCTTTGGTACTAAAAAGCTTTCTTTAACAATGAAGTTATTGCAGATCTTATGTACGTTGGTTACGGTAACTCCGATAATGGCCGCTGTTTTTACCACTTGTATAGCATTTATTAATAATTATAAACTACACTATGCTTCAAATAAGCCTGTGCTTGAAAATCTTAAAAGAGAAGCCATTAGAGCCATTAAGATCATGAAGATGGGTCTTTTAAATAATTATTCAAAAGTAGCTAAGACTGCAGTTGGTATCAATTTGGTTTCGTTTATTATAGCGCAAAACTTCCTTGAACCTGAACTTTGGGTTGTATTCTTTACATTTGTTCATTTTGTAATGGGTACTTATCAGAACACCAAGATTAAGATGAAAATGAAGGGCTTATAGTGGGGCACGATTAGGGCCAGCTATAGATCCGGCTGTGGAGCCAGCTCGCGCCAGCTCGTACCAGCGCCTACCACCGGGAAAGCTCAACATAATAGTGTGTATGCATCACAGATCGTATAGGCGATTCCATATGAATTGCATACATAGTTAATCATTCAATATATAAGACTTATTTCGGGCAATACACACCTGCTCATACTTATCATCATCTAGTCTAAAAGTTGCTCAACCGCTTGTACCGGTACATTTGCTCTCTACTCGCACCAAATTAGGTTATCTACTCGCACCACACTCCACCGCGCAGCCGCACTAGCTCCCCACACCTTTCGCAACCCAAAATTTTCACCCACCGGAGATGTTCAGACTTTCTTCCTTACCTACGAAACGAATTGTAGCTTCAAATATTAGAACTATGATCACTTCTCATGCTGTTATGATCAAAGAACATGGGGAACCAAAAGATGTTTTGTTCACCCACAAATACGAAATTGACGATGATAATTTACACCCAGACTCCATCATTGTCAAGGTTTTAGGAGCTCCAATTAACCCTAGTGATATCAATCAGATCCAAGGTGTTTACCCGAGTCAACCACAAAAGACTACCGACCTTGGTACCGATTTCCCGTCATTTGTCGCTGGTAACGAAGGATTATTTGAGGTTGTTAAAACGGGTTCCAATGTCACCGGATTTAAGCCGGGTGATTGGACGGTACCACTCAGAGTGTGTTTGGGTACATGGAGAACTTATGGGGAATTCAAATCAGATCAGTTATTAAAGATCCCTAATCCACAAGAATCTAAAAGTAGTGGTAAGCCCAATGGCCTTACCATTAACCAAGGTTCGACCCTTTTGGTCAACCCTTTATCTGCTTATTTGATGTTAACTAACCATCAAAAGCTTGAAAAAGGTGATTGGTTTATTCAGAATGGTGGTAATTCTGCAGTTGGTAAATATGCATCCCAAATTGGTAAAATTCTAGGCATTAATTCCATTAGTGTTATTAGAGATAGACCAAACTTAGACGAAGTTAAACAAGAATTGACTTCATTAGGTGCCAGTCACGTGATCACTGAAGAAGAGAATAATTCAAGAGACTTTTCACCAACCATTAAAGAGTGGACCAAAGGCTCAAGCATCAAGATTGCATTAAATTGTGTTGGTGGTAAATCATCTACAGGCATTGCCAGAAAATTGGCACCTAATGGGCTTATGTTAACTTATGGTGGAATGTCTTTTCAACCAGTTATCCTTCCAACTTCTTTACATATATTTAAGAATATTACGAGCGCAGGGTTTTGGTGCACCAGAATTGTTGAAAATGATCTTTCACTTAAAGAGAAGATTGTTAAGCAAATTGTTACTTGGTATGAAGAGGGTAAATTACAAGATGCTCCAAGTAAACAACTTGTTGCTGAAGGTGATTTAAGTGAAGTTTTTAAGAAAGGAATTGAAGATAAAAGTGGTAAGCAGTTAGTTACGTTCTAATATACAGTTTTTTCTGAAACAAATTATATGTTGGAAGGGCCGAAAAGAGGCCCGTAAAGTGGCCCGCTAAATATAGACCTTTTAACGAATCCCCAGTTACGTGTTAAGGCGTTCTCGTGCAGCAAACGATGCTTTAGATTCGGGGCAGACATAGGGCGAGATTCGGCGAGACTCGGTGCAAGTAGGGCGAAGGCTTGAGGCGGTCCTCTGAGGCGGTGAATACCACATTTAGGGCGAAATGGTGCAGCGCTCGTTCCATCACCTCGCACCATTGGGCCCCTTTTAAGGGTACTAGAGCTCCAAACTCATCCTCACTGTATGCATGAAATAGAACTCCAATAATCAAATTAACCGTATTCTGCCGTTACCGCCAGGTTGTGAAGAGTATCCCAACCCCTTCCACACGTTGCAAACCAGGTACCATCTCTCCAACGGGCCGCCGGAAAAAGAAAAATAACGGAATTTTTTGCACCACCGCTGCTACCAATCGCGTGGCCCCCCAGCCCAAGTGGGTGCGAACAATCATTCCCCCACCGTCACCGGCACCGGCGTATTCCGACGCCTTATCGGCGTTCGATCCCGTTATCTTAAATAGGTTATGAGATCATATCGATGATTTTTCAACTAAATTTTTTAGAAAAGCTTATACCACCACCATGTCTCGTGCTATTGCTTCCCAACGAGTCTTATTAGGTGATTCTGTTGTTCCTGCAACTATCATATATTCTTTAGAATCAGGAAAAATCCTCCACATCGAAAATTCGGTTTTAGAGCCAAATCACCATCTTTTATCTACCTATAATGTCTCACAATACACTGATGTTTCACCAAAAGTTATTATGCCTGGTTTAGTTGATGCTCATGTACACCTCAATGAGCCTGGTAGAACAGAATGGGAAGGTTTCGCAACTGGTACCCAAGCAGCCGCTTCTGGAGGTGTAACTACCGTTATCGATATGCCTTTAAATGCTATTCCACCTACCACCACCGTTGAAAATTTTCATTTGAAAATCGATGCTGCAAAAGGCCAAACTTGGGTGGATGTTGGTTTCTGGGGTGGTCTTATACCAGATAATATCAAGCATCTTAATGCTCTTATTCTGATGGGTGTAAGAGGATTTAAGAGTTTTCTTATTGAAAGTGGTGTAGAAGAGTTTCCGGCCATCACACCAAAGCATATTCTTCAAGCGATGAAAGAAGTCCAAGGAAGATCTACATTGTTAATGTTCCATGCAGAGATGCAACCAATTACTCATGGGCCTGCATTAAGAGTGGAAAGTATCGATAATAAGACACCTAAGTTAATTCCAAACGAAAATCGTCCTGCAAATTTCTTTTTGGAAGATGACGATACTATTGATGGAGTTTTAAGTAGCGCTAATGATAGTAATGATAGTGTGATTGCCAATGGTACAGTTAATGGAACTGATACTGAATCGAGTTCTATTAATGTTCTTACCAAAGATATTGATGATTTTGATCTTGGTATGTCTGCCTCTTTTATTAATAGGGCTCCCAAACCGGTTGTTGAAATATTATCTTCCAACCGTTGTGAACATGATATTGAACATGAAAATTGTAAATTACCTCATAATCATGCTGGTTCTATTGACCATAATGTCTTAAGTGATGAACAAGCTAAAGCATTAGCTAAATCGCCATATTTAGCTGGGTCTGAACCAATTTTTGGGAAATATGCTCGTATGGCCCATCATCATGAAGAACCTTCAAAAAGTGTGATTGAAAGTCCTTTATTATTGGCCAAACAAGAAGATTCGATCTTAAACGATGTTGATCCAACTTCTTATGCCACATTTTTAGCATCTAGACCTGATAATTTTGAAACCACTGCTATTGCCGAAATTATCAATTGTTTAACATTATATCCAAATGTACCATGTCATATTGTTCATTTGGCAACTCATGAAGCAGTTCCACTTATTAGGGCTGCTAAAGCTGCTAATTTACCAATTACTGCCGAAACTTGTTTTCATTATCTTTCACTTTATGCTGAAAATATTCCAAATTGTCATACTCACTTTAAGTGTTGTCCACCAATTAGGACTAATGATAATAGAAAATTATTATGGAAAGCTCTCAGAAATGATATCATTACAACTGTTGTATCGGATCATAGTCCATGTACACCAGAATTGAAAGGTCTTGAAAGAGGTGATTTCTTTGAAGCTTGGGGAGGTATTTCTTCTGTTGGATTTGGTTTACCAATTTTACATACTGAAGGGTTAAAATTAGATCCTCCAATTACAATTCAAGAGATTTCTAAATGGTGTTCATGGAATACTGCTAAACAAGTTGGATTGTCGCATGTCAAAGGTAAACTTGAAGTTGGTTATGACGCTGATTTCTTAGTATTTGACCCTAATGAGGTTTATACTGTAGATAATACGAAAACATTCTTTAAAAACAAACTTACTGCTTATCATGGAATGAAATTCCAAGGTAGAGTGGTTGAAACCATTGTTCGTGGGAACTGTGTGTTTAAATATAAAGGTGGACATTCTAAGGAACCTCTTGGTAGGTTAATCTTAGAACCACGTAGGGATTAGTGTATAGAAATGCATGGGTATGGGAATTTGCAGCCATGTCGCGCGACATGTGAATGAAGAGTAGTATGTATTCTGATTCTTTTTGGGACATTAATGGGAGACTTTGAAGGTGGGTTGTACTTGCAGGTGCTTATTTTGGTATTTGGAGTTCTTGGGCGTCTATATCTGTAGTTTACGGCAACAAACGTATATGCCATACTATGGACCAAATGCCAATGTCGCAATTTCCTAGACCCAAAGAGTCCGCTGAACAAGCACTATTTTCCCCCAAAAAAAGACATTTTCTCTAGACCCAATAACAGTATCCTCTCCTAGTACCTCACCTCCTCTCCCTCCACCTCAAAACCCCTAACATCGTCTACATCCTCCCCCCATCGCTCCCGCACCATCGCCCCACCGTCCACCGCCCTACCCGCCCGACCTCTCCACCGCGAACCGCCGCCGCCCCAGCACTCCAGTCCAATTATCTCATCTCATCTCGCGATGAGCAAAATATATTTTTCACCATGAATCAGTTAGCCATTCATAAAGACGACGCCAACGTCTTACTTCACCAAAAGAATATCCTTGATGACGCCGTCCTCGACAAGTACAGAACCGCTGGTCATATCACCGAATCTGGGTTGAAATACGCCATCGACTTGATCAACCAGATGTACCATTTGAAAACCAGACCGCTTATACCTATGAGCGAATTATGTTTGATCATCGACAGTTTTTTACAAACACAATTAAACAAAGTCTATGTCAAATGTGAAAGAGCCATCAGTTGTCCAACAAGCTTCAATGTCAACGAAATAATCCTGAACTTTTCCCCCGAACTCGATGATAAAAATGAGTTTTTTTTCACCGAAGGTGATGTCATCACCATCAATTTAGGTGTCCAAATCGACGGTTATTGTTCAAATGTTAGTCACACCATTGTCATTTACCCACCAGGTGACAAGCCTGTTGGCCCATTACTCGGACCAAAGGCTGACACCATTGTAGCCAACTATTTATGTACTAAAATCGTTATTTCACTCTTAGGTTTAGCATTAACTCCGGAAAAAATCCCTCCATTTATTCAACAACAGTTTGGGAACCAAATCTCGGGGAAAGTCATCAAATACTTTGTTAATTTCATTGCTGAACAGTATAATTGTAGAGTTATACCAGGTAGTGAAGTCAGACAAATTAGAAGATTTTTAAGCGGACAAAATGATTTAATTGAAGAAAAAGGGTATAAAGGTCTTACTTGGAGTGAAAAAGATCAAGAAAATTTCATTGCAAGCAAATTGGGTTTAGAAATTGTTGAAGAAACTGAAGATATTATAATTAAACCGGGTGAGGTTTACCAAATCAACTTAAAATTGGCTTCAGTTGATGAATTTAACCAATTAGGGTTAGTTACTACCGATGAAGTTACTGAATTCACCGGAGTTAACAACAATAAAAACCAATTCCACTATAAATCGACGATTTTTGTTAGAGATTTCATTATAAAGTACCAATTAAAATTGAATACTTCAAGAAATCTTGTTAATAATATCGATAAAAACTTCCCAGTGTACCCATTTAAATTGAATTATTTAGGTGAAGGGTTCCCATTGAAGAACGAGGCTTCAGAAGATATTGAAGTAGTTAGAAATTCTCTCATTGATAATAAATTAGGGTTAAATGAACTCTTAAATAGACATTTAATTATTGCTAAACCGATTAAATTAGTTAAATTTTTACCAATTAAATCGATTCTTGATGAACATTTAACTAGTTATAATCAATTAAATAACCCTACCAAGTTATTAAAAAATGCTGCATCAATTGCTGCAAATTCTAATCAATTAACTACTGTTTTACTTAATAATTTGTCTAATGAAGTTGTACAGTTATCAAATACTTTAGAACCAGTTTACTGTCATTCTGAATTTAAGATAAATGATTCAAGAGTTGAAACATTATTTAATTTATTGAATGATAAGCAATTTGGAATTAAAGTTAAGAAGGTGAGTGGGTTAAATGTGAAAGCTGCTGTGGATATGGATATGTAGTAATAGACGAGCGATATTTGTATGGGGTTTATGTCGGTGCAGAGTTATGTCCGTAGAGTTCGGATAGTAGGCTTTAGGCCATTAAGGCATAGTTTGTATGTGTCAGATCAATATACGATAGACAATATTACGGTGTATAGCAAAATAGGAAAGAGCAGGGTATGGTGTGGTGTAGTATACGGTAGAGAAATGAAAACAGCACCAAGATGACAGAGAACCAGAGGATTGGGTATTTGGAGCAGGTACTATGGGGTATAAGTAGGCGGTGTTTACAGCATAGAGCACCAGAATAGGATGAGTACTATTTATAGAATAGGGCAGAATAAGATAGAGTGATATAAGGGCCGATTCTAGAATGAGACAGGCTAGGAAGAGTAAGGAAGGCTTGTAGGCAGAGGTATAGAGTAGAACAGGAGTAAGTAGAAGTAGCAGACGGGCAGAAGTTGTGTAAGACGGGCAGAAGTCGTGTAGAAGTCGTGTAGACGTGCAGAAGACGTGTAGACGTGTAGAAGACGTGCAGAAGAGACTGCACAAGACGTGCAGAAGAAACATAGGCAGAGTAGCAGTATAGAGCAAAAGTATAGAGTAGAAGCAAATACAGAAGTATAGAGCAAAACTATATGCAAAACCATAGGCAAACCATAGGCAAACCATAGGCAAACTATAGGCAAACTATAGAGTAAAGTATACAGTAAAGTATTGAGCAAACCATAGAGCAAACTATAGGCGAAGCATAGAGCAATAGAAGCACACCAGCATACCACCACAGCACCCGTCAAGTGGCCCCAAATCGTCCAAGTCAGCCCAAACCACCGCCCCGCCCACGGCCACCGCCCCATGAGCACCGCTCCACGCATCCTCCCTTGCGTCATCCCTTCAACGACATCCACCACAACACCCTCCATATCCCCCACCACAACACCTCCCACTCCCAAAACCGCTCCTTCGCCTCCCACCCGAAATCGCCACCTCCCTGTCTCCCTGCCAATCCATCCCTCCCGCCAATTCACAAACCCTCCCAAATCTTACCTCCCGCCCTTCCTCCCTCCTCGCTCCCTTCCTCCCGCCCTCCTCGCTCACTCACCTCCCCCCGCGTCCCTGCCCTCGCCCCTACCCGCAAGCCCCCTCGGCTCCCGCGACATTTCGCCCCCGCACGCCCTTTTGCGCCCTTGTCGCTCCCGTCCTCTCCCCGACATTCGTTGAAAAAAACACACAACGCTCAATCCTTTATTTTCCTTTTATTAAATCACCAATTTTAAAAAACTTATTTTCAAAAGTACGTATAGCCACCAATATCATGTGATACAATTTAACATTCCGATTCTTATTATCATTCTAAACACCATTGATCAATAAATCATCGATAATTCCCTCGGCTTGTCTCTGCCACCAGTGGCGCCCACTGTTGACCCAGCAAATCAAATTTCACCGGATTCTCCTCTGTGTTATCACCAGAATTTTTGAGTGATAGATCGTTTGGAGGGGTAGAAACGGCACGACTTTTGATATTTGATGGAACCGGGCGGTAAAGTGATTGATTACCACAGCAATTTGCCAGGGGGTTGGTTGCGGTGTGGGTGGACAGAGGGCGGGCGAAGGTTCTGGCGATGGGCCGCCGAAAGCGCTGGTGAAAGTGCTGTTGAGGGCCCGACGCCAGCACGCTTGTAATGGTGTTTGTGGCGGCGATAGATCGTTTGACGATGAATCGCTTGTGCTGGCAACGCATGCCTTTGCCATCTCTAACCCCTCGGATCACGTATCACACACTCTCTCTTCTGTTACTAACATCGCAGTGACATCCCGTGAAGATTCAGTTTATCTCGCCAAATTAGCTGAACAAGCTGAAAGATACGAAGAAATGGTTGAAAATATGAAGGTTGTTGCTTGTTCAGGTCAAGAATTATCCGTTGAAGAAAGAAACTTATTATCTGTAGCTTATAAAAATGTTATTGGAGCCAGAAGAGCTTCATGGAGAATTGTAAGTTCAATTGAACAAAAAGAAGAAGCTAAAGGTAATAAAACTCAAGTTCAATTAATTAGAGATTACAGAAGTAATATTGAAAATGAATTATCCAAAATTTGTGAAGATATTTTAGATGTTTTAACTAATCATTTAATTAATTCTGCTCAAACTGGTGAATCTAAAGTCTTTTATTATAAAATGAAAGGTGATTATCATCGTTATTTAGCTGAATTTACTATTAGTGAAAAGAGAAAAGAAGCTGCTGATTTATCATTAGAAAGTTATAAATCTGCTTCTGATGTTGCTGTAACTGAATTAAGTCCAACTCATCCAATTAGATTAGGTTTAGCATTAAATTTTTCAGTTTTCTATTATGAAATTTTAAATTCTCCTGATAGAGCTTGTCATTTAGCTAAACAAGCTTTTGATGATGCCGTTGCTGATTTAGAAACTTTATCTGAAGATTCTTATAAAGATTCTACTTTAATTATGCAATTATTAAAAGATAATTTAACTTTGTGGACTGATTTATCTGAAGCTCCAGCTCAAACTGATGAACAAGCTGATATTAAACCTGATGATGAATAGATTAGGTTGTAGTATATTAGAATTATATAATCTGATCGGCCTGTTCGCGTCTCTGGCTCTGGCTCTGGCTCTTATTCTGGCGGTAAGCCCAATGTCCTAAGCCCAATGTCCTAAATGCCAATGTGTCAACGCCCAATGTGTCAATACCCAATGTGTCAATGCCCAATGCGTCAACCTACCTGCCGCTGCCCTCTACCTCGCTCCCTCTCGCTCCCTCGCTCTCCCTCGCTCCCACCAGTACACCTGCCACCTGGCAAAACACCCTCTCCCTTCATCAACCCAGTTGTTTCTCCCCCAATTTAACTCCCTCCTCTCCCAAACTCCTCCATTACCCCCTCTTACTCCCCCCAATCATCCCCCTTGCGATACATCGCCAATTACTCAATTATCCCCCCAAACATCCCAACACCCAAATCTCCCCTAAAGGCCAAATCGCACGCGTGAAAAATTCGTCAAAAACAAACATGGTTGAACCAGTAGGAATTGCAAACTTACCAAATCAAAGATATAAAATCATCTCCAAACAAGGGGCTACGTTCACTCTTATGGTCGCAGGTGAAAGTGGTTTAGGAAAAACAACCTTCATCAACACCCTCTTCCAAACCAGTCTTAAGCCCTACCAAGATCCAACTGAAAGACATAATAAATTCACCACCGCCCAACAAACTGTTGATATCGGGATCATTAGAGCTCTTTTGGAAGAAAAGAACTTCAAGATCAGATTGAACATCATCGACACCCCTGGGTTCGGTAGTAACGTCAATAATCATGATTCATGGTCTCCAATTATCGATTTTATCGACGATCAACATGAAAATTACATGAAACAAGAGCAACAACCAGGTAGAGCTGAAAAAAAGGATCTTAGGGTTCATGCTTGTCTTTATTTCATTAGACCAACGGGTCATAGTTTGAAGCCTTTGGATATTGAAATCATGAAAAGATTAAGTACTAGAGTCAATTTGATCCCAGTTATCGCTAAAAGTGATACTCTTAACCCTGTTGAACTTGATAAGTTCAAGAACAGAATAAGAGACATTATTGAAGCTCAAGATATAAACATTTATACTCCACCATTAGATTTGGATGATCCAGCTAGTGCTGAACATTCGAAACAATTAATTGAAGCGATGCCATTTGCTGTAGTTGGACTGGAAACTGATGTTGAAATTTCTAAAGGTAACTTTGTTAAGGGTAGAAAATACCCTTGGGGGGTTGTAGATGTTGAAAATGATCAACATAGTGATTTTAAAAAATTAAGATCTTTATTATTAAGAACAAATATGTTAGATTTAATCTTATCAACTAATGAGTATCATTATGAAACTTTTAGATCATTAAAATTAGGTGATGATGAAAATAATGAAGAAATCGTCAATGAAAAAGGTGAAGTGATTAAGAAATCTTCATTAAAGAAACCAAGAAGATTCCGTAATCCTAAATTTAAAGAGGAAGAAGATTCTTTAAAGAAATACTTTACTGAACAAGTTAAAGCTGAAGAACAAAGATTCAAGCAATGGGAAGTTAATATTAATACTGAGAAGGAAAGATTGAATCAAGATTTACGAGAGATGCAAGCTAAGTTGAAGACTTTAGAAGATCAAGTGAAGAAGTTGCAATTGAAGAAGTAGGTCGGTGGTGTGTGCTGTGGTGGTACGCTGGTGCTGATGCTGGTGCTAGTGCTGTGGTGCTGGTGCTAGTGCTGTGGTGCTAGTTCTAGTGCTCGTGCTAATGCCTCAACCAGCTCCGCTAAGATGTTCGGCCTTTGGCCCCAAATATTGGTAGAATACATTGTTGTTATAGTATCTTGCTCTCCCTCTCCCTCTCCACCTCTGTCTCTGCTTCTCTGCTCTGCCTTGCCTTGTCTGCCCTGCCCTGCCTGCCATGAGGGCCCTCCCACCTCATCGCTGCTCCCCGAGTGCGATCGGCTATCGATGGAAAAGCCAAAGCACAGAAGAAACTACCGTGCTTGTCTCAACTGTAGAGTCCGTAAAGTCAAGTGTGATCTCGGTTCAGTAGACAACCCTGTCGAAGGTAAATGTGCTAGATGCAAAAGAGAGCGAAAAGATTGTGTTTTTGTCGACAGTAAACGTGGTGGACATGCCAACATCATCAACGGTAAGAGAAAGAAATCCTCCGATTCTTCCTACCAACTCCCGAGTGTTCTGAACATATTAAACGATACATCGCTTAAATATCCTCATCAGAGTCCCCTGCTACAACCAAGTGGCCATCAGGCCCCGACACAGGCCAATTATTCATCCTCATCGAGTCCTAATCCGGCCCTGGACTCTTCAAATCCCAAGAGACAAAATGATTCGGGCCATTTTTCTACAATGGAAGGTGCTTTGGAATATTTAGCTAAAGCTGCTGGGACAATTGCTAAGGCTGACGAACGGGATAATATCGATGCTAGTAAACGTCACCAACAATTAGAAGCTAATTTGGATGCCAGTCCTCATCCAGAGCCCTCGACACTGGCCTATAATAATTCTTTGGCAGAACCATCGTCGGCGATTCCAAAGCATATTCAGGACCTGTCCAATTACCTCTCCATCCCCATCTCTAACCAATTTCTGATCCGGCCAAAAGGTTCAAAAGAACTCTCCAATATAGATTATATAGGGGAAAATGGTCTTCTTACTGAATATGAGGCAGAAATGTTAATTAACTTATTCTTTACCACCATGCACCCGTACTTCCCTTATATACCTAATTACCTTCATAAACCCCAGGTTTTGGCAGGGTATCCTATTCTTCTTTGTGCTATTTTAACCATCGCTTCGAGATATCATTCTTTAGATGATACCCCCAATAATATTACTACTGGAAATGTTGATGGAGTTCCTCGTAATATTGAAATCCATGATAAATTATGGTTGTACGTTCAAAGACTTATTTCTCAAACGGTTTGGGCCGAAGCAAGCACTAGATCAATTGGTACTATCTTTGCATTTTTACTTATAACTGAATGGAATCCAAGGGCTATTCATTGGCGTTGGAGTGATTATGCTAATAGACCTGAAGACAAAGCTGCCAAAAGCGCTGATAAAGAACAGAATTTGGCTGGATTAGGTGCTATGAGAAGAAGTTATAGGATGGCTTGGATGTTGATTGGTTCTTCGGTTAGATTAGCTCAAGATATGGGATTTATGGAAGTAAGCTCTAAAACATTTCTTGCTACTCATATTAGTGAAATCAACTCGGTTATGAATATAAGTAGAAGATCGATGTTGTCACATAGTTTAGCAGAGATCGAAATTGATGATGATGAACATGTATCGGAAGATCATGATGATGATCATTTAATCCTTGATATGAGTGAAGAACAAATTAAAGAAATTTCTTTAAATAGTGTACTTAAATTCTCTGAAAAACAACGGGCTAAAATTGAATTATTGCAAATCATGTCTTTAGCTCATGAATCTTTATATGGTTATAAAGCCCAATTAGGATCTTTAAGTCAACGTCAAAATCTTTCGGTATTAAATATCATGAGTCCTTTAGTAAATAATTGGCGTAATAAGTATAAACATTTATTAAGATCCACTAATTATAAGAATTATAATCTTAATAATCTGAAATTACTTTTAGATCAAAATTCAAAACTTGCAAGAGATCTTTATGATTGTATTGAATCTGAAAGTTTTATTTTTGAATTTAATTATGCTATTCTTTATATTTATTCTTTAGCTTTATCATCTTCTCCAAAAACTGAAGAAATTGATCCTTCAAAAAGATCAAGAAAGAGTAAAGTTAATTTGAAATTAGATGAAATATCTAAATCTGCTAAATATATTGAACAAGCTTTTTTTGCTGCTAATGAAATGTTAGCAGTAGCTCATCGGGTACATAAGTTAAAAATGTTACGATTTATGCCGGTAAGATGGGTTACTAGAATGGTTAGAGCAGTGGCATTTATTGTAAAGTGTTTTTTAACAATTACTGCCCATAAAAAACTGACAAAAGATCAAAATTCAATGAGCCATTTAGATAATTTTGATGCTACAGTTTTATCTCTTTCATTAATTTCTGTTGATGAAATCATGGTATCTATTCAAAAAGCTGCAATTACTTTACGTGATTGTTCTCCTGATGAATTACATTTATGTACGAGATACTCCAACGTTTTAATGTATTTATGTTCAGAGATGAAATCTTCTTCTAATAACTTAAATGTAGGTCATAATGATCTTGATTTCCGTCTGGATATGAATTATTATATGAATGATCCACCTCCAGATACACATTTTGAAGGATCTGGACCAATTCCTACTCAAGCACCAACTCCTGGGAATAATAATGGCACTGTAAGATCACATTTGCAAGATGTTCAAAGTCAAACACAGGAAAGTACAGGTACTTCTACAGGTGTTGGAACCCCATTGCAAAGTATAATTGGAGATAGTGAGGTTATAGAATGGTTTGCTAATAATAGAAACATTGGTTTAGATTTCGTTGGTCCTTGGACTGAAATGATTGAACAACAATTGAATCTGAATGAGCAATTCAATTTTGAAGATGCTTTAGATAAAGAGTTTTAAAAAATGTATGAATTTGTATTAGCTTTTATCTCTATATTTTTTTTTTTTTTGTATATTTTGTCGTTATCATTATTATACATTACTTATATATTACGAAGATCGTCCCAGCTCTGTAAATTGTCAACCATTGATGCCAACATGTTTTGAGAATAATCAGATAAATTGAATATTCTATTGTTGGTGAATTGGTCATCTACTTTATATTCATCGTAATAAGGATATGAAGATGTCGGGTATGTTGGATTGTTCATAGGCACATTGGTATTAGTATTGGTATTTGCATTTGCCCCAGGTATAGCTCCACCCATGGGATTCATGCCTGGTGCCATATTATTATATTGAGATAACCTTGGATCCGAAGGTAATTCTGGGTTCATAGATGGTCCTGAAATAGGTCCTTGATTCATGGTACTATTTAAGCTGTTTACAGGAATAGAAGTATTTAAATTGGATCCCATGGAATTCATATGGTGTATACCATTGTCTATACCATTATTCATACCAATATTAACCATATTTGAGCCTACATATCCCGGTTCAAACTTGGGTTCAAACTTTGGTCCAACCCCAGGACCCATGGTATTTATATTGGTAGATACATTTACATGTTCTTCTCTAATAGAAGGAGGAATATTAGCACCCATTTGTTCAGTGGGTTGATATGGATGTCTTTCACCAGACCCGTGGTTTGGTACTTGTCTATGACCTTGAGTAGGACCTTGATCAAGCGACTCCTTTCTCTTAAATAAGCGGAAATTTGATAATGAAGTGAATGGACCAGTCTCATAAGGATTAAAAAAATCCACATTACTATCAAATTCAGTTTTTCGTGGTATTAATTCAAAGACATCAATATCAAAATTAAATGAAAAATTAATTTCAGGTGCTTTTGAAAGAAATTTATTAACTTGAACAAGTTTTTTAATACTATTTTGAGCGTTAATATTACCGTTATCAGCCATGTAAGTTAATAAAGAACTGGCTTTATTAACAATTTCAATACATTTACTATCGGTAATTGAAGTCATTAATATAATTAAAATTGAAGTGAATAAATATTGACTATCATAAAACCCAATGGTAAATAGTCTATCAAGTTCAAAAAGTTTGGCTAAAATATTAATATTTGCAACCGAAGTTGAAATGGCTTTATTAATTATTTCTTCAACTTCTTTTGGACTTACAGTTAAATTTGGATCATTTTTAAAAATCATCGATAATAAAGGTTTAATAATTACTGCAATTAAAAAATTAAACCTTAAAAAAAGATTAGCTAATCTTCTCCCCATTGGTTCAATTATATTACAATTTTTATATTGAAAAAGAAATGGAACTTCAAAATCTTTAATCAATTCATTGAAGCACAGTAAAACATTTCTAATTAAAACTTTTTTATCAAATTGATCAGTATTTATATAATTAACATTAAACCCTCTTTTATTAGCTCCATATATTTTATCAACAGATTTACTAATATATTTGGCAAGATGAACATTGATTTCCAAAGTATTACAATCAAAAGAGTCATTTAAATCAACTAAATTCTCATTAGGTAAATCAACATCGGTTTCAGTATAATCTATTTGAGCAGGCATATTCATTTTAGCCGTCCAAGTAGCATCAGTAATGAATATAGTCCACCAAAGACGCTTACATTTTTCTCTATGAATAATCTTTTGGCGGTCATTTTCATCAATTTCGGTTGGTTGTCGATGAAACCCTTGTGAAATAGCCGATCTAATGGCTACACCAAAATAATTATATACAGTGTTATATCTATTTAAATTAGCAGAGAAAAGAGCAAATAACGTCGCTGCTTGAATGAATTCAAATGTCACCACCTCATGAGTCAAATTAAACAATTCGGTGGCTATCATATAGAAATTCATCCCAGGAATATCACCACCAATGGTGGTCTGGTTGGTGATTTGCTCACCATAAGCAATGACTATAAAAAAGTAACATAAAGTTTGTCTGGTAATCTTATTCGACACCTTGACCGTCAGCTCGGGGTCGTTCTTCATCGTATCGATCAGCTTGTAAATGTCGTCCACATACGATAACAAAAGCTGGAGATCGATAAGATAAAATTCAGACGCATAGTGCTCGTATACTTTTTCTATAAGGCCAATGATGACTTTTTTCTCCGGCAACCGTTCACAGAATGTCTGGATGATTTTCCACTTGATGAATTCACTGGCGGAATCGGGAATCAAAAAATTCTCTAATCCCGTATTGTTGAACAAGAATTCCTTATTGAATTCATTTAATCTCTCTTGTATAACTTGCTGGGTCTTTGGTAATTCGACAGCATTGACGATCTCATGATACTTCCGGGGCTCCGGGCCCTTCTCTTTAACTAAACCTTCGAGATGTTTGACCTTATCGTGTAACTTATTCAAATCACTTTCCATGATGACAATTTTCCGGTCTTTCTTGGGGTATACACATGCATTGGGGTTGGAAGTGTTCTTACAGTTAGAGCAAGGTTGTTCTCCAGAGCATTTTACTTTGGACATTTTGCATCGAGAACATGCATAATGGCTTCTACCATAGACCTTTATGGGTCTTGGTTTAACTGAACTCATGGTAAACTTTTTCCGCTGTGGTAACCCTTTATGGAATTCTCGAGTTGGTGCGGCTGCTTACTACGAGGCTTGGCCGGATGGGCGTGAGTGCTGGGCCGGGACTGGTAGCAAACTTTGTATCGGACTTAGTTATGATGGCTTCGGGTTTATTTTTGAAGTTCATCGGAATTAGCTTGTCGTGTTTTATGCTTTTAGATTAATTCTAATAATGATAAAGATATAGTTGGGGGTTGTAGCTTAAATTATATGTGGATGTCGACCTTTAGAGTTTCATGTGAGACACTCACTGAAAGAATGAATAATTTTTTAATAGACTCCGCATATATATCATCTTGCTTTATTGTTCTGGAACTCATTCAATAAACTAAACGAGAATATTGATTAAACTTTATTTACATAACTTTGTAATTCTGTAAAACTCCATATTTAAGGTTTGGTGTTCTGGTGTCCTTAATCCTGGTGCACTGGTGTGCTGGTGACGATAACTGTTTGTAATTATGTTTTAAATAGCACAAACCACAAATGTACATGTATAAGGCAAGCATATTTGGGACATGCTACTCATGACAGGTGATTAAATTCAGAGGTTTATCTCTTTTAAGTGCAGAATTAAAGGGTGCAATTACCCTCATACTCTAAACTACTGTATTAAGGCCAGGTTATTCGAATAAACGGTGTTTAAGCATGAATGTGCTTTTATTTGTAATCTTAACTCTACTTATAATCATAAAACTAAATACTATCATTTATATATTAAAAGTCTTTCTGTTGACATGTTGTTTAATTGCAAATGTCACAATTCTGAAGAGATTATGATTTTAGCAATAATTATACTATATAATAAATTTTAATTAATAAAAAGACCCAAATAAATGAGTTCACAAAGAGACTATGCACAAAGAGACTATGTTTGTGAACTTAATTGGCTTGTAAACTATGTAGTTGTTCACAAATACAATTGGTTTTGTAAACATTTTTTATAAAATACCACACCCTAACACCAAATTTAACCAAACACCAGTGCACCTGTTTTTTGGGAAAATATTAAAATGCCATTTTACTGCCTTAAATGAAGTGAATGGAGGCTCAAGTAAATCCCTATGAGTTATAACTAGTAAGGGCCATACGTGGAAAGACTTTCAGTGTTTCATATGCCCCCAATTAAGAAGTAGCAATCTTGAGGTAAATTGTATGGCATTTTTTAAGTTATGATAATTAAAAGCATAACCCAAGATGAAATACTCTTTAAAATCAGTACACAACGCAATTAACATCCATAGATAATGTTAAGGCCTTTAATTAAGATGTAACTCACAAGCTTAATCCAGGATACTAATATTTAATCATGCATTATAAATTTGTAAATATAAGCAAATTCTGGCTTACGTCAGTTAGCAGATGCTCTAGTGGCGCAGAGGTTAGCGCTTCGTGCTTATAGCCGGTTAACGATCTTCAGGTTATGCCTAAAGTCACGGTCGTGTGAGGAACGCGACGGTCGTGGGTTCAAACCCCTCCTAGAGCATTTGTCCCTTTTTTTTTTGGATATCCTCTTTTTACAGGCTATTTTTAAACAAATTTAAAACTAAAACCCTCTGAGCTCATAGGAATACAATCACCACTACGAGCGTCTACATAAGCCTCTAACATAACCAAGCCAATGCAATTCATCGGCGGCTCCCGTCCCACCACCCATACTTAAGCCCGCGAAAAATCCGATGCTCATCGCAAATTTTCATCATGGCAGAGAAAGTAAGATACTACTTAGAACAGTCAGTTCCAGAGCTAGAAGACCTCCAAAAGAAAGGATTATTCGACAAAAATGAAATCACCATGATTATGAGAAGAAGAACCGACTTTGAGCACAGAATCCAAGGTAGAGGAGCCAATGTTCGTGACTTCTTAAAGTACAGTCAATTTGAATCAAACCTTGAAAAATTAAGAAAGAAAAGGTACGCCAGACTCTCCAAAGTGGGACTTGTTGACACAAAACCAAGTATTTCCGATTGGAGTGGACCACGTCGTATCCTATTCATCTTCCAAAGAGGTACCTACAAATTCCCCAAGAGTATGGACCTCTGGAACTCTTATCTTGAGTACGCTAAGAAGAATGGTGCTATCAAAGTCATCTACAAAATTTATTCCAAGCTCTTACAATTACAACCAAGAAACGTAGAGGCATGGTTATCGGCAGCCAAATACGAATTTGAAGTCAATAATAATGCCAAAGGGTCCAGAGTTCTCTTCCAAAGAAGTTTAAGATTTAACCCAGAGAGTGAAAAATTATGGTTATCGTACTTCCAATTTGAATTGACTTACATTTCTAAATTGATTGCTAGAAGAAAAGTGTTGGGGCTTATTACTGAAGCACAACAACAAGATGAACTTGCTAAAGAGGTTAAAGAATATAACGATAGGTTAGAAAATGACACTTTTGGAGGAGAAGAAGAAGATGATAACCATATTGTATTACCAATGGATGATGCTAGAGACGAGTTGAACCAATTACCTGAAGCAGACATGAATATGTTGGGTAATCCAGACACCAACCCTGCATTAAAAGGGGATGTTGCATTGACTATATTCGACACTTCCATATATAAGCTTGTCGAAAATAACCGGGAAAAGTATGATGAATTTGGTAAATTATCACTAGTTATCTCGAAGTTTTTGGATATAATTGACAAATTCCCCAACTTGAACCAAGATTACTTATATTTACACATCTTAAACTACTTACAATCTAATCATAGTAAAGAGTCATTCACATTATTAGTAGATGTGACTTTACCTATTAGAAACTTGACCGTCACCGATGAGAATTTTGCATCCAATATTCAATTATCGGTGAACAAGTTCATGGCATATAAGTTGAAAGGAATTGATTTCACCAGTGAATATGTAAGGTATTTACAGGGATTCATCAGTGGTAACGAAAAAGTCGACCAGTTATTGAGGGCCATTGTGAAGAAGTGTCAAGCATAAGCATTTCGACCTTGAACAAAATAGTAGAATAGAGTAGTTAACATAATAAACGTACATTAATCATTTTTACCCCCAGCTTCAGAATCCAAATGGATAAATCTATGTTTGGTATACTTTTTAGTAATATAATTATAAGATACCGCCAACGTTATAGCACTTGAGGCGATGGCTATAACCCCCATATATCCAAATAAAGCTTCATAACTTAAAGGAATATAACTACTATAAAATGAATAGAACCCATCAGTAAATGGTAAACCATTATTAGATTTATAACCCAAAGTATTAGTTTCAGTTAATCTTAAATCATCAAACCATCTAACAGATAATCTCAATGTAACTTCATCATTTATAACCGCTCTGGTTACATTAGTACTTGAAGAAAAAGCTACTGCACTTATAATTGTATTTAATTCATCTTTTGCAGGTTTTACAAATAAGACATTAAGAGATTGATCAATATCCAAATGTGAATCATGATATTCACCCCGGAAATTAAATGTTAATGGGATATAAGCCCCACCTTTTTCAAGATAATTTTGTTCAGTACTTACAGGAATACGACAACTAAATGGGGCATCTTCATGGATGTAAAATTGGAATAAGTGGAAGAGTTCGTCTTCAAAAGTGATGGTACAGTTGATATCTTCATTGGTTCCATACTTGAACATCAAAGGTTGGTTTGTTTCTTTACAAGATGGGAACGGAACATAGACGATTCTATCTTGGGAATCGAATTTATGTTCACCATTGTCAATATTACGAGAAATACAATCCATCATGATGTTTTGGCCTAGGGAGTATGGCTCGATGGTTGGTATGTCACCATTCTTTGTCAAGGGGAAGAATTGGCCGAGTACAAGTGGGAGAAGGAAGAACAAGAACATGATGTTGGCGCGTTGTTGATGGGCGAGTGCGAAGGGTGGAAAAGTGCTGGGGGGCCGTGGTGCGAGGCAGCGGTGGTGCGGTGGTGCGGTGGTGGTGCGATGCGGCGATGCGGGCGGAGGACAGCCAGATCAGACCAGACGAGACCAACAGGCGTTTTTACCAGCCAGTGGTTATACTCCTAGCCCTGAGAACACCACCCCATTTGCACGAAAAATTCGTATATCTTAGACGCCTTGTTCACATCGATCTTAAGAGACTGTCTGGCATCTTTTTTCTTTAAAACCCCGTTGTTTTTGATGGCTTCCTTCATTAATTGATTCTTAATGGCCAAATACGGTTTAGGTAAGATTCTTAAGGTAGAACAAAGCTGTTTTTCCTCATTAGATAACAATTCAAAATCAGCCGCATGCGAGATATCCAAAGGAGCTCTTACGTTCCCCAATTTGGGTTTATATTCGGGCTGAGGAGAGTAGTTTCTAGAGATTGAGTTATTAGTAGAATGTCTACCTAAAGAACTAGAACCTCCCATTCTTTGGTAATGGGCACTCCGAATAAGCTTATCCTTTTCGAATTTATTCCCATCTTCAAGCAACGTGATTCCATTCCGTCTCCAGTTTTGTAATTGTTGAATCCGGATCCGGCATTTGAGCTCTGTTAGCATATCTTTAGTGAACGTTTCAAAATCTTGTGGGGTGAGAATCTTGATAAATGCATTGATTTTTTTCTGAAGTTCTTTCTCTTCTTTGGTTTTTCGTTTGTCATTGGCAATGTTCTTTCTATAATCAAGCAAATTATTCAATAAAAGAACTCTTTTACGCTCTGCTCTAGTAGTTAATCGAGAATTATAGATGGACAAAATCGTCAATTTCAACTCGATATCTTGTGGGGTATCCTCGGGATCAAAGATCATATCCTTGACGGGGATTTCGGCGTCGTTTTCAACTTCATGATCAAACTCTAACCTACCAGGCATATACCCTTGAATCTCGTGACATAATGGAACAGACGCTACTGGCTTCAGTTTGGGTGGGGGTAAGGGTAAGGTTTTTCTCTTTTCAAGTCTTGCTTTTCTTTCTTTAAGGAAATCCAATGGCCCAATATCGTTGAAATCCTTGTCCATTTCGGGTAATGGGTAGTCCTTTGACTGGAGGTATATTCTATGATAATGGTCTGCCACCTCTTCTTTGGACCTGTTACCGATATGGTCGGCGATATCCGCCCAATTACCCAACCCGAACGTTTCACATCCTTGAATTAACAAGATTTCTTCATCGGCCCCCCATTCTCGGTCGAATATAGGGTAAGTATTCTGTTCTATAATCTGGTAATCGTGCCATGGTTTGTGGTCTCCTGTGGCCGATCCCAGGGCGAAACACGGCACACATAAATCATAGTCGGTGCAGATTGCACATTTGATTCTTATTCTGTTTGTACAGTCCACTGAACAGACGTCACAGTGGTACAATCGACCTTTGGTATCCATGAAGATGTGTTGATATTCGCGAGGATGGATATGGCAGGGGTCACGTGCGGGAGTCACGTGAGAAGAAGACGCTAAAGAACTGAAGAGCTGAAGAGCAGAGGGCTGGGGGAGCTGAAGAGCAGAGAGGAGGCGGGAGGTAGGACAATAGAGAGCCGAGAGGGAGAGACAGCTACAAATCGAGAACAGAGGTATAACAGAGCAGATATAATAGAGTATACCAGAACACCAATCTCCAGTTTGCCGGCCCAGCACAACACCACCAGACCGGTATCCACACTAATGTGCTGCTAACATGCCCCTAACATACCCCAACCGCCATGTGCCCAAGATGCCCTAACGTGCCAATCCACTATAGCCAACTTGCAGCACTTGCAGCCAAATTCAGCACTCACTACCACCCAAAAAACAGTCACACGTCACATGACCCGCGCCCATGAAAAATTTGTCCCTCTGTGCAGTCGCAAGCACTTTTAATTTTTTTCAGTCCTCAAAGTTTTTTTTTCATATTATCCATATTAATTATTTTACAAAATGGTATGTTGATACAATAACCCTATAATATTAATGTATATATGATCGATCCAGAATGATCAGACACCCATACTGAACACATCCCCCCTTTTAAATCACCAAAATCACCCTTTATGATCCAAAGAGTTCCCCCATAAAATTCCCACCATAAAAGTTTTTCACCCACATTAAACATTGATATTTTAACTACTAAAACCTCATTACTAACAATTTTAGGCTCGTGTTAGAACTAAAACCGTCAAAAGAGCTTCCAAAGTTTTAATCGAAAGATTCTATCCTAAATTAACCTTAGATTTCGACACCAACAAAAGATTAGCTGATGAAGTCGCTGTCATCCAATCTAAAAGATTAAGAAACAAAATCGCTGGTTACACCACCCACTTAATGAGAAGAATTCAAAAAGGTCCAGTTAGAGGTATCTCTTTCAAATTACAAGAAGAAGAAAGAGAAAGAAAAGATCAATACGTTCCAGAAGTTTCTGCTTTAGACTTATCTCACACCAACGGTCAATTAGAAGTTGATTCCGAAACTGCTGACTTAGTTAAATCTTTAGGTTTCAAGATTCCAATCCAAACTGTTGCTATTTCTTCTCAAAGAGGTCCAAGAAGATTTGCTAAAAGAAATTAGTCATGTACAATTAATTTAATCAGCTTTTTATATAGCTATAAATTTATAAAATTATCGTAAGTTACTCTTTGAACTCTGTTGGGTTGAACTCTGTGGTATTGAGCTCTGTAGGATCTCTGGCGGGTTGTTGATGAAGTCAATAAGAGAACTTACCCGTTTGAGGTGAAGATACCGGCAAAGGACGATTTTATTGGAGATATCTTGAGCTTTTTCTGATAATTGTTGGCCTTGTCTAGTCCATTCGGTGAAAGTAAGTTGATTTTGGCTTTGAAAAGACTCATATTCGTCGATATTTCGTGTATTATTGGACAAAATGGGCTCAATTGGTGCTGTTTCTAGCGGCTGAGGTGATAATTTTCTCTTTTTGAATGGAGACGTTGGGCATTCACTTAAAGTTGAATCGAATTCTTCGCCCGAGTAGATCATACTGTTTCGTTGCAGTTTATTTAGTTACAATTAATTTAGTTGCAGTGGTGTACAAATAAGAGAAATCAGTGTAGATTTAGTGACTGAGAATGGCTGCAAAATGCGATTACAAGAGATCATATATTCATAGACGAGGCCATCAGATATGGCCATCAGGGCCGCCAAAGGGTAACTACAGATAGGTTAAAAACATGAGTACATTACAGTTGAGCTGGTTTTGATTGTGAAGATTGTGAGGTGTCAGCAGTGGCAGATTCACTGGCTTCACTGGCTTCACTAGCTGCACTAGCAGCACTAGCAGCACTAGCAGCTCCACTGGCTTCACTGGCACCTTCACTAGCTCCACTAGCCTCACTAGCAGTCTTGCTAACAGACTCACTAGCAGCCTCACTAGCTTTACCTTCACTAGCAGTTTCACTAGCACCTTCACTAACTCCCTCACTAGCACCTTCACTGGTCTCCACCAATATACTGGCGTCAAAGTATAAAGATGGGTCCAATGCTTGGATCCGAGCACTCTTACTCTTACCATCCAATAACACTTCACTCATGATTTTACCACTTCCAGGAGCATTATTAATCCCCCAACAAGAGTGGCCCGCACATAAGTACAAGTTATTGACATTGGTTTCACCAATTAATGGTCCACTTGAAGTAGGAACCTCTAAAACCGGCAAATAACACGCTTGTCTTTTTAAAATATGACCTTTACGTAAATTTGGAGAGAATTTAGATACTTGTTCGAATAAATCATCACATTTTGCAGTCACCACCTCCACATCATCGGTGGTTTCAGGTACATCAACAGCAGAATCTCCTTCACCACATACATACACCTCATCTTGTCTAGCATATATTTCCGGCGACACATAGGAGGTTGCACCCACTTTAAACTCAGTAAAGATGGCGTATGGACTCACTGGTTGATCTTTAAATGGAGCAATGGTGATAGAATGCGCTCTTAACCCACTGATAGGACAATCGGGTAAGATTTTAGAGGTCCAAGGCCCAACAGTTAATACAATTTGATCTGCTTCAACTGTTTGAACCTTGCAATTAAGACCTGAGTCTTTAATTGAGGTGGGTTCATACTTAATTCCGGTAGCAGAGCCCGTTTCAATAGAGTAAGTAATCTCATTTACTCGGCCCAAGATCAACTCTATAGACCCTTTACTCAACTCAACAGCTTTTTTCAAAATGAAATTAGTAAACTTATAAGGATGGACCTGAGCAGTGGTATCGGTCCCACCCAAACTAGAACAATTGGTGATACTACGGCTATCTATCCAATTAAGATCTTTGGGGAGCTTATGTCTGGTAGACTTTTTGGAGTTATCGCTTCTTCTCAGAAACTTCTTTGGTCTTGTTTCTTCATCAGTGCTGTTAGAACTGTTATTGGTTAGAGGTGTAGCTTCTTCATCATCAACCTCATCGCCCGACTCAAATTCGTCTAATTTACTTAGATCTCCTTCCAATGAAACCGTGGTTAATCTTCTATACCCCCACTCCTTTTCTCCATTATATTTATCAGATAATTCTTGATGTAAGTTGAAAGATAATGGGACGATTTGCTGGGGGAATGCCCATAAGGCTAGTAAACCACCTGCTTTCCCGGATGCACCACCGGCAACTCTTTTACTTTCGATGATGGTGATGTGGTACTTCTCAGGATCGAACTTGGGATGGGTGACAATGAAATAGGCCGTGCAAACACCTATAATACCTGCTCCCACAATGATGATATGGTGTTTTTCAGAATTTTTTGGTGATGGGATGGACTTAAAATTTAAATAGTCGGTCATGGTGGACTTTAGCGGTGATAATGATGATAATGATTATTTATTTGTTTGATTTGACCTGTTTTAACTAAGATAAGGCTATATAATCAAAAGATATCAGGAGAAATGAAATAAATATTGCTGACGAAACTGCGAGGTATTTGTAGATGGTGCGGCATACGCTGGTGCGATTGGGGACGGACTTATTTTACGGCGAGGAATAAGCGAGATGGTGCGGGAGAAGGGCCGGGAGAATGAGGGCAGGAGAGAGAGATGAGGGAGATGAGAGTGAGTGTAGATGATGGTAAATAATGTAGAGAGCATTGTGGCTAGAGAGATTGGGGCTAGTGACGGCAAGGGAGGAAGGGATATACGGCTAATGCTTAGTAAAGATCAAACCATGTTTGAGAAGAAAAACAGCTGATTTTTCGTTACACAAAGAGTTAAATCACCAGCTTACGTAAGAAAGCGACTGAAGGAAGGAGGAAGGTACGGATAGAGGGACGGAGGACGGGGGGACTTGAAAGGGTAGGGTTAGAGTTGTAGGGTGAGGGAGGGGACACACACACTGAATCGTACCACTAAAGAGGGGATTAGGAGCCATATGGCTAGAGTATACTACAGGACACCATTTATATTCATTACATGGGCTGCTGCGACATCGGACCAATACCTGACCAGGATAGGCCGCGACACGCGACATAATTGCAGCCATTTTTCACTATTGAGTTGTTCTGGTTGCAGCAATTTTTCACTATTGAGCTGTTCTGGCGAGGTCTCTACACCTCTAAGCTTGACTCCACAGCCTACACAAACAACCTCCGCAACCGCAAGAGCCCAAATGTAATCGCCATCACAACCAATGTCATGATGATCTGCTCGTTCTTCTCCCACAATTCATAGTCCAAAAACTTAACCATATCCTTCTCTTTATTCTTCAAGTACCGATGAATGGTGTTCTTATCAGGATTCCACATGGGCTCCGGCGCATGGAACCGATCGTTCAATTCCACCTCGTTTTGTCTGGCTTCAGAGTTTACTATAGAGTCAAAGATATTGAATTTAGAGGGTCTTGATTCCATAATTACCTCAGGTGTAGGATGATGGCTCGTTTTCTTCGACGATGTCAAGACAATCGTATAATGAGGAGAGGGTAATTTTCTTATAATCTTTCTTATAAACTCGTCATTCTGTCTGATTTGGTGACGTCTTTCAAAGATATCATCCTCTACCAAGTCATTAAACTTCATGTAGATGACTTTTTTGCGAGTATCGATATAATTGACACTATTTTCGTCTTCAAGGTTGGTATTGATCAACTCAGCGTCACAATTGGCGATGATATACTGCTTGATAAATTCAAGATCAAGTACGTCGTTAATGTATGGGAGCCCCACCAACGTCGAAGACATGCTTAGATACTTGGTTAGGAAAGGCCAGTCTTCGATTTTGTCGTCTGTCAAATCGGTGTGGGCAAGATTGGGCATATCAAGGATGACATATTCGTCGGAATTACATTCAGTAATGAGCTTTTTCAATATATTTGTCACTTTTTCACCGCTGTGTCTGTGGTAGAAGGGGACGCCTGCGAGTTCTGATTTTAAACCTTTGACAAGTTTATGTGATGCTATTATGGCTGGAACAACGTCGTAGCCGAAAACAAGTCCCAGGAATGCTGTGACGGCAGCATATATGGAGATCAACTTCATGGTTCTTGGGTAATTTTTTTTTCGCGGTGGCCTATATTGCGAGAGTGTTTCGGATTTGGCTGCAAATCGTGATTCTGAAACAAGTGCTGAAACGGGATGGTTTAAGGATATAAAAAGAGGTTTAAGGGATGGGATAGGGTATTTAGACGAATATATAATATGTATGTAAAGTTTGGTGGGTTTTTGGGGCTTGCTGCTGCCACTATTGTATCTCATATAGTAACTATATTTCTTATACCATCTAGTGTGCCAGTTACACCAGCTGAACCTATTAAAGGTAGCAATGACGAGTATAATTATGATGGTTCTTTTGAATATAATGAAACTTTTGCCAAATTAATGGTTGAAGGTCATAATATAAAGAGAATGAACCACCAGGCGCCAAATCTTAGCTGGAATTCGACATTATTCGAATATGCATCTAAGTATGCTCAAGTATACGATTGTTCTGGGGTATTAAAGCATTCAGGGGGTGTTTACGGAGAGAATTTGGCTTTGGGGTATACTCCAGAAGGAGCCATGAATGCTTGGTATGTAGAAGGTGATGATTATGATTACCAGACTCATAATGAGTATAACCATTTCACAGCGATGGTTTGGAAAAATACCAATCAAATAGGCTGTGCTTATAAGTATTGCAATTCTGTTTGGGGCCAATATATTGTATGTTCCTATTATCCACCAGGAAATGTTGTTGGACAAGAAGAGGAAAATGTTCTTCCATAGGGTTTTATTAATTGAATATATACTAATTTAACTACATACCTTCACTAAAGATTTGTTGCTCTAAACCATGGAACTCATCGAAATAAGTAGAGAAGAAATTACAAAGTTTGACAATATCTTGAGTCCCACCAGTTTCTCTAATTGAATGCATCGATAATTGAGGATTACCCAAATCAAGAGTTCTAATACCCAATTTAGAAGATAAGAAAGGACCAATGGTTGAACCACAAGGAGAATCGTTTCTGACTACAAACAATTGAATCGGAATTTTACCCTTTTCACCAATTGCTTTAGTTAATACAATACCAGCAGAATTAGTTGAGTACCTTTGATTAGCATTGACTTTAATAACAGGCCCTTTATTTAATTGAGGCTTGTTTTTTTCTTCATAATTACTCTTATAATTAGGATGAACCCCATGTGCCATATCAGAAGACATAACAAAAGACTTCGACATCGCTTGATAGAAAGAGTCAGTATTAGTTAATCTATGTAAAATATCAGGAAGGAAACTTGAATCAGCACCTTGTGCAGATCTCGAACCAACCTCTTCATGATCAAAAAGTGAAATCAAACTGATTCCTCTTTTGGCACCACTTGAAACCAACCCTCTAGCAGCTGCAAAACATGACTCAAGGTTATCTAATCTTGGAGAGAAAATGAATTCATCATTCAAGCCTCCAATACATGATTTCTGAGTATCATAAAGAAGCAACTCAAAGTCTTGAATATCAGAAACTTCTACTTCTAATTCCTTTGCAATTAATCCAATAAGATCTTTATTATGTCTGGAGATGACGGACTGAATAGACTCGAATTCGTCGGGTGTGAGCTGCAAGTTAGGATCATCCTTGCAAGAATGGCCAGCACCGCTTGGAGTGTTCTCAGCACCAACACCTTCTTCTCCAGCATCAGCACCAACACCTTGTTGTCCAGCAATTGGCAACAACTTCTCCTCCTTGTTAAATTCAAATTTAGTATTGACTTCCCGATTGAGATGAATAGCTAAAGTTGGGATTCTTAACAAGGGCTTATCGATCTTAATAAGCTTAGGGACATATCTACCCGACTTATCAGTAACATAGACCCTTCCAGCAATGGAAAGGTCTCTATCAAACCAAGTATGAGCAATTAATCCACCGTACTGTTCGACACCTACTTGGATAAAGCCTTCACTGGTTCTGTTGGAGATAGGCTTGATCCTGAGACATGGCGAGTCGGTATGAGCACCTACAATTGCAAACCCGTCATCATGGGCGTGTTCGGAACCGATATGAAAAGCAATGATAGAGCTAGAGTTTCTGGTAACATAGTATTTCCCACCTTTATCGAGCGATGAGATGGACCAAGAGTCTCTTTCGAGAAGTTCTTTAAAACCGGCGTCATTGAGGATAGATTTGACCGATTTGACGGCGTGGTAGGGAGTTGGGGAGGCGTTGACGAAGTCTACGAAGTCATTGGCGTATTTGAGTTCGGTTGTGGAGGGCATTATTGAAGAGTGAAGATCAGAGATGCCGTAAGGTTGTGCGGGAGGACGTAGTGGTGGGACTGGTGCGGGAGCGGTGCGGGACTGGTGCGAGAATGGAGACACCGGCGCGACACCAGCCGCGACACTAGCGACGTGAGAACTGTGGTGAAAGTTCTGGCGAGCTCTGGCGAGCTCTGGCCAACAGCCAACTCTGGTGCACGAAGAGTCTTGTGCTGCTAAAGAAACTACGAGCGAACTGGACCCACATCAAACTTTAATTTAATATGGCTTCATTGCAGATCTCTTACATTCGCCCGTCCTACCTCTGACGTCTAGGCCGTTTAGTCTCCCAGTGTCCCAGTGTCTCCATCTCTCCATCTCATCCTCTCTCAGTCTCAATCTCATCTCTACCAGCAACATCACTCCCCAACATCCGCAGTGCATCTCCCAAGAATTTGCCGACTCCCACACAATCCGCCATCTGCACCTTAACTAATACAAGGCGTTGTCATTCTGCAGCCAAGAGCGGGCCTTATTGAGGCTTACACCACACTAATGATGTTACCATCGCGCACGTGATCAATAAATACTAACACGCACCATTTCCGACCGGCTCCACTATGACAATCACGCGACATCACGAAACCCACACTATAGTAATGCCGTATCGCGATGCCTTTACAGCCATTACAGAGTGTATAAAGCCTTCCATTCTCCTCCATTTACTGAAATAATGAACGGAGATTCTCGTGGATCTCAAGGATCACTCAACAAAAGCGTCGATCTCGAACGTTACGAAGATGCCACCAGCGGTGAATACCAAAGGGCCGTTACAGAGGACTTAAACAGAGGCCTTAGTGCTAGGTTAATCAATATGATCGCATTAGCTGGGATCATTGGGACGGGGATTTTTTTAGGGACCGGGAAATCTCTTGCTAATGGAGGTCCTCTAAGCATGCTTATAACTTATTCTATCATTGGTGTGATAGTTTATTTGACGATGTTAAGTTTAGGTGAAATGTCAACCTTGATACCGGTTTCTGGTAGTTTCACGACCTATGCTAAAAGGTTTGGTAGTGAAAGTTTTGGGTTTGCAATTTTAATTAATTATTGGCTTAATGATGCTATTTCTGTTGCCAGTGATTTGGTTGCAGTGCAATTGGTGTTGCAATACTGGACGGACTTTCATGGGTGGATTGTTGCTTTAATATTTTGGGTTTTCCTCTTATTCTTAAACGTTATTCACGTGAGATTCTATGGGGAAACCGAATATTGGTTAGCTTTATTAAAAATCGTAACTATTGTAATTTTCTTTATAGTTGGTATAATTGTAAATGCTGGGAAAAACCCTGAATCCGAATATATTGGATTTAAATGGTGGTCTTATGGAGATGCACCTTTTGTTAATGGATTTAAAGGGTTTGCCCAAATTTTTGTAACTGCCTCTTTTGCTTATGGAGGTACTGAATCGATTACTTTAACATCTGGGGAAATGAAAAACCCCGTTAGAAATACTCCAAAAGTTATTAAAATTGTATGGATTCGTATCTTTATATTCTATATATTGGCGGTATTTTTCATTGGAATGAATGTTCCATATGATTATCCAAATTTAAGCACCGGTGAAGTTATTACTTCTCCATTTACTATTGTATTTCAAATGGCTGGTGCTAAAGGTGCTGGTTCATTTATGAATGCAGTTATTATGACTTCGGTTATATCTGCTGGGAATCATGCATTATATGCTGGTTCAAGATTAGCTTTCTCTTTAGGTACTCAAGGTTATTTCCCCAAGTTCCTTACTTGGACAAATAGATGGAGAGTTCCTTATGTAGCAGTAATTATCACTTGGTTCTGTGGAGGTTTAGCCTTTGGTGCTTCCTTTATTGGTGCTGGTACTTTATGGTCATGGTTACAATCAATTGTTGGAGTTTCTAATCAATTGGCATGGTTATGTATTGGTATTACTAGTATAAGGTTTAGAAAAGGGTTAGAAAAACAGAATAAAACCCATTACTTAAAATTCAAAAATTGGACTTATCCTTATGGTCCTTGGGCTGTAGTAATAGGTGTTAGTTTTATTATTTTGGTTCAAGGTTGGTCTTCATTTGCTCCTTGGGATACAGAAAGTTTCTTTATGAATTATCTTGAACTTGGAGTTTTCCCATTAACTTTTGTTATTTGGTGGGTTTATAAATTGGGTAAAGATAAATTTGTAAAATACGAAGATATGGATTTTGAAACTGATAGATATATAGAGACAGAAGAAGAGATACTCGAAAATGAGTATAGCGATAGCTTGAAGGGATGGGCCAAGTTTAGACATGGCTTTGTCACCAATTTCTTGTAGAGGATGCTTAATGATATCCGTAATAACTAATAATATATATAATGACATAATATACATTATAGGCTGTACTTGTGTTCTTGTGGTGTTCTTGTGGTGTTCTTGTACTCTTCTCGTATATGTCTACATAATATACACCGCATAGGTCTTCACCATAGCCATTTAATCTACACTATCTTTCAGACATCCTCATCAACAGTAAATCTGCACCTCAAAGTCCTCTTCCAACTCTGTATCACCCACCAAATCCTCAAGGTCCAAATCTTCATCGTCAAATACAACCCGGACCTTACTCTTATCTACATCAGTGATACCATTTGTCCGAAGATAGTAATCAACTATTTTATGTATTGGTGTCGATGAGCTGACTTTTACAGGTATTCGTTTATTATCCTTGCCCTTAATGCCAATGATGAACTCAGATGGTTCGGTGGAAGCAGGCTCTGGCGGTGCCGATACCGATGGATCTACCAGCTCTAACACAGAATCCACCGCTTCTTCCTCTACAACCGCCTCCGGATCTTCAGAAAAATACCGGGGCCTAAGCTCTTCATACTTATCCAATGCCTTAGAAGCATCTACAGACGGTACAAGAAGACAGGTCACCAAAGGGTCCTGATCTGACGGTATACCTAGAGTATTTAGTTTGAAAAAGGGCTTGATTTCAGACCTACCTTCGACCCAAAACAACGCCGCCTGCAGCGGTGTGTAATGATCTATATCGTCATTATAACGGTCCAAAATATCGCCTATAATCAGAGAAAATAACGTCGTTCCGGTGTAATTGAACACACTAGGATTGGCTCCATCATAGAGTTTGGGCACCACTTTTACTTGGTACATACGGTCTATCTGCTGTGCATCTTCAAGGGAATCACTGTACTTGTTCTGAATGTCTTTAATCGACTCGAGAAACACATCATACTCGTTATCCAGAGAGATAGAGAGGTCCTCATCGGTTTCTGGGGTCTTTTTGGACGACCTGGTGCGTCTTTTCGACGCCGACAACGGCACATTGGAGGGTTCATTGGACTCTTCAATGGCAATTAATTCAACCTCGTCGTCTTGAACCTTCGTTTGTGTCTCTGTGCCCATTTCAGCGGCTCCTCTAGCGTCTTTTTCTTCAACAGTGTCTATCTCTGCAGCGTCTATTGCGGCCTCTTTGCCCACCTCCAGCAGGCCCAAATCCTCAGAAAAACTCTCAGTTTTTTCAACCAGCTCCGTTATAAGAAACTCCAGCGACTCCCGCTTCTTATGTTTCCTCCGTTTCTTTCTTCTGTCCCCAAGAGTGAAGATATCATCATCAAGAAACCCACTCATGTTCGCACTTTTTTACCTGCACTTTTCACTATTTACAGACATGTCCAAGCCCATGAGACCAATCAAAGATCTCTCGTTCAAGCCGAGGTTTGTCCACAGCTTCGGTACCGATGAAACCTTGTACGAGGAGAGTTTAGAATATATAAAGTACTGGCATAACAAGATGTTTTACGTGGAGGAAGATACTTATGCGCCGCATCATCAATTAGAGCTCCAAGTATTGCCAGATCCCGGTGTTTTTCCAGATTTAAAGGGCGAAATTGTGAATGAAGAATACATAAAGAGTATTTTGGACGTTTCAGAAGTCGAAATAGGTATCGGGAACACGTCTAATCCGCTAAGATTCAACGAGACCATGGCCTTAAATGAAGGTGAGAGGAAGGCCCTGGCCCTAGGCGTTGGTGGATTGGTTACAGATGTCAAATGGCTTGCTAAAACTATCGATAAGTTCCAGTACCTTGCAGTGACGGTGATGTGGCATCCCAATGGCTCCGATCATATGATCAACCATGAGGATTTATCTATTTTCAGCACCAAAACCGGCTCTATATCAAGTTGTATTCAGATCTGGCAGTTGGATACCGAAACGGGCGAGTTCAGCATTCACCAGGTGTTGGATGTGACCGAATTCGGTCCCTGTGTGTCGATATCGTGGGCTCCTTTAGACCATCCACACATCTTGGGGATCCTTGGTGGGGTGTTTAAAGATGGCAAAGTCCATTTTTTCAAGCTTCCATTAACACCACAATTGGTGAAAGTAACAGCCTCTTCTTTACTGTATTCTTTAATCAACTCTAGAGCCGAAGATCCGCTTGGAATCACCACTTTTGATTATCTTTCTCACGATAGAATCATCGTTGGTTCGACCGATGGGAGTATTTATGAATTCATCTTATCAAACCATGAAGAATTCACTTCATATGAAGATTTGGCTGTACCTTCGTTCTGTAGGAATGTTGCAGATACTCCTATTTCTCATGTCTCTGTAGCTAGTTTTAGACCTAACCAATATCTTATCCAGGTCAATACCATGGGTACTTATAACGTAATTTTTGACTATAGCGACCAGAAAAATCTTCAGATTGAGTCGTTCCCGTCTTCTACAAAACCTTTATATAATCCATCTTTAAAGTGCTTTATATGCTCTGAACCTTTGGATACTATGGGGTATGCGTTCTTAAGACACCCACAAGAAAGACCCAGTTTGGCACTTAAAACCGATGGAGTGATTACTTCAATTGGTGTTGCTCAACGAATTGGCCATCCATTGATACTTGTTGGTAATAGTCATGGTGAAATCTTTATAGAAAACCTTGCCCGTAAAATCTTGGCCTCTTCCAAAACCACAAACAAACTCTTGGTTCCATTAAAGTTATGGAAATTGGAATATAAAGGACCTAAACTGATTGCTTTACATGCCGATTTGGTGGTGGTTCCTCCAGAACAGAATACTAAGCTTAGTGTTAGTCCTGATGAAGTAACCATTTCATCTTTGGATTGGAACGAAAATAAACTTGGATCCTCTTATTATGCTGCTGGAACACATGGAGGGTTTATTATTGTAGAGAGACTTGATCCTAGTAAGTGCTGAATGATTTTTGCAAAGACTAGATGCTAGTGATTGGTTACAATTTTGCAACCATATATGTGTGGTACCTCATTTAGATGCAGGTGTACTCGGTGGTGAAGCGTATTGAGACCATAAATTATGGTTGGGGTACTGTGGTTATGTATTACTATATAGCACTATACTACCTCTGAACCAATGACCATCTGTTTTGGCTAAACCCTGCATGTGCCTATTAATGACGCATCATCACTCACATAAACTGTGGAACAGGGTGTACCGAAATATGGGTTCTTACGGATTAGAGTAAGATAGGACATTAATGTCCGAGTCCTGTGATTACTAGTTATGGTACAATCTGGGGTAAATGACTCTCGAAAGGTATACCTGGTCCGAAATTATCCTAGTTAGGAAACGACTAGGTCCGAGAAGAGCCGCAACGTTGCAAAAAAAAATCTCTAAAGTCATGTTAATAAGCTGTATGTATATTGAGTTATCGAATGCCGTATGTACTATATTAGGTTATATCTCATTATTTTTTTTCTTTCATCTACGGTAAAATCAGGAAGTTTATTTCGTGTGATAAAAGTGAAAGGTTATTTCCGGGTGTTAAGTGTTTTAAGCGGTGTTAGCGCGGCTCTAAATTGACATAAACGGTCAAAGTAGCAGATAACCGGCCAATGATATCTAATGTATTTAGCCTGTACCACCACTGTGGTATTTAGTAGGCGTGTCTCTTTATTGTAGATTAGTGTATAAATATAAGCTTCTATCTCTATGAATTATCATTAAAAATATAATAATGAGTATTAAAGCCGTCTTCAGAAAGATTAAAAATTACTTTAAGAGAGCCTCTGATAAATCAGGTACTGGTCATAGACATAGTGATGAATATCAGCATAGAAGAACACCCATGCCCTATGAACAAAGAGGAGTACCACCTTCTTTTGAAAAAACAGCTAAACTTTTATAAGAAGATAGTGTTGATGCTAATCACGATGATGATAATTTAGAGTAGCGATATAATTATTAGTGCCATGTCAGTCTGTAGGTGTTGTTCAACACCATCCTGGCATTAATACACATTGTTTTAGTACTTCGGAAATGCTTTGTCAACTTCTTCGGACCATAAATTAAGTCCGCCTTTAATATCTTTAACTTTTTTGAATCCATGTTTCTCTATCAAGGTTTTGGTTGCTATTTGGGAATCGTTACCAAATCTGCACACCACAAACACATCATCAGTATCCTTATCAAATCCTTTGGGTAAATATTCGTCGACCAGATCTAATTTTAAAAATTGGTTTCCCCAAGGTATATTGATGGAGCCTGGTAAAGATGCAATTTTGAATTGCTCGGGAGGCCTAACATCTATAAGCACTTTGTCTCTATTAAGCTCGTGGAACTGTGTAGGTGTGACTCTTAAAGCAGAGTCGATTTTTACAGGTTCAGACTTGCCACAGAAAACATGGTAATCGTACTCGCCCAATTCAATTCCCTTTTGGGTAATTGAAGGGGTTTCACCACAAACATCACATGAAGGTTGTTTCCCTCTCATCTTGAAGTGACGGTACTGTGGTGTTTGGTAGCCGTAAAATGCACAGAGGAATGGTTTAAAGGTATCTTTACTATAAAAATTGGTGAGAACCTTAATAGCTTCAAGAGCCATATTAAGACCAATAATACCGATAGCAGGACCTATTACACCACCGTCTTGACATGAAGTAACCGAGTCGACAGCAGGAGGTTTCGGGTGAAAGCACCTATAACATGGCCCATCTAAATAGTTTAAAATAGTCCATTGTCCGTCCGTTTTCAATCCAGATCCACTTACTATAGGCTTTCCTAGTATCACAGCAACATCGTTGATGAGGTAACGTATAGCTGGAGCATCCGTACAGTCAAGAATAAGGTCATAGTCTTTAAAAATACTGAAAGCATTGGCATTATCTAGACTTTCAGGGTATGTCACCACCGATATATGAGGGTTTAACCGATTCAAATACTGTTTAGCAGAATCACACTTGAACATACCAACATTATCAGAAGTATGAAGCACCTGACGATGCAAATTACTGGTATCTACCGTATCATTATCTATTATACCGATGGTACCCACACCAGCAGCAGACAAATAAAGCAACACAGGGCATCCTAAGCCACCTGCACCTACCACCAACACTCTGGCAGATTTAAGCGCTTTCTGACCTTCTACAGCACCAAATTCAGGAACTATCATCTGTCTACCGTACCGTTTATATTCATCTAATGTAAGCTCTGGAGATTTTTCACTTTTTTCAAGGGACCGTTTGGCACCTTCAGTGTGGGTTTCTGGAGGATTTAAAGTTGACTTTTGGGTTATCGAAGCATCAGATGATGCTCTGAGTTCTTTATTCTCGCTCTTGAGAGCTTTGTTCTCAAGTTCTAGCTGTTTGATTCTTTCCAAGAGATGGTCCATGGTGCTCATCGCGCATCACCAGAACTGTCTAAAGAGGATCTGTCTACGGCCAGAAAAGCGGAAACAGAGCAAAAACAGAGAAAAAACAGAGCAAAAGTGCACCACACAGTCGACAGCGTACAAAACAGAACACAGCAGAGCAAACAGAGCACATCACAGCAGAGAAAACAAAGAAACCCCCGCAATATCTCGCACGTCTATGCCTATACAATCTTTTGCTTAACAAAGAACCCCTTCAAGTGGTTCAATTGGTAATAACATGTTCCAACCAACACCAACAATTGAATAAACGTCCATTTGACCACTCTGGAGTTGGTGGTTTCTGATTGGTCTCTAAATACAGCCTCTCTTTCTCTAATCAGCTCTTGTTCAAAGTTGATTTGCTCCAATTTTTTGTTCAATCCGTGGACTCTTTGGATTAATTGGTCGACCTGATTGGTTGATTTGGAATCAACATAATCGTGAGCTGATCCAATGGCAATATCAAAGAAAACTCTGTGCTTGGTCTTTGGAGAATTGTCGGTATAAACTGGTTTAAGACAGAACTTATGTTCACCAGAATCAAGCGAAGTGAAGGGGATTTCACCCAGCGACCCCGCTTTTGTGTTTACGACTTGATGATCATTGTCGAAGGTTTCAACGACGGAGAACTCGACCTTCATGTTTCTGTTTGAAATATAGTCGTTGGCATTATTGTCGTATTCCAAGGCCTCGACTTTGGCGACAACCAAGGTGTTTCTTGGAAGTTCTTCGTAGAAGCATCTGCTTTGGCCGGTTTCGAGGTAGAAATGCAAACAAGTGACTTGAACAGCAAGGAATAAGGTGACAATGCTCTTGAAGATCATGTTCAATTTGGTGATATTAACAACGCGCGTTGAAAAATTGCCCAGATGTGGACACGCAAAGGTCGTGCGACGACTGAAAAATTTATGATGGGAATTATGGTTTGCAAAACTTCTATTTATAATATTTAAAATGTCTAGAGAGTATTTTTGAATATGTTATTGGATGTAGATACGGTTGTATGGAAATGGCTGAAAATACAAAGATTTAGGTGATGATGGTGATGAAAAAGGTTTATTTAGTTTATACAATTGTATAGAAGAAAACTTATATATTGCTTATCAAATGTATACTTCTAACCACACAATAATTGATAAAAATAAAATTAAAGAAATAGTAGATGATGAAAAGTATGAGATAAAAAGAAGATGGTCAGATCCTATAAATGATGAATGCAAAGATATCTTTCTATAATATATACAGAAGAACTAAAAGAATACGATAACAGAACTGCAGATAAAATAATTATTAAACTTATTTTATATAAGCAATATATTATAAGAAATATCTAAATATCTAAAATAAAATATAAACTAATTAGCCATAAATTACCTTCTAAAAAATGATGAGTATGGGTGTGTAGGTGTGCGTGTGGGTAGTTATATACCTTTTGGTGTAGCTATTTACTTTCTATGTTTCTTCTTGATTTTGTCGACTAATGAGTTGATTTCGTTAGGTACGGTGCCCGTTTTTTGTTTCTTTTGTGGTGCACTGGTATGGGACTTCTTTCTCTTTGATCTTTCGTCCAAGATCTTCTTCATGGTCTTAGTCTTTTTGAAATCACTACTAGTAGGATCGACATTAAATTCAGGATTTTCAAAGATTTCAGCAAATCTATTATCATTCAAGTCGACTTCGAAATTATCTTGAACTTCTTCTGATTTCTTAGATTTCTTCTTCTTTTCAGCCTTGATTATATCTTTCATATTAAAGTGATTATCTTCTTGTTCGTCATTTTCATTCATCATAAGCAATTCCAATTCTGCAGCGGATTTTCCATCTACAGGTTGAGATTTGGTCTTGTTCTTGGTCTTTTTGGAAGATTGTTGTTCCTTCTCTTGTTCCTTTTGACTCTTGAACTTTTCCATTCTTGCTTTACGACGTTCTTTTTGTTTTCTCTTGTATGCTGTCAAAGTATCTTCATCTTCTTTATCTTCGGCATCTTGTTTGACGTCTTCATTAGATTTATCATCAAGACCAGGATTGAAGGTGATTTCCATATCTACATCATCATCTTCATCTTCCTTATCTTTACCAAACAGATATCCTCCTAAAAGACTCTTATACTTATCTTTAGCACTTTCTGATTCTTTTTCATCTTCACTATCACTTGCCAAATATGCTTTGAAATCCATTTCTTCAATTTCCTTTTGGGAAAATTGTCTTGATGCAATGGCAAGTCTTTCCTTTGGAGTTTCATCCCAAGTTAATTTGACTTTAGAATGGTTCAATGCGTCGGTTACGAAATATGTGTTTGGTTTATAGTTAGAGGGGATCTTGGTACATACATCTTTAGCTTCAGAATCATCAAATTCCATATCTTCTGGTACATATCTTAAATCAAAGATATTGGCAGTACTTTCGTATTCAGTACCATCACAATTAACATAAATATTTTTGGCAGTAGCTACACTATCACATTTAACAATAGCATAATAATAACGTAATCTTTGTAATTGGTACTTTCTTAATGCTTTACTATCATAATCTTCTTCTCCATTATCTTCTTGATATAATTTACGGGCAGCTCTTTCGAGGTCAGCTTGATCATTAACATCAATGTCACTATCAAGATCACTGTCATCGTCGTCCTTTTTCTTTTTACTAGCGAAAAGTTCTCTTGGAGGCCCTTCAATTTCTTCTTTTTGCATTTGTTCTTTACCGAATTCTGATGGGTAAATGGAGACGGATTTAATTAATCCACCTTTTGGAACAAATGAAATGAAAGTAGCCATCAAGTCGACTGCCTGAAGATTATCCCAATCCATATTAACAACCGCAAATGAAGAAGTAGGATCACCTTCTTCTGGCTTGGTGTCTTCAATTTCTAATTCAGATTCTTCTTCAATTTCATCTTCGGAATCGTCTGAAGAATCTTCGTCAGATGACACAAGCCCTTCACCTCTTGCACGATCAAATGCAGCAACATCTTCTTCATCTTCACTGGAAGAAGCTACTTTAGCTTCAGCTTCTTCACTATCAGACTCTTCTTCGCTGTCTTCTTCACTGTCTTCGGATTCACTACCACTAGCACTGCCCTCAGAATCACTAGAATGTTCGTAGAACTTGTCAAGATTGGTGTCCTTCTTATCTATCTTTCTTCCATATCTATCAATAGTAGCTCTTTTACCTGTGGATCCCGCACTTAACTTTTCCAATTCCTTTCTACTAAAACGATCGTCAACTTTGACTTTGAGGTTTTTACGACTAGGAATTTTGAACCTAGGATCAGAGTGAACAGACGCAAATCTACTATCTGTAATCACTTGGCCCTTGCTTGGTTTCTTGTCTTGCTTGTCCTTTTTATCTTTAGCCATCTTATACAATCACCGATGAGTTTTCGCGATGAGATAAATATACCTTGCCTGTGCACGACTTTGGGTGATTTGTGATTTGGCTGCAAAAAAAAGACTAAAATTATACTGAACCACCGGAGCCACCATGATTACCCACTAGACCTACCATCTCCAAGAATGCACGATCCTCGCCCATGGTTTTTAAGTTGACGCTTTGTCTTGCTTGTGCTTGTTTTTGTTCCCATTCCCATTGTTTCTTCTGCTTTTCCAAATCCTTGGTGGATCCTACACCCCAAACCTCCAAGTCAGTTATCATGAATCTGTCTTCATAATCTTCACTTACAACATTTGCTTTGTTGAAATAACTGTTTGAATTACCGGTTGGTGTGTGGCGGAATACAGCGAACTCTAAATTAGGTTCAATGGTTAAAGAAACATCACCGGGGAGGTACTTTTTGACGCCGTTTTTATTGATGGGTTGATCATTTCCAAAACCAACCCCCATTCCAAGAGTATTGAAATAGATCAGTTCTGATCGGAAACTCTTGAAATAATCTATATGAGGCTGAAGACTTATGATAACAGTTTGGTTGTCACCAAAGTTCTTCTTATTAGATACTCTCCAAGGTTGGTTTACAAGAATAGCGTAAGTTAAACGATCATTTGCAGCTTGCCATGATCTTTTAGGATTTTCAGAAGACCTGAAGAACCGGGGAAATTCGTTATCAAATTGTAGATAACGTTTATTTTCCTTTGATGTCTTTGGTTTTAAACGTTTACCTGAAACAATAACTAATGTTGGTGCTTGCCATTTAAAGATCTTCAGTTCAAGAGATCTAATGGAAAACCCGGCTTCTCTAGCTATGTATAATTTAATTAGATTTTCGTTGGTTACGGTCACAGAGGAGTTTATAGACTGAAGAATAGCGCCTATACATGCTATGGATGCGTTGTTAATGAGCTTAGACTCGATGAGTTTAGGCTGGAGAGATGTTTCTGATGGTGTAGGTTCTGGTTCCTGAGTGTCGGTAACTTCAGTATCTGCCGGTTCTGCGGCTGGTTCTTCTGGAGTATCTGATCCAGATGCATTTTCCAGATCGTCAACAGCTCCAAACAGACTCGACAAGAAACCAGTGGTGAAGATCAAACTAAACCCTTGTTTTAAGACCATCGAAACCATGTTCTCCTCCCCAAATAAGCAACTATATGATACAGAAGACCCCATATTGATATCCAAAAACTTCAACATCGCCAAAGCGTATTCTTCATATTGGTCCCAATTGTTCTTAAGACGATGTTGGAGGTTTTGCTGCATCATAACCGTACGGTTTGGGGGGATAGAAATGATAATTAAGAAAAGCGCTAATATAGATTGAAGGTCGTTGACGTTGATTTTAAGGCTATCAATGTCAATTTCATCATAGTTTTTCACCAGTTCAAGTGAATCCCAAACGACACGGTTGACATAAACGTCATTATTAGTATCATTGGGGTCCTCAGTCACCTTTACGGCCACCTCATTCGATGCTTTTTCGTCTAAAGACAGAGACAAAGACTCTTTTTGATGCAAAGCCAACGAGATAAACACCAAACGATTATAATCAACATCAGCAAGAACCTTTTTAAACCGTTGGCTATGAAAGATCAGGCATACTATGACCTCATCGAGCGTTAACAGGGAGTCAGACGAGCCAGTAAGCGACAAAAAAGGGTACGACCCAAGGGTTTTCAACGACTTATAAAGATATTTGACGACATCTCTGAACTTTGGGTTGACTATAGACAAATCATCGTCTTTGGAACAAGACAATTGGAGTAAATAAGCAAGGTCCGTGGTTGTGAGGATGTTCTTTTCTGACAAGTTTATTATATTGGACCGGGAGATAATAGCGGCGACTTCGGGCGGGTTTAAGAGAAGTTTACAGTTTTTTTGGAAATAGAGTTGGAGATCTTGTTTGGAAAGACACCGAGTGGTTTGGTGTGTGCTTGTAGATTGGCCCATGGTGATGTAGGCAGGTGCGGGAATGATAAGGTGTGATAAGGTGCGGTGGAGGAAGAGAGAGAGAAAGAGAGAGGGCAGCAACGTTATAGCGTCGTGCAAGAGGCAGAGCGAAGTTAGAGAGAACAAGTACGTGAGTACGGCCGCTTGTACGTCTATTCGTACTGTGGCCATCTGCTCGTACTGTGGCCGTGCGCTGCCTATATTATGCTAATTAAAAAACTCTGTCAAAATGTCCTTTGATCTCATCTCTATCTCAAGTACTTTCCTACGAACTCTGTTCACCCACGTCTTGCTTTGAAACACCTCTTGTTCACTCTCTTCGATGTAATCGCTGCTGGAGTATTGTTTGATCAATAACCTTGAAAATGAAGCGATCACCAAGTTAAAGTACACTCTTACCACTATACTAACAATGGTAGCACTAGCAGTAAGAAAGAGTTCACGAGCGGGAGATGCCGATTGTGACGATGTATCAAGCGCAACCAATCCTCTAGCACCAACAGTTGGCTTTGTATCTTCATGACTGAACCAAAAGTACGTGAAATATACCGTATATAACAAGCCAAACAAGGTATCAAAGGTATAGATAAGACACACCAACGACATTTTCCGGACGTTTTTGACATTTACATCAAGATTAGAAAGCCCAGAGATATAGAATGGTAACATCACCAAACATGAAGCATTATATAACCATTGCCAGAAGTTAATTGGATGGCCAGTGAAAAGCGAAAGGATACCGAAGGCCCCGCCAGCCTTGTTTAAAATGGTGATACTAAGCACCAACTCCACACCTATAAAGAGTGGGATGAATCCAAGGAATCTCTGGTGATGTTAGTATTCGGTTTACAACTCTCCATACCATAATTCAACGTACTTGTGGTAGAATCAACGTCAATGTCGATGCTAATGTCATATCGCGATAGGTGAAAAATGAGCGATGAAAGAGAAAAGTGCGATGCCCGATGAGCAGATTTTTTGAGATATTTCAAAATGGAATCCGACTCTGGCGATGAATATAAAGAGACACAGGCCAAAACATTGACAGATAATGCCGATATAGTCACCAGATATGCCCATAAGATTGCTGATCCCGTGAAAAAGGCCCCCAAAATCACCAAAGATAGAGCCAATAGGGCCACTGTGGAGCAAGTTCTTGATCCTAGAACCATGAAATTCCTTTCTAAATTAATAAATAAAAAGGTTATTACAGGCCTAAATGGATGTATAAGTACGGGAAAGGAAGCCAATGTGTACCATGCTGACCATGAAGACGAAGAAGGTAATACAAAAGAGTATGCTGTCAAGATCTATAAGACATCTATCTTGGTTTTTAAAGATAGAGAGAGATATGTTGATGGGGAATATAGATTTCGTAATTCTAAAGGACAATCCAATCCTCGTAAAATGGTTAAATTATGGGCTGAAAAGGAGTTTCGTAACTTAAGACGGATCTATAATCAAGGTATTCCATGTCCAGAACCAATTGATATAAGATCTCATGTATTGGTAATGGAATATTTAACTAAAGGTAAAGGACAACCATCACCAAAATTAAAAGATCATGATTTTAAAGATGAAGAAGAAATCATTCATTATTATCATCAGATGCTTTTTTATATGAGAAGATTATATAAAGAGTGTAGATTAGTTCATGCTGATTTAAGTGAATATAATTCTATTGTTCATCAAGACAAGTTGTATATTATTGATGTATCACAAAGTGTTGAACATGAACATCCCATGTCGCTTGATTTTCTTCGAATGGATATTAAGAATATTAATGATTTTTTCACCAGGAAAAAGATTAATGTATACCCTGAAAGGTTAATTTTTAAGTATATTACTGAAGATAATTATTCTTTAAATATCAAAGATAATTCAGATGAAGAATTAGGAAAGTATTTAGATACTTTACCATTGAAAACTGATGATGATGATGAGGTAGAAGATGAGATCTTTAGATCATTACATTTGATTAGATCATTAAAAGTCTTGGATGAAAGAGACTTTACCAAATTTTCAGAGGGTAAAATTGATACTTTGACTGATCTTTTGGGTACAGGTGAAGGAAATGGTGAAGAAGATGATGACGATGACGAAGATGAAGATGATGAAGATGATAATGATAGCGATGATGATAGTTCTGATAATAATTCTGGCTCTGAAACTGATTCAGATGATTCAGATTTTTACTCTGATGAAGATAAACCTAAACCTAAAGGAAAAAAATACGAAGATAAAGACGAAAAAAAACAGAGGAAAGAAGCTGCCAAACAAGCTAAAGCGGAAAAAAGAAAGACTAAAATGAAGAAACATTTAAAGAAGAAGCTTGTAAATAAACGTAAAGCAAAGTAATTATTATGTAGCTAATAAATTTTTTTATGAAACAATTTTAATCGTGTCGTCTGAGACGCCAATTTATGCATTCTCATGCAACACAGCGTACGATACAGTATATTTAAAGTTTGATAAAGTATGATTTTTGAAAAAAATATATAAGTAAAGGCATGTAAATGAAAAATTTTATAAAGAAAATATATAGAGTCATGTCTAATGTTCAATCATTAATATCAAGATTTGAGACTAATCTGGGGTCGGATCCGCCTAAAAAGGTAGGTAAGCGAACGATCTTCAATCCACATCCGGATTTGTCAAATTCCATTGGTAAATCTAAAATTGATGCTGAAGATTCTCCCTATAGAAATGCAAGTATTTCTCTAAAGAAACAAATAAATAATGAATTGAATGATTTAACTTTAAAAAAGAAAAAGCTTATTCTGGAGTCTACAAAATCAGACGGTTCAAGGCAGAAGCCGGCAGCAGTTGACACTACGACTTCATGCGGCTCAAATGGGCCTATTTCCAATTTGAGGACTACAATAGTTGACGATAAAAAATCTAAACACTGGTATCATGATAAATCATTACCTCCACTGCCTAAATCACTTGGATCAACTGTTAAAAATAATTCAAACTCTATTCCAGCTGCATCTCCATTAGGCTTTTCCGAGTCCAAAGCTAGTACTAACTCGAGTTTGTCCGGTCCCCCACCATGCCAAAATTCCGTGCCATTACCGCCAAGCAGCTCGTCTAATACTCGATCCCATTCTTCGGGTTCATCTTCTACTTCTAAAACCGCAGATCCGCCGGCGACTGGGGTTCCTAAATCAACTCCTAAATATGTCTTTAGTATCAATGCCACTAGTGCTATCGATACTGACTCGCCTAGTACTCTCCCAGAAGACGCAAGGGCTCTTCTGACTATAGAATTTTATAGTCAAGAACAATTTGCTCCTCCTCTGGTTCCTTATGTGCCTTATACCCATCATAATGGATCATCTCAGACAATTCTCTCTTTAGATAAGATTATTAAAGATGAAACAATCGATAAACATGATCCAAATTTGGCTCATGTTTCACCATATTCGGGCAATAGTGAAGCATTCTACTCTACTGATGAAAAGGTTTATTACCCAGACTCTAACTTATTTGATAATGAAGTTTATAGTGAAATATTGGGTACACCAGATACTCCCTTTGAAGAGTTTCAGGGTGGGAAAGTATATACATTCACGGGACTTGGGTCTCCAGTGAAGTTTGGAGCTCGCCCTCCACCACCACCACCACCTCCTCCTCCTCCTCCTCCTCCTCCTCCTCCTCCTCCTCCAGTGGATACTAACAAAGTTAACGACTCTACTGAACAAAATAATAGTAGTGATCAAACAAATATGGTTGCATGTAGCACTCCTAAATCAAGGTCACTTAAGTCTCTTGATATCTCTGCTCATGAAACTGATTTAGCACCCAGAGTTCATCAAATAGCATATAAGCCTAAGAATGAACCTAAGCTCTTAAATACACCTCTTGAGGAGACAATAAAAGATGATTATATGTTTGGCCCAGAAGATTTAAGAGTCTCTTCCCCAAATAAATGGTACCGTAAATTTAGCTTTAAACTTATAAAGCTGAAAAAAGAGAATGTCCCACCAGAAAAGATGCAAAGATTAAGACTTTCTAAAAAGGATATTGAGACTATTCGGGCTGATATACCTACAATGCCAGGTAAAAGAATTTCAAGACCTTTGACTACTGAATTTAGAAGTTCACCCGATGATAATAGCCTTGATAGTTCCGAGATCAATACTATTTTAATGGGTCACAACGATACCACCGAGCTTTCTCTGGTGAATGTTAGTGACACCCCACGTACGAGCCATGCTTATAAAAAGTTCTCTCCTCCAAGTACTAAAAGCATTGGTGTACAAACTTCAAATGATTATAAATTATTTCACAACTTTAATAATTTAAGATCTTCGATATTAAGTGCATTAGGTAAAGAGGATAGTTTTAAGGATGATAGTCCTGATTATAGAAGGTTTTCTGCATTTTTGGACGAGACATTTAAGTTATGATTGTATTTTAGGCGTTAAATAGAAATGAACAATAAGCTAAACAAACTAAATTATTACCCCGAACAAGAGCTTTTACAAAACATTATAAAACATACTATTTTTGTATAAAACTTAACTAGTTTTCAAAATCATGATTTCCTGATAACCATGTATTGATCATACTTAATCCAACTTCAGGTTGATCATGAGGAACCATATGACCAGCATCATAAACTCTCAAAAATGTAAGTTTATCATAATGTCTAACAGAACCAGTCTCTTTACCACCTGAAACCCATGGTTTGAACTCAGCATCTTTATAACCTTGTTGACCACTCCATTCGAATTCGTTTGAAATACCATTATAACCAACCCAATTACAAATATAATCTTTATCTCCATCATAAAGAAGAATATCGATTCCACTATCTAATACCTTACCGACATATTCGGTTTTTGGGTTCCAATAATCTCCACTGGAAGCAAATCTTTGGCTTACTGCATTTGAACAACCTTCAAACTTTATGTTAGAAGGAGCACCAATTGCATTTTTAACTTTGTCAGTGTTCATGTAATCATCAATATCATCTAAACCTGAATAACATAATGAACTGGATCCACATTTAAGTCTAACATCGTAAGGGTTTAAATCTAAGTTATCAAAATCTTGATAAGCTTGATCACAGTAGTATCTTGCGCTTATACATGAAAGGCTACTTGAAGATTGAGTACATTGCTTTCTTAATTGTAAACATCTTGGTAATCCATCAGCTAATTTTTTGCATTGGTCTGTAGTCAAAACACCAACACCTTTATAGTTTAATGAATCATCTCCACAGAGAAACTTGGCATCAAATGACTGTTGATATTGTAAATCAACTGCACCATTACCAATGACAAGAGAAGATATTTCAAAAGACCTGTCAGAATGGCTAAGAATTTCGGATGCAATAGTAGGAATATAATGACCAGCATAAGATTCACCAGTTATATGGAATTTATTCTTTAAAAAGTCTGGAAATTTTTTGAAAAATAATTCTAAAAATGCATAAACATCTTTTGCAGCTGCTTCCGAAGTATTTGCACCATCTTCTGCAGAATCATCACCATAAGAATAACCAACACCTACTGGTTGATCCAAGAAAATAACCGAAGCGTTACTATTCCACGAGTAAGGATTATAAACTGGTTGAATATCAGAATTAATCATTGAAGGACCTAATTCAAAAAGCATACCTGTATCAGATGCACAACCTGGACCACCATTCAACCAAAGTAAAATTGGGTCATTAGCTGGATCATTTCTACTTTCAAAGAACCAATAGAAAAGATTCTTCAGATTCCCAATATCTAAGTAACCAACGTATTGCTTAACAGTATCTAAACCTAAAGAAGATGGATCAACAGTTTTGATACGGAAATCATGATCTGGAAATCTGGTACTATTTACGCTATCAAAATCTTGAGCACTTAAAGCTTGAAAAGAATTCTTTGGGACACCGATTGATAAGTCACTTACTTTACTGTTGTTATATTCATCAGTTAATTGTTTCAATTTAGTATCACTGATTTCACTTTTCATCTGATTCCAGGCATCTTGAACGTTTATTTTTGCATCATTAATAGATGCTCTTTTTAATAAAGGACTAGCAGTAGTTAAAACTACTAAGCTTAAAAAGACTGACAATTTCATTTGTGAATTTGAATCTTAATAAGGTAATGAGGTAAATGGCCCGGATATTTATATAGAGAGGCTTTTTAAGTTACGCTTATGATAGGGTTGCATCGAGGTTTAAATTAAGCTTAAAATTTAGAGTTTAGAAACTGAAATGTCAAACAGCATAACATTTTTCATTATTTCTATTTTTATACACCAAGTAACGGGCATGTGAGTTCAGTATAGAAGTATATTGATAATCAAGCATATCATTTACAAGTATGGTATTTTAAACCAGAGACGGTGAAGAGCTGTTGAGAGTTTATATGTAAAAGAATATTTAGGAATTGTCACAGTTTTCCGAGATTGACATCAGTATCCTGAATTCCGACATATCTTTTGAAATAAAACAGCATTCCAGAGGTTATGGACTTGATTGGGTGGAATGGTTTGATCCTAGACCTATATATATGTCCCAATCAATAGAGAGGTTATAGAGGAAATCATGTTACTAAGATACTCCGAATTTTTCATGTCTCTTGAGCTAAGTTCCGTTTTTATGTGCTTCGTGAGCTGGGCCTGAGTCTTGATCTTCAGACTCTTAGCGATTGCCTCTGCACTGACCCACTTAATAAAAAGCCGGTTCAAGACATTGGCCCTACTCTAAACTGACTCACCTCATAGAATCCTACGTAAAACGCTCAACCAAAACCAAACTACTTCTCTAAACTCTCTAAACGACTTCTCTAAATTCTATAAACTACTTATATAAAACCCCAGCACTCGCCTACCACTCTACCTCTTAGCTCACCTACCTCACCTATTAAAAGCACATGCGTACTCATATCATCACCAAAAGACCATCTAAAACCTTTCAGCTAACCCCGTTAAACCCGTACCGCCGCATACAATAACGGCGCATATTAACGGCTCAACCGTTCTATTCTTCCTTAATTAGGATCCCGTCCCGGACCTATTAGCTGTCGGGCCTGGTTCCAAAAACTCAAACTACTTAGCCAGAAAAAAACGTCATGTCGTGTCCCAACCACTCCATTGGCAACATTTGCGCGGAAGTTTTCTGTCCTTATAAACTACGTAAAACAACTGCCACCATGGACCAGTACATCAAAGACAGTCCATCAGATTTCATCAATTATGATGACAATGGCACCTATGCCTCCCAGAACCCGGAAAATGCCGATAATCAAGAAGAATACCCCCACAACCACATAGATTTCAACATGAACATCACCTCCTCCCAGCCTACCACCAACACCCAGAACTCCAATTTTGGCCTCAAAATAAACCAACCTTTTGATGATTTACCAATCGTTCCTGACACAGAATATCTTAACACAAACACAAATTACACAAACGAGTTATCTTCGTCGTATGATAACGGGTTTTTAGACGATTTAGACGGGGCCAACTTCCCGCCAACTCAGCAGAATTTAGGCACATCCCCCCAATACATTAACCCCGGTAACACTAATAATCTTGATGAATTGATTTCTCCTCAAAACAACGCCACCAATTATCTCGATTCCCAGTACTTCTCACCGCCAGGGAAGCCCACCATCCCATCTATACCCTTTCAGAACACCACCAACTTCGATTTAAATAGCGGCTCTTATTTATCTCCTTCAAGTAATTTCATGTCACCATCGAGTAATTTTGATAACAGTTTCGATACTTTAAGATCGCCCAACTTGGGATCATATTTAAATTCACCTCCCACTTATCAATCCAATAGTATACCAAATAATTCCCAATTTTTATCACCAACTAAAGGATTTGGTAATCCTACCCATTCAGCATCTAATTCTGGTAATCATTCTGTACATTCCCTTGGAACTTCGGCGCCTTCATATTCAAATACTTCTGATTCTAAACCTTTAAATGAAGATATACCTAAACAATTAACTAAAGAAGAAAAACTTAAGAGAAGACGAGAGTTTCATAATGCAGTAGAAAGAAGAAGAAGAGATTTAATTAAAGAAAAGATAAAAGAATTGGGACTTTTAGTACCTCCATCATTACTTAATCCCCAATCTGTAGCGGTTAAAACTTTACAAAGTAGTGCTAATTTAAATACTAAAGAGGTAAATGAGCTTTTAAGTGCTGTAAAAGTTAAAGAAACCAAACCAAATAAATCGACTATTCTTAATACTTCTGTAGATTATGTTAAACATTTACAATATGTTTTAGAACAGCAAAAAATTACTAGAAGTAAGTTAGAACAAGAGATTCAACAATTAGAAGCTGGTTCTTCCAATTTTTTGCAAGAATTCAACCAACTGTACGATAATAATTTTGATCCGGATGAGTTTTTCCTGGAGATCATCAGTGAACAGACGTGAATGTATGATTGTAGATGGTCTATTGTTTGTGCTCTGTCTATTCTATATATCTGATCTCATGTTCTCTTTTTATGTTCTCTATTTAAGTTCTCTGTCTATGGCCTGTGTCTATGGCCTGTGTCTATGGCCTGTGTCTATGGCCTGTGTCGATTGCCGTGTCTAACCTTGCCTGTCGATTGCCGTGTCTATCCTCTATGACCATGGCCTGTCTAGTGCCTGTCAATGCTCTGTCTAGTGCCTGTCAATGCTCTGTCTAGTGCCTGTCAATGCTCTGTCTAGTGCCTGTCAATGCTCTGTCTAGTGCCTGTCAATGCTCTGTCTAGTGCCTGTCAATGCTCTGTCTAGTGCCTGTCAATGCTCTGTCTAGTGCCTGTCAATGCTCTGTCTAGTGCCTGTCAATGCTCTGTCTAGTGCCTGTCTAGAGCCAGCCCAGCACCAGCCCAGCACCAGCCCATGCCGCCTGGCGCGCCTACGCGGCTCCCTCCTCATGCACCGCGAACTTCACCAGCAAGGTAATGGAACCTGAAAACGCTTTTAGACAACAATTTGCCAACTGGGCCAACAGAGGCTCCAGACAAGGTGCAAACGCAGGTTCGGGTGCCAGACAAGTAGCAGGTTCAGGTTCATTAAACGAATGGACCGATTATCTCCGTTCAAGTGCCAACGGCTTATATGAGTCCCTCCCATCTTACAGATCAGACCTGCAAGTCCAAGAACCTTCATGGTATAACCTCTCAAATTTAGAGAAACTCATCGCTTTTGGAATGTGTTTAGGAAGCTCAGTGCTTTGTTTTGTGTTAAGTTTCTTTATGTTCCCGGTTCTAGCATTAAAACCCCGGAAATTTGGCCTCTTATGGAGCTTGGGGTCCCTATTATTCGTGTTATCTTTTGGTATTTTACAAGGACCAAAGAAGTATACTCTTCATTTATTATCACCACATCGGGTGGTGTTTACGGCGGTGTTTTTCGGGTCGGTTTTGGCCACTTTATACGCTTCGGTGGTGTTAAAGAGTACGATACTAACGATAATTACAGGGGTGGTAGAGATTTTTGCAGTTTTATATTATACTATCAGTTACTTCCCATTTGGGGCCCAGGCGTTGACGTTTTTCAGCAGCTATGCCGTTGGCTGGGTGGGAGGGTTCATAGGCGGAGTTCTTTAGGTGGTCTGGCTCTGGCCTGCTCTGGCCTGCTCTGGCCTCCATGCCTCCATGCCTCCATGCCTCCCCGCCTACAACTTCTCAAGCTTCTCCTTCAATGCCGCATGGAGCTTGCCCAACTTATCAAAATCAGTCTCCTGCGCTGGCCACCCCACAATTAACCCGGTCTCTGGGTCCTTCTTGGGGATCAAGTGGAAGTGTACATGGTCAACCACTTGATGGGCAATTCTCCCATTGTTTTGTAACACATTGTACCCATCACCTTCAGGACCTTGATCGGTATCTAAACCCAAAACTTTGGTCAATTTCTTAACTACTGGCAAGATATCGGCCAAGGCTTCATCGGGGATATTATGTAACTTGGCCCCATGGTGCTTAGGAATCACCAAACAATGATAATCGGCAGTAGGTTGGATGTCAAGAAACGAATATGTATGTTTCGTCTCAATAAGCTTCATAGATGGGATCTCTCCCTTAATAATCTTACAGAATATACAGCTAGCACTCATGTTGTCTCCGCAGTTCTCACTGAAAATTTACCATCCGGGCCTGGTGGTGCGAGTTTTACATCACCCTTGCTGCACCGGTGGTGCGAATACCACGAGAATTTCTCAGAGTGAGTGTGGTGGGTCGTGTGGTGGGTCGTGCGCCCACCGCCCCCCAACTGGCCTCCCTTCGCGGTGGCGATATCTAAAGCCGATCCAGAAACTTATCACTTTTGCTCCCAATTGATAATTCCAAAATGGCATCTGATGATAAAAAACCTCTCTTAGATGCTTCTGGTGCAGAATCCAAAGAAGACAGAACCGCTACTGCTATCTTGAGAAGAAAAAAAAAAGATAACGCTCTTGTAGTCGATGACGCCACCAACGATGACAATTCTGTCATCACCATGTCCTCTAATACCATGGAACTCTTGCAATTGTTCCGTGGGGACACCGTTCTTGTCAAGGGTAAAAAGAGAAAAGACACCGTGCTTATTGTGTTGGCAGATGATGACATGGAGGATGGAATTGCTCGGGTTAATAGATGTGTACGTAACAACTTACGAGTTAGATTAGGTGATATTATTACTGTTCATCCTTGTCCTGATATCAAATATGCCAACAGAATTTCTGTTTTACCAATTGCTGATACTGTTGAAGGATTAACTGGTTCATTATTTGATGTTTATCTTAAACCATATTTTGTTGAAGCTTATAGACCTGTTAGAAAAGGTGATTTATTTACTGTTAGAGGTGGTATGAGACAAGTTGAATTTAAAGTTGTTGAGGTTGATCCTGAAGAAATTGCCATTGTTGCACAAGATACAATTATTCATTGTGAAGGAGAACCAATTAATAGGGAAGATGAAGAAAATAATTTAAATGATGTTGGATATGATGATATTGGAGGTTGTAAAAAACAAATGGCTCAAATTAGAGAATTAGTTGAATTACCATTAAGACATCCTCAATTATTTAAATCCATTGGTATTAAACCTCCAAAAGGTATATTAATGTATGGACCTCCAGGTACTGGTAAAACCATTATGGCAAGAGCTGTTGCTAATGAAACTGGTGCTTTTTTCTTTTTAATTAATGGTCCAGAAATTATGTCAAAAATGGCTGGTGAATCTGAATCAAATTTAAGAAAAGCTTTTGAAGAAGCTGAAAAAAATAGTCCTTCGATTATTTTTATTGATGAAATAGATTCAATTGCTCCAAAAAGAGATAAAACTAATGGTGAAGTTGAAAGAAGAGTTGTTTCTCAATTATTAACTTTAATGGATGGTATGAAAGCAAGATCAAATATTGTTGTTATTGCTGCCACAAATAGACCAAATTCAATTGATCCTGCTTTAAGAAGATTTGGTAGATTTGATAGAGAAGTTGATATTGGAGTACCAGATGCTGCTGGTAGATTAGAAATTTTAAATATTCATACCAAAAATATGAAATTAGCTGATGATGTTGATTTAGAAGCAATTGCATCTGAAACTCATGGATTTGTTGGTGCTGATGTGGCATCTTTATGTTCTGAAGCTGCAATGCAACAAATTAGAGAAAAAATGGATTTAATTGATTTAGATGAAGAAACAATTGATGCTGAAGTTTTAGATAGTTTAGGAGTTACAATGGAAAATTTTAGATTTGCATTAGGTAATTCAAATCCATCTGCTTTAAGAGAAACTGTTGTTGAAAATGTTAATGTTACTTGGGATGATATTGGTGGTTTAGATGAAATTAAAGCTGAATTAAAAGAAACTGTTGAATATCCAGTTTTACATCCAGATCAATATCAAAAATTTGGTTTATCACCATCAAAAGGAGTTTTATTTTTTGGACCACCAGGTACTGGTAAAACTTTATTAGCAAAAGCAGTTGCAACTGAAGTTTCAGCAAATTTTATTTCTGTTAAAGGTCCTGAATTATTAAGTATGTGGTATGGTGAATCTGAATCAAATATTAGAGATATTTTTGATAAAGCAAGAGCTGCCGCTCCAACTGTTGTTTTCCTTGATGAATTAGATTCAATTGCAAAAGCAAGAGGTGGATCTCATGGTGATGCTGGTGGTGCATCTGATAGAGTTGTTAATCAATTATTAACTGAAATGGATGGTATGAATGCTAAAAAAAATGTTTTCGTTATTGGTGCCACTAATAGACCAGATCAAATTGATCCTGCATTATTAAGACCTGGTAGATTAGATCAATTAATTTATGTTCCATTACCTGATGAAAAGGCAAGATTATCAATTTTAGAAGCTCAATTACGTAATACACCATTAGAACCAGGATTAAAATTAACTGAAATTTCAAAAATTACAAATGGATTTTCTGGTGCTGATTTATCATATATTGTTCAAAGATCTGCTAAATTTGCAATTAAAGATTCAATTGAAGCTCATATTAAATCTCAAAAGGCAAAAGAATTAAAAGAATCAAATGATGATGTTGAAATGAAAAAAGAAGAAGATGAAGAACCTGAAGAAGATCCAGTTCCATATATTACTAGAGCTCATTTTGAAGAAGCAATGAAAACTGCTAAAAGATCTGTTTCTGATGCTGAATTAAGAAGATATGAAGCTTATGCTCAACAAATTTTAGCATCAAGAGGTCAATATACTAATTTTAGATTTTCTGATTCTGAAAATGGTGAAGCATCAAATGAAGCTGGTACTACTTCAAATTCTGCTGCTACAACTTCTGGTCCATCTTTTGGTAATAATGAAGAAGATGATGATTTATATAGTTGATTCTTATTTTTTTAAAAACACTAACAATGTTTATTAAATATATGAAATTTCACAATTTGTATATTACTTTTTTTTTTTTGCAGCCATTTTTTCCGGGCAGCAATATGCGCATCGGAGGAGCAATCTTTTTTAAATCATCTCACTTTTTTTATTCATTGCATAGGTTGATACCTAAATAAAAACCTTTGGTTACCCTAGTTTTTGGTAAAAATATATTCAGTTATTGCAATAAAATATTATATATTATTTAAGTTTTTCATTTTTTAGAAACTTGCATTTCCCCAGTTAATTTTGCATATTGATTAAAAATTTTTCAAAATGATTAGATACCCTACAAACAGTTTACTTTTAATGTTAGCACCAATATTCGTTGTATCAAGTGATTTATTGATATCAAAATTCACTACATCTGCTGCTGTCAATACAATAAATCAAAATAATAAACAAGAAGAACATCATATCGGGTCAAGATATTTCAATACCCAATTGAAAAAATATCCAGTTGATAAGCATTAAGAGCAGGTATCTTAGTGATAGTTTTTGTAAATAAATAGAATAAATAGTTTTATATGATTTACTAGTGTTAATATAAGTTAGAATAATTTTTTATATTTATTTATTTTTCACTTAAGGGGTAATTACCCTAATCAGATGATACGGGGTGATTTTTGCAAAAATCATGATAATAATTTTCTTCACAAATTTTATTGCTGCAAAAAAAAAAAATTAAAGAAAAGAGAGCGAAGTAATATTAATACACCATATAATTAAAATATAAGTTTACTCTATAAAATTGATCGAAATGGCTTATTTTTGTCTTGGACCTTTTGGAACTCTAGCTAAATAGTAAAAGATCATTGCCAAAGCCCAATTAAATACAATAAATCCAATGAACACTCCCATATCTCTAAATCTGGTATCATAATTGGCACTAACTTGTTGTAAGAAAACATCAGTACTAGCAATTGGACAATAACGACAAGTACTGGTTGTATTTTCATCAACCAAATAACCTCCAGCCATTTTAATAAATGGTGCCATATATTCACCACAAGTTTGTCCATCAACTGGATTAAATTTAACCAATTCTTTATCAGCACAACTAACAGTTGAATGAGCTAAACCAACTGATAAAATTGAACTAACCAAATAAGTAAATGGATTGAATCTATACATAAAGATCCAGAATCTTGGCATAGAATCTTTATTAGCTAAAACACCACAGAATGTAAGACACATATTAAATAATAAATTAGCCAAGTTAGCAGCATTATCAGTTAATTCAATAAATGAAATACACATTTGTGCCATACTTGAAGCATAAACATAGAATAAAACAATTAACCACCACATAAGTGCACCTCTTTCAGTTACAGTATCAGTAGGAACTGCATTATTATATAAACCAACTGGATAATACCAACAGAAGAATGTTAAAGTACCACAAAGTAAATCCCATGGAATTTCAACAGTAATTTGTGCAGCCATAAATGCAACCCAACTAAAAGTTTTAGAAGGTCTTTCTCTAACTTCATATAAATCTCTTTGAGTAACAAAAAGTGGTAAATATTGTTGAATTAAAGTACCAAAAAGTGTCATTAACATGAAAATAGAAAACATTTGATTTTGTAAACCTTGAATGGATTTAGTTGCTTTAAAGAAAGCAAATCCATTTAATAATGAACCAGTTACACCCATTAAAATTTTAGAATATACGTAACTTGTAGTTCTCCAATATTGTTCAAAAAGTCTAATAGTAACCATTTTATATTGTAACCAAACAGATGAAGCAAATGATTTATCATGATCTGGGTCATGATCAATTGGTTTTTTAGATAATTCGGTTTCCATATAATCTAATTCTTTTTGAACATCTTGATATTCAGTTGAATTTCTCCAAACTTCATAATAATCTTGATTTGCATGAGATCCTGGAGCTGCACCAATAACTTCTAACATCCATTCAGCAGGATTTGCTTGAGGAGGACATTTTGGAGCACCATATTTTTCAAAATAATTAATTAATGTAGTACAATCTTTACCTAAATCACCAAAATAAACTGTTCTACCACCTTTTTGTAAGAATAATAATCTATCAAATTCTTGTAATAAAATAGCAGAAGGTTGATGAATTGTACATAAAATAGCTTGTCCATGATCAGCTAATTTTCTAATTAATTTACAAATGGACCAAGCAGTTTGAGAATCTAAACCAGAAGTTGGTTCATCTAAGAAAACTAATAATTTTGGTTTTGCAACTAATTCAACACCAATAGTTAATCTCTTTCTTTGTTCAACATTTAAACCTTCACCAGCAACACCAACAACAGCATCAGAATATTTTTCCATTTCTAATAATCTAATAATATAATCAACATAAGAATCTTTATCTGCTTTTGAAACAGTTGAAGGTTGTCTAAGATAAGCAGAAAATTTTAAAGCTTCTCTAACAGTTGAAGTTTGTAAATGTAGATCTTGTTGTTGAACGTAACCAATTGATCTTTGGAAATCAGAAGCTAATGGATGACCATTAACCATTCTTGTACCATTTGTAATAATACCAGAAGTTAATCTTTCACTTAAAGCATTTAATAAAGTAGTTTTACCAGCACCAGATGCACCCATTAATGCAGTAACTTGACCAGGTTTAACCCAACCATCAACTTCATTCAAAATAATTCTATGTTCTTCTTTAATTTTAACTTCATAAGTAATATTTCTCCAATGGAAAATATTTTCATTCTTAATTAAATTCTTTTCATCTAAATTATCAGAAGATGAATTATTTTCAAATTCAGGTAAAACTTTTTCTTGACCACCACTTTCTAAATCACCTCTATTTCTTTCTTTCTTTAATTTTCTAAGACTACTTTGTTGAAATAATAAAATTTCACCTTTTTGTCTAGCACCTTTATTATATTCACAAAGAATAATATAAGTGAAAAAGAAGAAAATAATAAATCCAATATTAATACCAAAATTTCTCCAAGCATGAGACCAAGAATAAGTATAAGCGGCACTGATATAAGCATCACCATTAACAAATGATTCACCAGTTCTAGCACCAACAACACTACAACTAATGGAATCACCTGAAGTTGGATACCCTGGACCACTTGGAATAAATGAAATACATTCAAAGTCACGACCATGGAATTCATTTGCAATTAAAGCTTCAAAAGTATAAGCAACAGGATTCAAATAATTAAGCCAACGACACCATCCCAACATATTTGGAGTTGGAATGACAAACCCAGCGAAAATAACTAAAATTGCTAATAAAAGAGAAGCTGGAGTCATTGCTTCATATAAAGATTTTGTTGCAGCACCAATGGTTCTAAAAATATGAGACATTGTTAAAGTAGCAGAAAAACCAACTAATAAGAAAAAGAAGAAAGCTCCAGGTTCTCTCTTTAAATTAATCATAAAATAGATAACTAAATTAAATGAAACTGAAGTTATAACTTTTTGAGGGAATTCAAATACAATTGATGCCACCGCATCAGCAGCTGGATGATATAATGAATAAGTCTTATGTTTTTCAACAATTGGTCTTGCTTCATATAAACTGAAAATTTCTAAAACAGAACAAAATGCGTTGAATAAAGTTGCAAAGAACAAAGCAGCAGTTCTATAATAAAATGAACCAGTATCGGATTTTTGATTATAGAATAAAGATGAAACAATTAAACCCATAACTGTATTACCAACGGCAGAAAAAATTGCAAACGTTGGATCACCTTTTAATCTAGCTAAATTTCTTTGCATAATATATTTAACTTGCATACCAAATGAAACAACCATTGATGAAGAAGGTCTTGAATTTTTTGATTGTCTTGCATTATGCATTTGTTTATATTCTTCTTTATCATTACTATGTTCATTGATATATTGATCAATTTCTTGTAATAAATTAGATCTTGCTTGTGAAGATCTCCAAGCTTCATAAAATTCAACTGGAGTTCTTGGAACTTTAGTTTCAAAGCCTGGTTTAATAACTCTTTCAGCAGGATTAGTTAAAGATGTTAAATAATCAGCAGTAGTTTGTCTAGCAGGACATTCAAAACCCATATCTTCAAAATAAGCTTTAGCTTTTCTTGCACTACCATAAAAGATTTCATAACCTTCATATAATAATAAAACATTATCAAATAAATCATAAGCATCTTGAGAACATTGATAAATTGCAATCAATGGAGTAATTTTTTGAATAGCAGCAGAAGTTTTCAATGCTTTAATGAATTCTAAAGCAGTTGCAGCATCTAAACCTCTAGTTGAATTATCCCAACATTGAATTTTACTTTGAGCTAAAGTAGCTTCAGCAATTGAAACTCTTTTTCTTTCACCACCAGAAACACCTCTAATAACATCATTACCAACTTTAGTATATTTAGTATGAGATAAACCATAAGTGGCCATAACCACTTCAGCCATATGTTTAGCATATTCATCTCTTGAAACTCCAAGAGGTCTATTACGAGGAGTAGTCATTTTGGCTGCAAATTCTAAAGTTGAACCCACACTTAAATGGGGGAAATGGGTTTCGGTTTCTGCACAATAAATAACAGTACCTCTATAATGTTTGTTAATATCAGCAGGGGTTAAACCATTATAACTAATAAGAGAATTTGGATCTACTTCAAACCCATAAGTTTGAGATGCAACCGTTTTTAAAAAAGTTGAACATCCAGCACCAGGTCTACCTAAAACAACGGTCAATTCACCAGGTTTCATTAACCCATCCATTGGTTTCAAAATATCAAAATAATCACTATCTTTTCTCTTGGTGAATTGGTGAACAAACTCATTAATATCTTTATAAACCCCATTCAAAAAATTCTTTTGATAATCAGCATCAGAAGCAATCCCACAAGCTCTTAAATCTTTAAAAGCAATCCCTAATTTACTTGGTTTATAGTATTCTGGATCACTTTCTGTCAATTTTCTTAAATTTTTCACCCAAAATTTGGAGTCAAACTCATCGCAATTTGGGTCCAATCTTGGATCAACATCTTGGGGATTAGTGAAAGGGTTTACACCGGGGACTTGAGACATATGACTCAAAGTCTTAATAAGAGATAAACTAGCATTTTCATCTTGAGATGATCTACTGACTTTTCTAGCTAATTCTTGAATTTCAGCATCAACTCTATCATCGAATCCATGATAAACTTCAGGAAGTTCATTACTTGAATTCGAAGGGCTTATCTTTTCACTGTCACTGGCTGACATTGAGTAAGAATATTATGAAATTTTTAGAGGAAATGGCTTATTTAAATGATTGGTGGGGTTTATACATCGGCTGATCGAACTTGCAGCCAATCCGAGCCGATGGTTTATTTAGTAAATAAAGTATAATGAAGAGCGTATAGTCGGTTTTCTTTAGATCAATTAGAGGATGCCGAGCCGGGGTATACGGCTGGATCTCGTATAGCCAATAGAGGTAACGGTAGGAGTTTGAGAGCAAGTGGAGGTGGTAGCGGTTGGGAGTTGAAGAGGATGGGATGTAGAGAACAGAGGGTATGGATGGGCCCAATTAGGGTATCGATGACACCAGGGTTTGTCTAAAATTAGCTTTAAACAGCTGATATGTTAAATATGGTATGAGCTGATGTCTCTCAGAGTCAGGCGGGACGGCTAAAAATTCCAGGGCGACGTGCGGCTTTTGGTGAGGCGGTCGGGGTGAGATTAGGTAAGTAGACCGGCGGGCAGGCTACAGCAATGGTACCACTGGGCCGTGACTGGTGGCAGAAAAGCAGTGATTGGTGGCAGGAAAGTCGTTCATAGTAGTATGAAGAGTCGTGCATGGTATTAAGGGTCGGATGCAATTTTAGGAGAACACCGAAACGATGGATCTGACGCCAAGTTGGTGCTTTAGATTCAGCCGACGACCTCTTATTGGTGCTTTTGCAGGTGTGTGAGAAGGTATAATTAGACAGTATGTAGAGCATCACACAAAGTATAATTAGAACAGTATATATAGAAGTAAGAAGTATCTATAGAAGTAGAAGTATTAATAGAAGTAGCAAATACTGGCGATCGTCCCCACTGGAGTCGGTGACCAGAAAGGTTCCGATGCATCGGGGTAGGCATCCAATAGCAAACCGTCTCCGAAAGATCGGCAGTTTTGCAGAGTATTAGGCCGACTTGGTGATTGCGGGTGGCTATATTGTGCTTGACCCGATTGGGAATTAGGTTGGATAGGTTGGGAATTAGGTTGGTATTTGGGGATGATTTGGCACATGTGGTGGATGTTGGGCCGGCCAGAGCCAGGGCTAGGGCTTGGGCTAGTGCCAGCACCGCACCCGCATCACCGCCAGCACCAGTGACCGCACCTGCATTCGCACCAGTTCCCGCGCCAGCATTCGCACCACCGCCCGCACCACACCTTCCTCCCTCTCCTCTACCTCTCCATGTTCCGCAACTCTCCCAGAATTTTCAAAAGATTCAAAATGTCTGCCATTGAATGGAACGTAATTGTCTATGACAAGCCAAATACTGACAGAACCGAAGTCAGACCTGCTCACTTGAAAGCTATCGCTCCAACGGTTAACTCAGGTATCGTCAAAGCTGCTGGTGCCATCTACACCGACGAGACCAAGACCAAATTCGCTGGGTCTACCTTCCACTTAATTGCCAAAAACAAGCAAGAAATCGTTGATTTTTTGAAAAAGGATCCTTACTATGAGGCGGGGATTTGGGACGTGGAAAACATTTTGGCTTATCCCGTAGGAATTGCGGTGAGATTACCCAAGAAGCTTGAGGGTACGGACGCCAGCTTGTACGAGGTTTAGGCTGATAGACAGCTAGGCGTAGATCGGCGTAGATAGATGTAAAACGAAGTACATAGGCGTAAACAGAGACAGACACTCGTCTTAGAGGCAAAGAACAAGTAAAGAGACAAGAGGCAATGAGCGGTGCTCCCAGACTAGTTACTCTATCGTATAATGCAATCTAAACACTTCTTAAAGGCGCAAAGTATTGAATATTTTCTCTTCTTGGTCCCAACTCTTGCAATTTAATCCCAGCACCAAATTGGTTTCCTTCAGGTGAATGGGTTGGAATAAGGTTGGTAGATATGGCAGTTTCAGACATTCTCTTATATTGTCTTTGACCTATACCACCTTTATCTCTCATATAACCTTTAATAAATGATGTTTGATATCTTTTTAAGTAGTTTTCGGATCTTAAGTTGATTCTATCTTCGACTTCGTTATAATATTTTGTTTTGACGATGGGGTCGTTACCATTTTTATGGTTTTTATAGAGCATATAAGACACACCGGAGAAGATGGCAAAGCCAAAGACTTTGGTGAGGTTGATTTCTGTTTCTTTTACAGGAGTGTGGACATGGTCTGAATGATGACTATGGTTGCTGTTGAATCTTTTAAAGGTATTCAAAGCTTTGATGGAGTTCTTTGACCTAAACATTGTAATTATCTTTAAGATGGTTGGTCAAAATTTTCAGTGCGACGAGGTGAGGCCGGTGCACCAGGTGTACGGGTGTGATGAACCGGAGTTATGGGGTTGATGGCAGGTATGGGAGGTGTAAGGGACGGTAGGGGGAGATATGGGAGATGATCAGAGAGGCAAAGAGATAGAAACAGAGAAAGAGATGAGATAGCCATTGAGAGAGAGATGAGAGAGCCATTGAGAGAGAATTTGAGAGAGCCATTGAGAGAGAATTTGAGAGACAGCCATAGACTGAGACAGTAGACAGAGACAGCCATAGAAGCCATAGACAGACACAGCCATTGAAACCATAGAAGCCATAGGCAGCGACAGCCATGGAAGCCATACACACCCATACAATCCATACAATCCAGAGACATCCACACCAGCTCGTACATTAGCATAAACTACTCAAAGCCCAAGTCACGTGACCTGGATCACCACTCAGCAACAGCCCTGTACACCGCCGGTTAGCATCTACGTGGCCCCAAAGAGCCCTGAAAAAGCCCCCAAAGAGCCCTAAAGCACCCAACAGTACCATCAGTACTCAAGGCACCCAAAGATCACCAGCACAGGGCCTAGTAACCAACGCTGATCAAATAACTGGCCAATTTTTCAACAACAGCAGTAGCATCTCCAGCAACAATATTAGGCGGATAATGGGCAATTAAAATGGCCTGTTTGGTACGAACACACACAACCCCTTGCTCATTCAATTTCCCATAAATTGATCTATCGTCAGCCCTTAAAAGGAAATATTTTTCCCCTAATACGTGGAGACCAGTGGCCTGTAATTGGGAAGCATCATCAAAACCTTTGGCGATTTCACCGATTTCTTTGGCGTCCAATTGGAAGTTGTTCGATTGGGCCCAGAGAGAGTCACCTGCTCTGGAATATAAAGCAGCCTTATCAATTTTACCGGTGCTAATTAAGTTATCAGTGTAAGCTTGCCACGACATGGTTATTCTTGAAAAATCGGTTAAGGATTTCGCGTTGGGGGAAAAGTGAGGGGTCGTGTGGCTACCGCTTTTAAGAAGTCGTCGGTTCGTTAAGAGAAGAAGAGATGGAGAGATGAAGGAGGTTTATGGCGGATACATTACTACACACGTTGTTTCTTCTTTGGGGGCTCGACGAGCTCGATGTCGCCGTCGATGGTCATGTCTTTGGCGACCTCGGCCACACCGTCGGCGTCGGCATCGTCCTGTGGTGCTTCTTTTGCAGCCATTTTTTTGGGCCTAAGCGAGATGTCTGGAAGACTCAAGCCGGTGTCTACGTTGATATAGAGCTCCAAGTTTTCCTTTTCGTCGTCTTCATCTTGTACCAATACCACTTCACCTTTGGCGAATCCAATTTCTCCTAGTGATTTATGGATATTGGCATCGAAATCGTAGTCGTATATCAACTTTGAGTTACCAATAATAACCGAAATTTCTTCTAATTCGTATTTTTGTTTGATCATATCCACAATCTCTCCAAGTTTGACCGATTGTAATTGGTCAGGTCCGATTTCGAGGATTCCCCTTGAAGAATTGGAACAACTGCCACATTTGGTATTGGGGCCAATAAGTGACGCTCCCGTAAGATACTTGTTGGGCTTGATACTAACAAATACAGTACTATACTTATCGAAAGAAGGTCTAAGAGGACTATAATAGGGTAGAGATTCAAGCGCTGATAACCCTGAAATAATGGCATTGGTGGTAGCAATTGCAGGAATGATATTCCCAGCTATTTGTTTAATATCAAACTTACTCTTGATATCAATACCAAAGATCCCACTACGTAAGTTGGAAGAGGCTACCACAAAGTCAAGAGTGTCTTCATCATCTTTATCAAATGATATAACCGACTCTTTTTGCACTCTATCAATTAACTTAGCCGTGGCTTTATACAAAACATAGAGATTTTCTACCGTTGTCCATACAGAAGTATCATCCAATTCCGGACTCGAGGCCACCAATTCGTCGAAAACAGGCTTGAAATCATCAAACTGTAACGGAATTGGTTTGGTACGATATTTCCATAATGTTTCAATACGACAAAGACGTTCAATATCATCCTTGAAAATCCTCGACATCATTTGGGGGAAAAACTCATCGATTCCTAAACTCATGGCATTTCTTAAGTTCATAAGTTCGTTTGTTTCATTCATCAAATTTTCAATCTCTTCCTTATCGTCGGTCTCAGCTTCAAGTTTTTTCCTCTGGGCTTCAACTTCTTCAGCACTTAAGGTGGTAGACTCGTCGAAAAGTTGATTAAACAAGAATTCCTTAGCCCAAGTAATGCTGTGAACAGGCTTAGAAGGAGTAGATCTAATGGTACAAACAGGGAAAGTGGTAGGTGTTACCTTAGCATTACACTCAAAGCACTCACTTTGATATGGGTAAATGGGCTGGATTTGACCTTCAAACCCCGTGGTTCCACTTTCCATCAACGGTTTCCGGAGAAACAAACACATCCGATTGACATGACGTCTGGCTTCAAGATTATCAAGAGCATTGTAGATATAGGTGAACTGGTCCCACCATTTGATAGGAAATGTCGAGGTGTCCATGATATTGCCGTGGTGTGGAACCAACTTACTACCAAGATAGTTGAATTTCTGCACGGCCTTCACCACCGTAAGACTTTTGGACTTGTCGATATCCTTTTGGCGGAAAAGGAATTGACGATTTAGGTTGGATAAAGTGATGGTATCGAGGTCCACCACATGGATTTCACCAAAACCCGTCAAAACGAGGTCTTTTAAAAGCTCACACCCAATTCCACCGGCTCCTACCATCAACACTTTGGCGGTACGGATGTTCTGGTACGAGTCTTCGCCCAATATACGTTTCAAATAGGTGTCTTTTGACATGCGCTGGAGATTTTTCAGTGAGATTTTTCAGTCGCTTATCGAGCGATAACCGCCGTAGCAGGCCATGCCACAACACGGTGATTCTCTTACATCTGATCTTGCATTACTACACACTACACAAGCAAACAAAGCCCAACTTCAGCCACTTCGCCCCCTAAACATCAGTGAACAACGTCCATACTCCCTTCAAGTACTGCACAATCTCACTTCCTCCCAACTTGGAGTCCCCATATAACCTGTCTACAAAACTAATTGGAACCTCTGCAATGTTGTAGCCCAAGTTTCTGGCTCTTACAATCATCTCCATCTGGAAAACATAACCTTTAGACTTGGTTTCGGTGATAACCTTGCTTAAAACGTCTTTTTTATATAATCTGAAGGACCCAGTAAGGTCTGAAATATTGGGTCTCAACACCAAATCGGCCAAAAAATTGGCACCTCTCGAGACCAATTTTCTCTTTAAGTCCCATCCGTAAACCCCACCGTTCCCAGCGTATCTAGTACCGGTGACAATGTCGTAATCACCTTCTTTTTGCTTCTTAATAAACTCGGGAATAGCCTCTGGATGGTGGGAAAAGTCGGCGTCCATGATGATTACAAAGTCACCGGTGACAAATTGAAGTCCGTGGACGTATGCGGTTCCTAAACCCAATTTTCCGGGTCTTGGTCTTAATTGGATGTGATTTTCACCAAAGACCTTGATCAATTTTTTGGCGATGGTTTGGGTACCGTCGGGGGAATTGTCGTCGACGATGACGACTTCCCAGTCGATGTCGTTTTGGTCGAAGGATTTTGCCAAAAGGTAGATTAAGATGGGTAAATTCTTCTTTTCGTTATAGGTTGGTAAAATGACAGAGTATTTCATTAGGTGTTATTTATGAACGCGCGAGGTTTGAGAGGAAGTGGTGCGTGTGTGGTGCACGGGTGGGAAAATAAGAATGGCTGCAAATTGTGAACTTGGTTGTACTCAGAAGTGAGAAGGTGGATGAAGGTGGTGAGGATGGGCGATGAGGATGGGCGAGGGAATGGGAGGTGTGACATGGGCGGTTGTAATGAGGGATGGTGATAGTGTAAATTGGGGTTTTATAGGTATTGGGAGGTACTTTGAGGAGGGACGTTAATGGCTGCAAATTGTGCACTTAGGTGCATTGGGAGGTGCTTTTAGAAAAAAGGGCATTGAAGGCATTGGGAGGTGCTTTGAAGAGGAGGTCATAGCGGAATTGTGCACTCAGAAAGGTGGAAGAGAATGTTGGTCCATCAGTGTCCTATTAGTGTCCTATTAGTGTCCGATTAGTCTATATTCGTTCTATATACATCCACTAGTTGTTTAAGTTCAAAGAACTAAACTGGTTGGTCATGTAAGCGTCTATGTTGTAGTAGTAGTATGGGTCTTGGTTGGCTGGGGCCAGGGCTGGCGCCAGAGAGGCCAGGGCAGGTTGATGATTAGCTTGGTGATTAGGTTGATGATTAGGTTGATGATTAGGTTGATGTCCAGCTTGATGACCAGCCTGGTGTCCATGACTGGGCGCCAGAAAAGGCCTGTTATCGCTGTTCTGAGACGACCCAGAGGCGTTTTGCATCAAATACTGGGCATTCATAAGCGGCTGTGGTGTGCCATTAGAAGCACTTCTGTATAATGGCATTGACTTATAGTTACGGTTCATGTTGTAACCCATTGGTTGTCCACTTGCAGTGGCAGTTGCAAGGTTTACCGAATGAATCTTGGGGTTGTTAAGATTCATTGGTTTGGCCATACCACATTTCAAACAAACGAGGTTTTTAGCAAAGTTATGGTACTGGCATGCTTCATTAGTACATTTCCAATCTCCTGCTCTAAATGGAACAGAATTAGTACCATAACGACCTCCATTATTTTGTTGAGATCCTTGGCCAGAATTAGTGTTATTACTATTACCATTACCATTGCCATTGCCATCATAGTATTGTCCATACATATTTAATGGTAATTTGTCATTACTATTGGTTGGGCTTTGTCCTCTATTTGGTAACGATAATTGTTCCTGAAATGCCACAGCACTAGCAGCAGGGAATGAACATCTAAAACATGCAGTTCTACGTTGAAAATTCGAGAATCCACAAGATGGACAAGTCCAATCACCAGGTCTAGGTCTGTTTTTTGAAGCTGGAAATGGACTAAGAAGATCAACAGCCCTATCAAGAACTCTTGTCGAAGAGGGCTGAATTTCTATACATCTATCACTTAAAAGTCTTCCATTTACACCAAGAGCTTCAGCAGCTTCTTCATGAGTACTAAAAACTGCAAACCCACTAATCCCTTTATTTTTACTTTTATTTATAGGATTGGATTGAACGTTGGATTCAAGATTTTTCAACGTCCAAAATGCAATGGGACGAGCTCCTAATTGAATAAACCAACTTTCAAGTTCACTTTGAGTAGTATCTGCAGCTAAATTACTAAGATATAAAATTTTAGACCGTTCACTAAGGAAAACTTTTACATCTTGACTAAGATCATAAGGTTTAGTTAATACCAAAGGATGAGATTCAACAGGAAGAGATTTTTTAGCAAGTTGAATAAGAATTTGGGCATATACATCGATGGTTTTTTTTGCAGCCATTGGCGTAGCACCTGCCACCGCACCAGTCGCAGTGGGGGTCGAAGTGGGGGCCGAGCCGTCGTCCGAGATGCCAGATACGCTGGTAGGTGTAGACGACGATTTTTCAATAACGGTCGAGGCTTCACCGCTCAAACTTGGCACAGATGTCCCTGTAGGCGATGGGGTTGATTTGGAACTTTCTGAACTCAAATCTCGTTTGTCAACCTCTACTTCAAGCGCAGTTATAATGTTGGAAATGGAAGTGGATGAATATGATAATGCTTCTGGATGACTTGTCTGCCATTTGGAGTATTCGTTCTGCAAATCAAAGATCCGTGGATGTTGCATATAAGCCGGTAAAACCACTCCTTTATCTCGGGCTTCTCTGGGGAACTGTACTCTTAAGCTGGAGGTGTCGAAGCATACAAACAGAAACTGTTTGTCGTGGTTTATCACGTTTTCTTGCATGTATTTGTCAAACTGGGCGATGGCATCTTTGAAATACACCGAATCTTTGACCATATCCCAAGAAACGCCGTAAACAGAGGAGCAAAATGGAGTTATTGGAGTATTAACTGGCCTTATATAGATGGTATTGGAGTGGATTACCAGTAAGGTTTCTGCGTCGACGACGCTCCATGAAAACTCGATGACTTCGGCCAAGTCCTTGGTGAAATAAGTATTTGAATCATCACAGGTAGTGGCTATGTGGACCACTACGTAGATGTCAGACATGGTATATTGAAAAATTTTCGATGCGAAGGTGCGATTTGATGGGGAACGAATCTGGCGGCGCGCTGGTGCGTAGGCGATGGGCGCGCCGGGCAAGGCTGGTACGAGGGAGCGATGAGACCCTGGTCGTGTGATGGTCAGAGACGATATGGAAGAAGATGGTATGTATATTTATTGGATTACGGCCAGAAGGGGTTGGTATGTGAGGTTGAGGTCGGCATCGTAGACCTCGATTTGTCCTATGTTAGTTTGGTACTTTCCTGGGGCGATGGGGTCGACTACTTGGTGTAGCTCTGCAAGAACCAAATTCGATTCGAACGGTTTGATGTCCTGGGATTTGGTACCGATTGTCACGTGAAGATAATCGTTTATTACTGGGATTTGAATGGGGTTGGTTTTAGTGTATGTTTTGGTTAAATGGGCTTGTAGACATATTAAACGGTCACATACAATTATATGGTCCACTTTAATATCGGCAAAAATGGTTTCTTCTTTAGTTTGTTTCTTATTTAATAAGTTACATAAAAGTTCCCATTTTTTCAAATCTTTTTTCATACTACTAGAATGAGCTAAAGTAACATGAAACAGTGATTGAACCCGATTTGACAGCTTCAAATGTTGCCAAATAGGATGATTATCAAGAGTGAAATCCAATAATTGAATAATTGGATCATAGCTTATAGATGCTTTAAAATAACTTACTTTATTCTTTGGTTTTTTCCCAAATGTTTTGGTAAACGAAGGTTTATACGCTAATGCTTTATCTACTGCAGAGTTTAAATCTTCATCCGAGGGGATATGGTCCACGGAATCAGGGTATTTTTGTTTTAAACTATTAATTACTGCAAGAGTGTTTTGTTGTGGAGATCTAGTGAAATCCACATCAATAACTAAATCAAAATCATTATCTGGTGATTGCAATACATCAACCGGTTGGAAACGAGTGATAAAACCTTTCATCACTCCTTCAGCAAGTTTACGATCGGTGTCAAACTTGATCGATTGATGGTTATCACCTCTAGCAGCTACTCTATTTTGGGTTATGGTATAAATTTCTTCATTGGTATACTTATCGGGGATGAAATTCAACCCTATAAACACCAAAGTATCATAGAAATCAAGATATCTATCCTTTAAATCGTTGAAAACGGTGAAAAGTTGTTGACGTTCTCGTTTTTGATGATTATTTCTATCACATATAACAACGTCTGAAGTAGTTAATGCTTCTAAACACCTTTCCATCAACAGAAATTTAGAGGAACCAGGAAGATTATCATTTTGTATATGACCCCAACCATAAAGTTGATTTAAAGTCATACCAACGGTTGTTTTCCCACATCCAATAGTAGCTATAGGGATTAAAATATACTTATTTTTGGTTTGTACAGGTGGGGCATTCTTAGCCAATTCGTCATTAAGTTTTAACAAGTTTATACCGGTGGTTTCATCTAAACCTAACCATTTTAAAAACTGTTTACGAGTGTTAATAATTCCAAACCCATCAAGATATCGTTGTTGTTCTTCTGGATGTTCAGAAAAGTATTGTTTGATAAATGACAAATACCGAACAATGATATATCTATCATCACCATAACGCTTCAAAATGGCATCTTGAGGTTTATGTGCAAGATATTGTTTAGTAACTTCTCTAAAATTACGATATAGAAGATATGGTTGTTCGAATTTATACTTGAAAAAAAAGGTTTTATTATCCAATTTACAACGAATTACAAACCCTTCAATTTCACGATCATCCCAAGTCCCCGTAACTTTACAAGAATCAAGAAACTCCATTAGAGACTTGAAATCAGCCATTTGAAACCATTTGACAGGCTTAAACCCCCATTCTTGAGAGAATTCGTCAACTTTTTGCATAGAAAGAGTATGGAAATCAATGGTATTATAGTTGATTCCATGCAAATAGAGCCCTGAGGCCTTACCTTCATACGAAAGAATATGTTCTTCAAAAGAATCATCACATAATTCCGCCACAAGAGTGATATTTAAACTATGTAAGAGTCGTGCAAGGTCGTTCTTCAGCTTCCCTATGGCCTCCAATTGCCGTTCAAGTTGCTTTTCACCTTCAACAGCATGGTTCCGTGTAATATCGTCCCTTGATCCCGTCGAATGCTTCGAACACACCACTATAGACCCCGATTCAAGCCCACTGATGAAGATAATACACCCATTTTCCTTGACTGTGACCTCATACGGACCCTCCGTCTTCTCCAAAACATCCATCCGGGTGGCAGGCACCTCATTGACATTGAAAAACTTATCATACCCCCTCACCACAATAGTATTATCTAGCGTAAAGAGCCCTCGAGCATTACATGGAGTCTCTTGCTTATAATAATCCCACTCCCGGAACTTCCACAGACAAATCCGATGATCCCCAACACTATTTACAAACCGTGTGGCTCCTCCTTTCTTCTTCTTCCCCAAAGAAACCTCCAACTTGTCGAAAAACTCTGCTAATTGATCCGATGAGTCAAGCATCAAAAGTGAAAAATTCCACCTGTTCGCGATATTTTGATATGGTTGATGTTGACGAAGCAGACGTGGCCGTGTTGAACCAGAGTTTGGTTCGAAGCAAAGAGTTGTTTGGCGACATTTCGAAGAGTCTTAATCGAATTTCCAGCAAATCGACCAATGCCTCCAATAAAATCAAGCCTATTTTGAGGGACGTAAATAAGCTCACGTCGGAGCAGGCCCAGATCGAACGGGGGATAGACAAGCTTAGAGAGGTTTCTGGCTATGCTGCCAGGACAAGTAGCTACGAGACCATCTTGAATAACCCTGTGGAGGTGATTGGCGTGAAGAAATACGTCGATACCTTGACCAAACTGAAGGGTTTACTCAAGGAAATGAAGAGTAATATCAAGAGATTTTATGGTATTCTTGTTAATTTTGAAAATCTTATTGATAAGCTGGAGCTCAAGATGTTGGGCCATTACAAAAGCGCCGTTGAAAACGGTAAATATGCCGACGTAGAGATGATTGGGGGTTATTTTAATGGTACAAATTCCCAAATTGACCGGACTTTGGTTAATTCGAGAAGCTCTAAGATGGCTGAATCATTAGAGAAGGTCAAATCGAAGCTTACGTTCAAACCGGCGCCTCGAGATGCCAAAAGCTTGCCATATGAGAAGGGAAGTAATGGGATCAATGAATATTATCAGGCGTTTGTATCTGCTACTAATAAAGAGCTAGACTTGTTAAAGAAGCTTAAACGACCCGAACTTATTGATAAAGTGATTACACCCAGTTTGGATCTGTTTAATACCACGCTTCAAAATCATTTTAGCAAGTTTTTCACCACCACCAACTATGTATTTTATGACGTAATTATTCTTGATATCTCTGAAGTAATTGCCAATCTTATTTCGTTTATCAATAGTTTTAGTGATATATCGAAATTTCTGGTTAATTTGACCATTGGAGCCCTTGGGAATGAGTTTAAAACTCTTTTCAAAAACTATTTTACGTTTATAGAATCGAGAATTCAAACTGTCGAACGAATTACCGAATTGAATTCTACTGAAATAGTGGTTGAATTGGTTACTAGACTTCGTAAAATGAGTGATTATCCACAAGGATTAGCTTATTTAATTGGGAAGTTTAAGATTGGTGAATGGCTTAATGTTAAACCATTAAGATTCATTGGAGTTTATACTTCAGTTATAAAAACCGAAGTTGATGAAACAAATTTGGTTGGTAATGTATTTAGTGATTTAATCGATTGTATTTTAATTAATATCGAGATGAAATTAAAAGAATACAGGAAATCCAATCAAGGTTATTATCTTGTTAAAAATGCTATTTTAATTGAAACCATCATTAATAGGACTGCTAATTTATATGAAATTATTGGTACTATTGGTATGGAAAGAATTTCTAAATTGAAAAATCGGTTTTTAAAACTTTTCATGGAAGATTGGAATTATGCTTCTTATATTATTATTAGAGATATGACTTTATTAACAACTTTGGGCGCTACAAATCAATCTTCTGAACTTTCATCAAAAGAAAAAGATCAAATAAAGAAAACTTTTGAAACTTTTAATGATAGTTGTGAAGAAGCGATTAAAAATTATGAAAAATTCAATATTTCTGATCCAAATCTTCGGGGGTATTTGGTTAATGAGATTAAGAAGATGATTATAAATGCTTATTTTAAGTTGTATGATAAATATGGTACGAGTGATTTTGCAAAGAATAAGAGTAAATATGTGAAGTATAATAAGATTGAATTTGAGCGTATGTTGAGTGAGAGATTAGGGTAGGATGATGGTGATGGTAGGAGGAGGAAAAGTACTATTGCTGGTGATGGTACGATGGGGATGGTATTGGGGGACGCCTTCATTTGGGTGGTGGAGCACGTCTTCACTTATGTGATGAAGATGTTTTTGATGAAGATGTTTTTGATGAAGATGTCGGTAATTATAGTTCTATCACGGCGGGACTCTACTACGGCTTTCCCGCCCGTACAGGATCGTAACCACGTCTCTCCTGGTACCATGGTCCCCTGTAATTTCTTCTATTTAGGCGGTTCTTTGCACTAATTTCATTACCAAGGCGTTATTGCCCGGCCAAGAGATGGCGAACGGAGTTGTATAGCTTTTGAACCTCCCCGGCTACTGTTCATACCCTGTAGAAGTACTTCGGCTCAATCTACTGGCGCTTACTTACATACAATATATATTGTGGTGTTATTTGTCGTCTCTCTTATTGACCCATTGTGTTTATTCACATTGATCACATGATCGTTCTAAATAAAGTAACATCCGGTTGACAATTATACTATTACGCCATATATATAAATATCATATAGGTTAAGTAATAAACGTAAACAATACTCTTACAATGAATCTTGTTGTGTACCATATTTAGTGCCAAGCGTCAACAGGGCATGGTGGCAGATTTCGCCGAAGATAAAGGTTAATGCAACGTCATCATTTACGATCAAGGCTTTATTAGAGAGTGGCTTAATTAATATAGGCGGCGTTTTTATGTTTATTAATAGTTACTATACAATATATATATATTAATAGCTATTAGTTGTAACCAACCCAATATACGGAATTAGTAGTTGGCGGTTACCACGGAGATAACTTCGTACGCCGCACCTAAATTGTATCAAAAGCCCGCGATCGCCGCATGTCACTTGCCAAGTATTGATATATCCAATCGGGCTAGGCACTCCTATTCCAAGCTTATCATGCCAATGTTGTCCCTATAGAATTCTTAGGAACATTAATATGATAACACGAGGATACGAAACATATTTATCATACTCATTGTAATAGATAATTCTCTCGTTTATATTACTTAAGCCTTCAGGTACGTCTAACCAGAAAAAAAAATGGACACGTAACTACCTCCTTTCCTAGTCCGATACAATTTCTAAAAATGGCAGGTGTCACCATGAGATTATAATAATCGGTTTTGTGTCAGTTTCTATTTAGTCGCCAAGATCGAGTTTTATCGGTCAATTGACTAAATGTAAGCGGGGAATACGAATGCCAATGAACATAATTTACTGTCCACCAAGTTGTTTGGGGTTATTATACTAAGTTTATACCCTTATCACCACCATCTATAACAATGTCACCATATTCGCTAGTAACTGGGGATGCATTCCTGTACGCAAGCATCTCCTATTTGGTACACTGCGCCTTTAGTTTTCTTGGCACCCTTGACAGAATGTGTCAAACCACTCCTATTTAGATACGAATAAATAACAACTGATGCTTATGAACGTATTCAATTACAAGAAATTAAGTCTATAACTTATAACAAAGTGTTTGCGAAACTTCAACATCTAATCAATAATCCTATACGAAACGGCTTATGCGAATTAGTTCTTGATTGGGAAATAGAATTCCAATTTAGCTAAGAAAAAATCGTCTCAAAAAAAAAAAAAAAATTAACAAGAAATGACAAGAAATTTGACAGGATATTTCTTGGACGATTGTATAAAATGTGATTCGTACCCATATTTTGGTTACCAATAAATTTGTACCCAAGTACCCAAAACATATCAAAAATGGATAACAAGGTCGTTTTACCACCAATAAGAGATATTTTAAATAATAACTTAACTTATCATATACCAAGTTATCATAAGCCAACTATACCAACTATTAATAGCCAACAATTTAACAAGCCATCAGTTGCATTGCCTCCAATTTCATCCGAATATACCTATAGATACGCCGATGCTACCTCAAGAATGAACCATTCGTTAGGACAGCACCACGCTGCCGCCTTGGCCCAGCACCATCCGCACCAGCACCAGCACCACGTCCCGGCACCATTACCGTCCGCCTTGTCTAATAACTATAATAGCTTACCTACAAGTTCTAGCTCTGAAAACTTATACAAGGTTAATTCCAATGAAAGTTCTAAAACAAGAAACAGCTCTGTCTCTAGTACCAATCTGCAAACAGAAAAGCAAGAAAAACGTAAAACCAGAAACAATTTACCAAAAGAGACTACTTACATTTTGCTTAAATGGCTTAATGAGCATTTAAATCATCCATACCCTAATTCATTTGAAAAAAGTCAATTGATGATGAGTACGGGATTAAATCAACAACAATTATCTAATTGGTTTATTAATGCTAGAAGAAGAAAGATAAAGATGTTAAAACAACAGCAAAATATCAGCATATGAGAGTAGATTTTGGCATCAAAGAGCCACGTCGAGATTCGGGCCACTTCTGAGTGTTTTACCGAGCGAGTTCGCCACAATGGCGCGAGGTTGACGGGGCACGTTAACTAGACGGGGCTAGTGAACGGTGGACGGGGAAACCGGGCTGGTCGCGGACGGCACGGTACGAGCAGCAACTCATTTGGCTGCAAGCTAATGAAAACTGTAATAAGTAAATCGCCACTGGTTGGTGAGGCGATGATTGAATATGATGTAATTATGAATTGTATGATATAGCGTAACGTAGTGATATTTGTCAATAGTGAATATTATAATAGTACTTCGAGCATTACCCCTATTATCTCTGCATGGTTGGAAGCGTTCGTACTAATAAGGTGTATGATTGCTAGGCGTTTACATTGGGCTGTAGATCTCCTGTCTAGATGACCAGCCAAGACTTTAGTCAATTACGAACTAGCGGGTACGAACCATACGGCGAGATTAGCGATCACCGTGGGGTCTCGATGCTGGCACCATTTTGGCAGGACCTTGGCACACCGTTGTGGCAGGACCTTGGCGTACAGTTGTGGGGCACCCCGGGGTTGTGTTTAAGTTGAATGCAGGCGGACGCCAACCAGTTTGACGGAGGAGGCTTTTATGGGGAGTTATAGATGAATCAGATAATAATAACACCAAGGTTGACAGAGGTTTAGAGTGAATAAGGTGGCGTTAGAGTTACGGCGGCTATATTAGAGGCGAAAGAATATTATTTAGAAGTAGAGATTGGCGCTTGGTTAGGACTTAGGATGGAATATGTACCGATTAGGAAATAACTGTTTTTGGTCTAGACTGGCTTTGTTGGTATGGGGAAATGGATGAGGTGGATGTAAGATGGAGGATAAGGTTAGAGTTGGGATGATAGTGTAAATAGTATTTAGGCGAAATAGATTTACGTTACGATATGCCTGTGATTGGGTGGAGGAGGAGGTAAGAGAGTGGAGGGGGAAGAGAGCGGAGGTAGAGGTGGGTAGGGAGCGGAGGAGGAGGTAAGAGAGTGAAGGGAGACGGAGACAGAGGCCGTTGCGGTGTACAATTAAAGTAGACACCGCCGAAAGGCCTTTAAACCATTTTCATCGAATTCTGCATCTGTCATAGCCTTGAGTTTACTCATAAGCGGCCATTTTTACTCATAGGGCCCAACCATGGCCAGGGCACAGCTGAGTCATAGAGCCTCTAAGCATCTAAGCATCCGAACTATCCTCCCCAGCCTGCTACCCCAGCCCGCTACCCCAGCCTGCTACCCCAGCCCCAGCCGTCCCCAGCCATCCTACCTAAATTTAACCCAAGTCTACACCCGTGCACCACTTGATCCCACCCGTGCACCTCACGCCCACCAGTACACCACCATCTCCAGATCTTCAAAACACCTTCGTCAATTCTCACCAAAACATGCAATCCGCCGAAGCCCTAATCCAACTTTCCGACAGCATCCTCAACTCCATCTCCTCCCTAAGTAAACTAGAATACAACAGAAATGGCCGTAAGTATAAATTCGTAGATAATAGCTTCCAAAGAGTCAAACAAGAAGACAAACATCTCATCATCAACACCGATGATTTATCCATGAAGATGTCGTATATATCCTCTTATAATATTCTCTATAACATCAACAACGGGCGCTTATTTGATACGTATCCCGAGTTCTGCCGCAGTATTATGGGAATGGCACGCCAGATGGAGACTAATAAATGGTTTGAGAACCCCAATGTCATCCATTATACCAACCAGACTGAGGTTTGTAACGTCAAAGAGGCTATCAACTTTAGCCAGAAGATCACCAACGATCATATCGACATGGGTGCTAAACTTATGATGGCCTCGAAGGTCAATTTCTTCCATACGGACCACCATCTTGGTACCAAGATCTACGGTGCTTACCTTATAAGCTATATGAAGCAGTTTTTTGGTGAAGAAAGTATCGATGATCCCGACATTTTGGTTGCTTTGAAGTCGTTTGTTCATTGGGGGAACATCAAATGTGTTCTTTGGAAGCTTGGGTTGCCCAATATGAGTGTTAGTGATGATGAATTCTTAAATTTCAAGGCATTTCCTACTCCTCCGCAAGAATTAAAGGACGAAATTTGGTGTAAATATCCTTCGGGGACCTCTAAATACTCTTTGATGAAAAAAACCTTGTTTTCTCTTTATGAACATGAGTTTGTATCGCTTATACCGTACCCTAAAGACGCCAAATATGATTTGGAATGGTTATTTGAATTGTGTCAAGATATAGAGGCTGACCCTGTCAAATACCATTTAAGAGCAAATACGAAGAAGTTATGTGAAGAGCCAGTCAATACTGGTGATTTGGCTGCAAAATATTCGGTTCAATCTAAACATTTATTGACTCTACTTACGTTAATCGTAGGGAAATTCCATATAAATTATGAGTTTTTCACCAAGAACTCAAAGGTGCCGAGTCTTGAATCGATTAAGGAGCCCGAGTTGGTAGAATTATATAGTGATATAGCTTCTAAGGTTGAGTTTTATACGCTGAAACAATGGAGTTCAGACGATATAGTGTTGAGGTTAGAAGGGGACGTGAAGTATAGTTTACGGGACAAGTTGACGGAGTTGATGGAGCGGTACGAGCTTCGAGCTGAGGTGTAGACAGCCAGACCTAGAACCATGGAAGCTTGTCGTTACCCTCCCAGATAACATCTTCGCCTTCAACAACTCTGCTGGCACTTAAACTAGGGTTTTCAACAACTTCTCCTATAGGCTTTTCCAACTCACACGACCACACGTACAAAATTTTGTAGATTTTATATCCTTTAATACATTCAATGGCACGGTCTAGTAACGTCAACCTCATCTCTTCTTTATCTTCAACATCATCAGCGACATAGATTTTAAGTACAGTAACGGTATTATCACCATTAGCGCTTAAATCATAGGTCCAAGCGATAAACCCTTGTAAAACACCATTTTTCAGCAATTTCAACCCAAATATTTTGGGGTCTACATGGGCCAATTTGGTATTCAACTCGGTTATATCATCAAAATCAACATCTAAATCATTATGATTCAGCTTATAATGAACATATCTCACTCTGGTATGAAACCAATCGACCAATTTATGACTTACATCTACACACACTCTAGTTTTATGATCTTTTTCGATATCACCAACAATCTTAGCATGGAGTTGAGCAGCATACACCTCCATCAACTCTTTAAAGCCATGAAACCCAATGGGTTCAACCTCATAATTTGACTGCAAATGGGCCTCGTCTCTCACTTCCATTGGAAGCTTCAACATTGGTATACCATCACTTTTAAACCCAAATTGTTGATAATATTCGCCTATTTCCGAATAAAGATGCAAAAACCCATCGGGTCCCAACACCTTACAGGCATTATCAACCAATTGTTGAAGTAAAATCTTCGATATACCTTTCCCTCTATATGCAGGATAGACATACACACCACCAATGCAAGCACTCTTAATGGGCGATTCAACAACCGAACCATTTTTATATTCATACTTGGTAGCAGGCCGAACCAACAACTCAGCTGATGCAACAGGAACACCATTATCATCTTTAAGCATATAAACCCGTAAATTACCTTTAGCAATGGAAGTTAACAGAAGTACATACTCTCTAAGAGCATAATCTTCAACTGATAAGACACCTTTCCAGGTAGACCCATTTTGAAAACGGGTAAAGTCAAGATCTTTTCTATCTTTGATTTGGATCAACGTATACATTTTTAGTTAGCGGAAATCTCGGTGGGGAAGACGTAGAAGAGGAAATAGAAGATACTACGTGGATGAAAAATTACGAGAAATCGACTTAAATGGCCGCAGAGGCAGAAGGCAGAATGACTCACCCTTTTATATGGGTGGGTGTAGGAGTCGGGTAATTACCTAATTAAAGGGATCCATGCAGCCATAGGTGTTAACAAACACTAATTGAAGGTAATTACAGTGTACGGCAGGTTATGGAGAAGATATCGAGGCCGTACGTAACCGAACTGGGTGGGGCCAGGTGGTTCTGTGTGGTGGGCCTAGGGGAGTGGTGTCGTGGCAAATTGGGACCCGTTGCGGTGCGAGCTGGACCTGTGCAGGCGGCCCACATACCGCGCACACCGCGCATCGCACCACACCACACCACACCACCAGCGGGGTCTACATCCTCCGCGCATCGTCGATATTTCTCATCGTCTTGAATTAACGTTAGCGGAACAACCATGGAGCTTTTACCCCAAGGCCAAACAAATACCGTCCAAGTATTATGGGAAGATCAAGAGAAAATCAACAAGTTTAGTTCATTAATCAACGAAAAAGACGAATTAACCGCCGTTTTAACCAAATTAAAGACTGAAAAAGAATATCTCGATGACTTAGGAATGGAAATCGAGCTCTTAGATGATGATAAAGTCCAATATAAGTATGGTGATGTGTTCATATTCATGAAAACCGAAAAAGCGGTTGAAAAAATTGAAGAAGAGAACGAACGCTTGGGAGGGGAAATCGAAAAAATAGAGAGTGAGATCGAAGAGTTGGACGAGAGATTGGGAGAATTGAAGGGCCATTTGTATGGGAAATTTGGCAAGAACATTAATTTAGAGCGTTAGGAGAGCGGAGAGTCATGGGATGCCATATGGGAAGCCAATGATATAGGCGGTATTTAGTAGAGACATGCCGCGGTAAAGCCGTACCAGACGGGCCTGCGCCGTGCTAGCAGTGGCACCACAATCGATGCACTAGACACCAAACACCAAATACCATAATTACGTTTCTTCTATATCCAATGGTAACTCAGTACCACGCAATGGTCATTCTAATGACTAACATACTATGTATATATAATAAATTATTCGTATATTACCGGGTAATATTGTCACCAAGTCCGTTATTTCCTATTTGAGCCTCAACATTTGTGTTATCACCTATGACTCAGACTACTTATTACTAATGGTGACAACTTTTACGAGTACAATATTGATAATCACACCTTGACTCTAGCAATAGTCTCTGCTTTATAATCTACGTATTTCCCCAACAATGTTGGCGATCTCATATTCAAAAATCAAGTATTTTTTGCAGCTATTATATGAAAACCAGCATTGAAATTCCTAGTAAAACCATTTATTTTTCTGATTCAAGACCAAATTTACTCTTTGGGACAGTTAATATCAACACACCTTTTGCTAAGTTTATTAATTTCGGTCAAATAAGCTTAATTGGTGAATTAAATTATGAATACTATATTAAACATACGGCTGAAGGTTCATATATTCTACAACTTCGTAAAGATGAACACGAGATCTTTAGAGCTTCTACTAAGCTCAATGCTGTGCAATTGTTTGAGGGGGATAACAGGTTCTACTTCGAAATCGTGGGATGTACCAAGAGCCCGAGTTTTTCGTCTAAATCTGTGAAGGTGGCTTACCATCTCGAGCTAATCATAGACACGGGATTAGAAGTGATAAGAGATACTCTACCTGTACGATTGATAAGAATCTGTAGTGTAGAACCGATATTATTCCATGGGTCGCTTACAAACTACGGTTATTATGAAATATCAATGCCTAATTTCATTTTTATAGGCTCTAAATTTGATTTTGTAATTGGCGTACAGTCTGTACTAGATGCAGCATTAATCGAAGTCAGCATTAGTCAAACTATTACAAGACCAATGGTGCTTAAGAATGAAGAGATGGCAGAAGATATTCATAAGTCTAACAAGGTGATGAAATTATGCAGTTTTACCGACAGGAAGTTTCCACTTCATAAGCGAATAAAGATGAAGCTGTTTAATGGAAAGATTAAGCCATCGTTGGCAACGTCAAAGCTACAGATTGAACATAAGTGGACGGTTGTGATTTTCTTCGAAAACGGTAAATCGTTCAAAATCTGCCGCCCAGTTACCATCTACGACAAAGCTACAGAAGCAACTAGTATACCGCCAGCATACTCATGTGTGAAGTGGACAGATAACATATGTGCACCAGCCTATGCTTGTTTGAAGAGGAAACTGAACCCTTAGCTGAATGCCAAAGTGTAGATATCTGCGTCTATCAAGCCTATATCTAGGGTCTTTTCCCACAAACGACAACCACCAAGAAACGGCCATCACCAAGAAACAACATCCACACACACCGTCGACATCACCCTCTGCTTCTACTATCATATATTATAATACATACACCCTACTCCTCGTCACTATCTTCATACGTAGGTATATCGTCAAACTTTTCTACCTTTGCTTTCTTAACACCATCTCTCCCATCCTTTGGAGGCTCCAGCTTATGCTTACGACTCCGCTCATACTGTCTCTTCTTCCACGCCTTCCCCATCTCTTCACAACTCCCTATTATCTCCTCCTCCGTAACCCCATCTTGTATACTCATCAACACTTTTTCAACAACACTCACGTGATTCCCATTCAACTTATCGTCTCTGAATCTCATCATCTCCCAGTGCCCTGGATTGTCGATTTTCTTTCTACATTCAACAATACGACCTTGAAGCGGCTCATTACGTGCCTTTAATGCTTCCCACTCCTTATCGCTGACGTCAAGGTCCGCAAACTCTTCGTAGTCTTTGGCACCTTTCCAAACTCTCAAGTGGAAAACAGGCTTCGAATCGTAATCTATATAAGTAGAGTCGGGGTCCCGGGGGTCCATATCGGGGTCCTGGTACTTGTTAAACACCATCTCCATCTTATAATCAATGGTATTTTCATGAGCTGGCTTCCATTTAAGCAAAGTCGGGTCGGTACCAAAAACGTATGGAGTTTCAGCACAGGTATAGATAAGACCATCAGATTCATGGAACAATTGGTCTTTTTTACGTAAAACATCGTCGGCATGGTACGATGATGTCATCAACTTGAACCCCACCTTGAACGGGAACTCGGGCGAGTTGACGATTTTCGGGTTTAATGCCTTAAACTTATCAAAGGGCTTCATAATGTTCTCGGTGATGTACCCTAACCTCGTTGGAAGGTGTCTGTTGGTGATATCTTTACCGTTTATTGCCAAAGCGTCGAATATGCAGTACCGGAGATAAGACTGGCTTACGTTTTTTGTCTCTAGAACGAGCTCTCCGTCGAGGAGCGTGCCGTGGTGGTAGGTTTTGGCCTTGGACTCGTCGGTGGTGAGAGGGAAATGGATGTTGGGGACGTAGTAGTAGTCGTTTTCTCGAGTAATAAGGAAAACACCTTCGCCCTTTTGTGGATGGTTGATAATGAACAACAAGCATCGCAAACCGTCTGATTTTTCACATACATAGTAGTCTTTTTTCATCAAGGTTTCTGTAAGATGGTATCTTTCGAAGGATACGGGCTGCGAACCGGGGAAATTTGGAGTTTTTCTGTTGAGGAGGTCGGCCACCATCAATCTGAGTTCTTGGGCCTCTTCTTTGGGCAATAAATCGCCCGGGATGACGGGCATTTGTACTTCTTGAAGCATTGAAGAGGTGAATTTTTGGCGGTGCGAAGAGTTGTTGAGACATCAAGAGTCACGTGGAGGGCACGTGAGTAGGAAAACCTCTTGACCAAGTTGGGGCCCAATGGGCTAAGGAATTGCAGTGGAGGGGGAGGTGTAGTGGGTGGGTGTTTAGAGACAGGAGGGATGTGAGTGGACGTGTAGATGAAGAGACGTGTAGATGAGTAGACGTGTAGATGAGTAGACGTGTAGATGAGTAGACGTGTAGATGAGTAGACGTGTAGATGAGTAGACGTGTAGATGAGTAGACGTGTAGATGAGTAGACGTGTAGATGAGTAGACGTGTAGATGAGTAGACGTGTAGATGAGTAGACGTGTAGATGAGTAGACGTGTAGATGAGTAGACGGGTAGATGAATGGAGAAGAGTATAGAGCGTGGTGTACAACATCCAGTCCCCAGCGATCGGTATCATGCATTACTATACCCCAGCAGTGTATACGTTGGTGATTCTGTCGGAATTGCTGGTGATTCCAAACTGCTCCCCATTAATGGGCTCATTGACTATATGCAAGAATTCTTTGGCCCCATAATCTTCAGGTTTAGGATTATGATGGCATGTTTGACACAAGTAAATATCCCCCGACTTCCACCATTTAGGTGAAATTTGGGCAGAACATTTCCCACATGTCTTTTTACTTCGTACTGGCTTAGGTACCAGGATATTTTCATACTCTATATAGTCTTTTAGCATCAATAAATAATTAAACGCTTTGAATTGTGGACCCGAAAGCTTACCACTATTTAATTTACTCAAATCATCGTAGAAAAGTTTAATTAAAGGCACAGACTCTTTACTAGATTGAGTTCTTTTGCCGATGGTTTGAAGATCATGTACTTCAATATCTTTATGGTCTTCACAGACCATTACTGGCATCAAATTCCCTGAATTAGCGCCAATACGAGCTTTAAAAGCACCAGAATTGTCCGATTTAATGAGTTTAAACCCAATTTTACACCCATGGTACAGACCACATGCTACGTGTGACATCTTGTTACACTCATTACAACCAATTATAGAACCACCTTTTAAATTACAATATGAACATTGATCGGTTGGTTTCTTAATCAATGCTCTATCAATGCTTTGTACTTCTAAATTGGTAGTCATTGCTTGAATAATCATCTTGGTAGAAACAATATCATCATCAATATCGCTCAAGATTTTCTTTAAACTAGTCTGTTTCATATTTGGTATAGTTTTGAAATCCAACTTTTTATACACAAATATTAAACAAGTTACATGGCACCATTTACCTGTATCCCAAATTGGTTTCATATACGCTTTATGTTGGGAAGTGCATAAACCACATCTATAATCAGTAGAATATGTTGGTGCCAAATTATTGACACAACATTCACAGAGCCATTTTTCCAATGGTTGCGGTATATCAGATAAATTAACACCAATACAAGCACAATGGGCATGGACACCACAAGTTCCACAGATTAACATATTATCTTGAATGGATTTGTCAGCTGTATGACATACCAGACATGGTTGTGTTACCTTATATGCTTTTGTTAATGGTTTAGATGGGATCTGTTTATCTTTTACTAGACTTGCCAAATCAACCAAGCGTTTAAGTTTAAGATTAGAGAGGGTTTTATTAAATTGAGAAGCTTTGATATTTAAAGCTGGTAAGCCAGTGAACCCATAGGTATTGGCGTTGCCGTTGATGTCTTTAATACCTTTAACACCGTTCATCTGTTTGGAGCTATTAACATTTTTCCCAGATTTTGTTACTTTAAGTGTAAGCTCTACTGGTGTTTTATAGGAGCTGTTAATAAGAGGATTAATAAACTGCTCAGTGTATTCAGGTGGAACAGCCTTAACAACCGGTGCAACAGGTTTTTTATCAACCACAGCAGCCTTTTTAGGAGCTGAACCGTCTTGAGATTCAGATTTCCGTTTATTAGTGGGTTCATCCTTAACTTTGGGTTTATCAGCAGTCTTTTTCTTAGGTGTTGGAGCGGCTGGTGATTTCTTTTTGGTCTGTTTCTTTGGCTTTTCAGCCTTTTCAGGTTCTACCACTCCACCATTTTCATTGGCTTGAGAAAGAATGGTTTCAGAATCTTGTAAAAGCTCATATTCTATTTTACGTTTCATATTTTTATTAATCTTCCGTTCAATTTCCAACGGATCCTCCCATACAACAGCATACCTTCTCCAAAGCTTAGCACAACGGAAACAAAGTCCCGTGATGTTCAATAGTTTCAGTTTAGATTCAACAGAAGTATCAAACCCAGTTAATCTAAACCATTGAACCGACTTCTCGGTATTACAATGCTTACATACAAACTTTTTCTTTGGTGCCTGGTCGTTATTATACGAAGACTCATCGTCATCTTTGAACAAGTGAAGTTGAGATTGAGAGCCTTTTATATCCAGTTGGTTTTGAAGCTTTTTCTTAATTCTGCCTTCAAAATTCCCCCAGATTTTTTGTCCATTTGGAGTTTTCTTCCAATTATAATAGAATCTAACTATCATGGAACATGACTGTGTCTTAACGTGTTTGAAAACAGGGTAAAGTTCACTTCCATATTTCTTAACCCCATCTTCAAATTTTTTGATTTCTTCATCAGAGAAAATTGGTTCATTAAGTTGCTTTTTGGTAATTGATTTGGACATTTTTAATGCTTTATCATAATCACCATCAGCTTTAATCCAATTTAAAGTGATTTTATCAGCGAAATTTGGAGAGTTTGGTGACATTTTTAATTTTGCAGCCACTGATTCACATTCTTTTATATACTTATCATGAGTAGAAAATGAATCAGCGACATCTTTATCTAAAGGTTTCCAGAGTAAAGTACAAGTTTCACCTTCACCATCATCAATACCTCTTTCTATATAACCCTTTGGCCTTGGTTGAAGCCATTGAGGAAACTCTTTAGGTGAGATATCCTTAAATTCAGAGGGAATTGGTAATGGAGTCGGTGCTGGTTCCAACAGTTTTTGCTTTTTCTTCTTGGTAGTAGTAGAAGAATTAGGATCAACAGGTGGATCATAATACTGAATAGGATGATCTACATATTCAGGTATGTTAGTTGCTTGATGCTTAGCACCTAAACGAGTAGATGCTCTAGGATAAGGAGACCGATCATCCAAATCTACAGCATCCTCTAGTTTGGAATGAAGTCCCATGTACCTCATACACCATTCCTCCTGTAATCTACGAGCTTCAAGAGAGTTAATTTTATCTTTTTCAAGAAACTCTATAGCCATAAGTTCATATTTAGGTATGGTCGAAGCAGGAGATTTTGACAGTTCAGACATATCTTCGTCTTCATCATCTGATACAGCGTATAACAACTCTTCTTGATTCGTCAGCTTATTGTCATGACTTAACATAAGAGTCTTTTTGTTCTTATACAGCTTAAGATGTTTCTTTGTACATGCTACACAATGCCAACTGAAACCTCTACTAGGTTTCTTTAAAAGTGGTGGATCAAGACAGTACATATGGTAAAAAGTCTTACATTCAGCACAGTTGACCGAGTCTTGGCTCGAACACCACTGGCCACACACATCACAATTACAAGAGCTCAGTTGAAACCCACTGATTAAAAACTTGGACATTTGTGGTTCGGTGAAGATATATTCAAACCGTTTGTTTAATGCTTGAAGAAAATTAACCGATTTTTCATTTTTGGAAATTTTCAAGAGGTAATCAGTACTCAAAATGTCGTAGAATTTCATCATATATCGGTCGTAAAGCTTGTCAAAATAGAAATGATTGGGCATTTTAACAAACTCATCGATATTATCGATCTCCAGCTTGTGTTTAACCGTAGCCACACCTCTAAAACTCGTCAATGGACAAGTGTCAGAGTGCATGGATGCAAATAAGAGTCTAGATTCGTTCAGCGCTTTAGAGATATCACGAGGTCTATAGAACCATTGGATTTGGAATTGATAACTTTTGACATCGTTTGGTGTCGGTTGTTTCAATTTCGACTTGAATCCCATGATTCTACCTATATAGTAAGGTTCACCTGGAGGCTCACTTATCATATAGATATAATGATTTTTTTTCAATATAAGGCCCTTTTTCTTGGACTCTTTACCAGTAGCATGCGGCGACGGTGGTTGGTTGGGACAAACGAGCGACTTAGATTCGAAATCTATATAAGCTTTGTCCAAATTTAGCTTGAAAGAGAAGTAATCTTGAGGTTTTGGAGGTGCTTGCCAGTTAATTGGGACCTTCAAATTTGATTCGGCCGGCGTTGGCGGTGGGGGCTGGGACGGAGATGGTTGTGATTTTTTTGTTATTTTGACGGGATCTTCGAAGAAGGCATTATCCAAGGTATCATTATAGGATTTGTTCTCTGTAGCTTTTCTTCTAGGTCTTGACATTGGTGAGAAATTTTCCGTCGCATGGGTTAGGTAGAGGTGGTAGAGGTGGTGGGAGGGTGCGGCGGCGGTGGTAGGACGGGGGACGGGGACGGGACGGAGGACTGAGAGTAATGTGGGTGTTGGTTTGAGTTATGTGTTTGGGATTGGATAGAGGTGGGAGAGTATAGGCGGGAGGTAGAGGCGGGACGAGTAGAGAACATAGGCAGTAAGTACAGAGTAATACGGTGAAGAAAGAGCGAGAGAGTAGATAGGAGGCCTGCGGCATGGGACTCGGACAAACCGGTGACAACCAGAACAGACGGCGCAGTAATCTATGCAAGCTTATATTATAGTACATCATGACAACATTCTCTCTATACGTTCAATTTCCTGTAAATCAGTAGCGGCCTCAAGCTGGGCCCGCAACTGGGCCCGCATCTCACCAGACATCTCTTCCACTAAGTCGTCCACCGCAACTGTTTCAAACAATTTCTCACTCTCCATCCGCTCTTTTTTACCTATTTTACTGAAATCTATGGTTTTAAGACTCGGAAAGAGGTGAATGAGTATTAGTCTATAATTTTTCACCTTACTTATTGGGTTATTGGCCAATATTAAATGCTGTAATTTGGGGAATTTCCAACTTAGCACGCTATTAAGACGGAAATTATCGTTCATGGCCACTAAACTGTGTAAATTTGGCAACATTGAGCTGTCTATCAGATTTAATTCGGTGTTATTTGAGAGTAATATAGTCTCTAATTTTTCACTTGGTGCGATGAGATTGAGCTCGATAAGACTATTATTGGTGAGGTCTACGGCGACGAAATTGGAGGGGATTGTGTCTACGAGGGAAATATTGGAGTTACGTAGCAGGAGGGTTAGTTGCTTGGAGGGATTTAAGAATGTTGGGGCGTTTTCGACAAAGGTGTCGGATAGTTTCATTTTAGTTGATGTGGTGATGGACCCGCGGTGAAGGACTCGCGGTGAGTTTGGTCGGGTGGTGCACCGGTGGAGCGGGGGTGGAGAGTGGAGAGAGCGAGAGAGAGCTGGCACGGCCTAGTACGAGCTGGCACTAACTGGCACCAGCTGGCACCAGCCGGCACCACACTTCCTAGAAACTTCATTAACTAAATATCGTAACACAACTAACACACCCGTTCCCCAATACCTCCCAGATGATTCCCTTATGACAGTACAACCGCAGCTGTCCCCAATCGCTCGTCTCCGTCAACGGAATCACCCCCATGTCAATAACCTCAGTCTCTGATCTATTCAAGAGAATAGGCTCAGTCTCAAACCCTTTCCTCTGAATATCTTCAAAATAATCAACCTCTGTACATATATAATCGTCACTACAAAACAGCGAGTTGTCAGTAGCTCCAGAATAGATCTCGTAATTGCATTTGTTCCAGTGTCCGAAATTACTACTCTCAATGAGATTACCATTATGTAACACCATTTTAACTAATACCCCAGTATTTAAATCGTAGAGAAAGTCGATTCCATAATCATAATAATTATGAAACTTAAGGATTTTACTTCTATTTATCGCAACAGAGTATTTGTTATGGATCAAGAGTCTAGAATCAAATTTGTTAAAGTAATCGTTGGGTGGACCGAGACAATTGAGGATTTCTTGCTGACTAGTAACACCAATGGTGAACTTATGTTTCAAAGATGGCGTCTTGAGTTCGATCTTGCCGCCAGCCAAGTTAACTTTGACGCTGACAGACTTATCGACGGGGAAACGAGAGATTTGGAGGGATTCCATGACTTCTTCGTAGGTTTTCTGGCGAAAAATCATGATTTCATGGCATCTAGGAGGCTTTTCAGACGCCAACAAGTCTTCTAGAGAAGCAGGGGACGAGGAGATTGGGAATTTGAACGAAATTCCCGGATAACTAAGCATATAAGTGGAGTTTACGTGGGTTCCAGGGTACGTGGGACCAAATATCTTGTTATATATGAGGTTTAACGTCAACCCACAGGTCAAATTCGATAATTTTGTGTTATTATAATGGAAATTGACGTTTTCTGTGTCCAAATCGACTTCAATTAGCACCAAAATGTCGTTGGTAAACACTAGGGAGATGCCCAAATGGGTGAGGTGGAGCTTTATGGGGGTATTGAGGTAATTTTTTTGGGAGTAGGTGAGGTTTATCTGATGAGATTTGTAGTGGTTGATAACGTGGTACAAGCTAGCACCTAATTTTATGGGGCCAATGCCTTCGCCGGGGATGATTTGGTGTGACATGATAAGATAAGGATCGCGATAAGTGGTGATGCGTGCGAGGTGAGAGGGAAACGACGCGGTGTCGTGCCGTGTCGCGCGGTGTTGCGGTGTCGCGCGGTGAGCGGTGGGAGGGTGGTAGCGATGTCGTGGTGGGAAGGAGGGAGAGGTGTCGCGGAGAGGAAGGGATGTCGCCGAAGTTAATGGGAGGATGGCAGCAGATTGGGGCAGGATACGGAGGCGGTGGTGGTGTGGTATCTCTAAGGAGTAGCGGTGAAACATGGATGTCCTGTTTCAGGTAAGCTTGTGTGCATGTGGCTGTTGCGACGTGTTATTTTACGACATCGTCTTCAGCTTCCTTTAGCTACTACGAGATCCACTAGCGGTGCCAGGTGCACGTAGCAGTACCAGTGCGCACCACGAGGCGCCGCCACGAGGATAGCATCGTATCAGCACACCTTTAGCGCGTAAAACGTATCCGCACCACCGCACCAGCCAAGCCATCAATTGCACCAGCCTTGTGCCTATACTGCGCTACTGTGATACTGCGCTACTACAAGATCACTATACTACATGCTATTGCACTAGTACAACCTTACTGGCGGTTAATTTACTGCTCAATCTACTTACTGGTTGCTTATAATCTCATATTTCCACTCTACCCCCTCTTCCCGGTCCTACTGACCCCCCCTGGCATCATATCAAATTTCTTTTACACTCATAAGCTAAAATAGGCGTGTTCCTACAGTTACTCAGCTATCTACTCTAATTTCCATTACACCTCTTTTAAACCAGGATACAATTCATCCGTCATCCTATCGTAAATGCAATTTATTGCCTGCTAATTAATTAAATATCCATTCTACAAAATAACCACTAACCTTACTATCCCCTTCCTCTACGCCCATACTCGCCTTGTTTCGCGGGAACAATGGGTTCTATCTACGCGAAGCATCGTCCGGTATCGCAGGAGGCATGTACATACTTCCAACATAGCCCTAATTATAATCCCTCCACTTCTGAAAATCGTTCATACCATTTAATTTCATAAGACTATAAGTCCTCAATGTTCATATTCTTCTACATACAGTCATATACACGCTCGTAGTTCATTATTCGTTAACCCTATTCATTGTACTAATCTCGCACCGTGCGTCGGCCTCGGTTCCGCGTACCTGTAGAGAAGTTTGTCGGCTATTAATGACTAACACGCCAATAATTGTTCTATGACCACGACTTGTTTTATTTCCGAATTCTTTCTCACCTCCTATTGTTCTAAACTCCATATTAATTACTTAATCGGTTTAATTATTCTTCTGTGCTTAATCTTAATTAATAAAAAAATTTTCATCAGAGCATATACCTTAATTTCGATGAACATCAAAGCTTATTCTGGCGGATATATCCTCTGGAGGTCATATTCTTACATTATGCAAGCAATCCTGCAAACAATCTATAATTCAAACCTTAGATAGCCAACGTAGCAGCACTGTTATAAATATTACTGCAATAGGAAGGCGGAACCCCCCTGATATCGGGAACAATAGTGTGTTTGTTCATAGAATGTCCGCCAATGCCCAGTATCAGGGAGGTATTTTACAACAGGACACCTGTTTCGATAAAGAACGTTCGGGGAACTTGAAACCTTCAAATCGTGGAGTAAGTTCCAAGGCTCAAGTAATGTTCAAATTAAAGTTTCCTATGCCGACACAGATCTAGTACCAGATCTCGCACCACCTACAAATATCGGCGGTCCCGACAGTTCTGCAGGGCCTAGGCGAGAATTCTCTTAAACCCCCTACTGATTTTAGCACCTTTGCAGCGCAAATTCCGCTCTAGCTCGCTCCAGGTGGTACCAGGATGTCCCTGACCCCAGGCTTTCTTTATCACAGTATTTACTATTCATAATTCATGGTATTAATGTTACATATCTATACATATTAGCTCTAATGGTTGAAAATCCCTTTCTTTTCTGGTTGTACCTTAGTACTGAAAATCGAATCGACATCTGAATAAACCCTTGTTAATTGGTTTGTATCCTTTTCATCATCATCATCGCTGTAAGATATTGGATCATTTTCATATAGTATTTCTGAATTAGTAGTTGATGGTGAAGTGAAATTTAATTTATAATCATTAAATCCAACATCTTCACCAGAGTAAATAGAATTATTACGATCTTTCTTAACATGTGTTCTACTATATTTCATTATCTCATTTAAGTCACTATTACAGTCGTAATTGAAAGTATGGGACTTTTTTCTTTCGGATTTAGCAGATTTATCCGATGTTATAGAAACGGTATCAGAGTTTGATATTTCATCTATTGACTTTGGAGAACCTTTTTGAAAGATATTAAATGATCTAGTAGATTTTGAAGATCTTATGCTTGGTGCACGGGTGGAAGCAGAAGAAGATACACTTTGATGTCTGTGCTTTCTGTTTTTATTTTTTTCAACTTCTTTTTTCAACTTTTGTTGAGTTTGATAAGAGACGGGTGGTAGTAAATAGAAGGACATAATTTCTTTACATAAATTTGGGGATTTCACTCCCTTAAATATAATGGAGTTGTAACAATAAGTTTTATCGTGGGCTGAACCTGTGCAAACGGGATTTTTATTTTTTCCTTTCCAGTGAAATTTCATAGTGCCCTTGTTCAGAAAACAAAGAATTTTTAACATAGTAAGCTACCCTGTATTGTTATTGTCAAGTGAAATTGACTATATTTAGGCAAATGGTTATTTATTTTTTCTTAATTAGGAAGTACCATTTAAAATAGAATAGACGATGAACTTTATCAAAGACATTAAACTCGCTTAATCAGTTTGTAATGGTATACTTGTCATTAAGTTGGAGATTGTTGAATATCCAATTAACTACCGATTATTTTTCGTAATATTTTTCTATATAAGTATAAATTAGAGTTTAAGGTGGTGTGGATGATTTCGAATGCTAGTGCGATAGGGCCTGGCCTGTTAGAACTGGTGGTCCAGGCCGCACTGAGGTAGTGGCTGGTGGCAGCTTTTACCGGAGGAAGGAGTCAAATTTACCACTAGATCGTGCGAAACTTGATTCGGTACTAGGTTAGAAAAATGTCTGATGTGCTAAATGTGGAAGTTAGCGTGTTACAGGACAGAAACAAAGTGTGGTTACATTACCTAGGAAAGCGCAAGAAGGGGACACTTGGCATATTTAATTTATATGATTTTTGCAATAAACTTTTTACCTCTAGTGCATTGGCCGGATTTGTTGCATCTCGTAGAGATCTGAGACGAATATGAAACGGGTTTATGTAACATTTAATTATAAGATCTTACTTTACATCGATGATGTTGGTCACATCAAAGATTTTACAATTTTTCTATTTCTGCATATTGATTCTCTCGTCAAAATGTCTGTTTTCTTTGCATGTTGACAATACTACGGTGTCGTATCTTTGGTTCCCGGGGTTGTGCAGTTACCGATCCGTAGTAATAGTACCGACACAATGGGCCCGCGATTTGCACCATTATTACCGATATCGTGCTGCGATTGTTGCCGATCTGGCTCTGCGATTGTTGCCGATTTGGCACCGTGATTGTTGTAAATCTCGCACGACGTGGTTCGGGAGCACAATGGTTCTAGAGAAAGTTACAATGGACCCACGGTTGAGCACTACAATATACATTTTACCTTACTACTATCTCTAGTACATCGTGACTGACGAACAATGTCTTTAGTTAGCGTGCAATATTTATTGGCTGTTTAGTAATGCCACCAGTCGCCAAGTATGCCTCTAATTAGTATAAAATGCTTATTGATCTACTACAAGAATAGGCATCGACAACACAATAGGCCGGTATCGCTCGTTAAAAGTAGCTCAATAATAGTAACTCGTTAATAGTATCTCGTTAATAGTATCCTTACTTTATATATTAATCATTACCTAGGCTTCTTTACTTTTATTATCACTATCACTTACATCTTTTGGTACTTCACCTTCTATTGGTTCAGGTTCAGCTTCAGGTTCACGTTGAACTTCTTTTAATTTACTTATTCTGGCATCAGTTGATCTAACTGGCTCAATTAAGTATGGAAGATGGTCTTTAGCTTCTTCATCATCTTCATGGTAAGCAAATTCACCAATTTGAGCTAAATCAGTACCTAATAATTCTTCATCTTCGTGTAATCTTAATCTTAATTGTGGAACAAAATCCATAGCGTATAAGATAATAGCAGTTACAACAAATGACCAAGCAGCAACTGAAACAGCACCAGCTAATTGGTAACCTAATTGTTTATAATGATGGTTCATCCAACCACCATCAATTGGATCACCTCCATTAGCAACAGAACCATCAGATGCAGCAACATAATCAACTGCAAATAATCCAGTTAATACTGAACCTAAGAAACCACCAACTCCATGAAGAGCAAAAACATCCATACCATCATCAATATGTAAGAGATCTTTTAAGTCTACAGCAAAGTTACAGACAATACCTGGAACAATACCAAAAATAATAGAAGTATAAACTGGAATATATCCAGCAGCTGGAGTAACACAAACTAAACCAGAAAGTGCCCCTAAACATAAACCAATAGTGGACCATTTACCACCGGTTCTAAACCAATCGACAAACATCCAAGTTAAACCACCAGTTGCAGCTGCAATATTGGTATTAACATTGGCATACCATGATCTGATGGTAGCATTACCGGTAGAACCACCGTTAAAACCAAACCATCCAAACCAAAGGAACACAGTACCTAAAACAATAGAACTAACACTGTGTGGTTTATATTTTGGTACTTTACCAGTAGCTACAGGGTCGTGTCTCTTACCTAAAACTAAAGAATAAGCTAAAGCTGCAAATCCAGAGTTTTCATGAACTGGACCACCTCCAGCATAATCTAAAGCACCCAAGTTGAATAACCAACCATTACCACCCCAAGTCCAATAAGCAATTGGACAATAAACTACAGTTAACCAAATAAAGAGGAAAACCATCATTGGACCTAATCTAGCTCTTTCGCAACCAGCTCCAACCATTAAAATGGCAGTAACAGCGGCAAACATCCCTTGATAAAAGCAAAATAAGATATCTGGAAGGGTTGTAATTACAGAGGGGGCACCAAAAGTGTCCATAAGACAGAAATTTCTTAAACTACCTAAAAATTGGGATTCATCTCCTGCATGCGAGAAAACTAAAGAATAACCCCAGAAAAACCAATGGAACCCAGTAAGACAAGCAGCCATCATAGAAGCCCATAATAAACTTAAAGCGTGCTTCTTTCTAGAAATACCAGAGTATAATAAACCGACACCTGGAATCATAATCCACACCAAGATCCCAGCAGTTGAGATCCAAGTCATGTCAGCTTTATCGAATTGTTTATTAAGATCTAATTTGAAAATATCACCACCATCACCGGTTTGTGGGAAGTCTGTGGCACTACTCATTATAAAAATCGGTTATTAGACTAAGTATGGATTGAATAGGCCTTTTATATTTTTTTGCGCCTTATCAGTTGTATCGGGCCAATCAGAATCGTTTCTCGTAGACGGGACGCTAGTAGTTTTCAGTTAAAAAAGGTTAAGAATGGGGGATAATAATGGCAAGGCCAAGTGTTTAGAATAATAGAGGATGGCGAGGGTTCGTGTCAATATTCTTGGGGGTTATTGCTTGGTGGGAAGTAAATAAATAGGTGTATATTGGGTAAATAGCGCATACATAGAGGACTACAACAGTGGGTTGTTGTACGGAATTATACAAGGTGCATCGATTTCCTGTCAATGTCTCAGGTTAATACGGCTACTGTGAGGTGACTCATGTAGTTGCCCCGGTACCGGAAACAAATAAACAAACAAACAAACGGTTTAATTAAGCCAGGTAGAATTATTTAAGTGAATAGATAAGAGATAAGGCCATAAGACACGGGCTCAAAATGCCAGGGAAAGGTGGGACGGTTAATGTGGGATTTTTATGAGCTATGTGCAGGTGTCGGTGTTGAAAATAATCGTTAGCCTATAGGAATCGATAGCTTAAGGTTTTACCCCCACACGATCCGTTGATGGGTTAAAGATATTCATAAAGATACGAAAGCTGCCAATGAGATTGACGGTGGAGCGGCGATTTGAACAGAGGGAGACGATGTGCATGTGACACGCAATTATTATTGCGTCGTAGATCTCGATAAGCATTGTAGATAGGTGTAGGGTCCATTCATTGGCCCATATGTTGTCATATACATGTGTTAACGTGTTCAAAATGAACTTTTCTTGTACTCATTGTAAAGGTTAGACACCGGTGTGTATGAACCATCTCATCATACCCAATCAAGAACTGAAAAAATCACATTCTCGGTAGAAGCACGACTCATATTTTGGGTAGCCAATTTGTAGCTCTTCAAGTATAGATTGCTCCACTAAACTTAATTCAATGGCTGAAGACGATCTTATTAATCTTCTTAATCAATTTAAAGCGTCTGTTAACCCCAACAAGAACGAAAAAATCAACGGATATATTGATAATACCATCAGCTATATTTCTAATGCTTATAAAGAGATGAACGAGAGTGAAAATAAAGACGAAACTTCAAAGAAGATAGCTAATGATCTTACAAGTAAATTGGAGAATTGGCTTGAAACTCAAAAGAAAATCCAGCAAGAGAAAGATGAAAAATCGAGTAAATAGTTCGAAAATAATATACAATAGATAAGAAGTTCATAAACCGGAATTCGCAAACGATATAACCGTTAAAAATGCTCTGGTACTTTACACTTTTGGTATGTTTATTGAGTCAAGTGACTTGTCAAGTGGTTTTCAACACCAAATATGATTTAACTGAACCTTTATTTGACTTACATCGTCATTTGGTTCAAATTGAGTCCATTGCTCCCAACGAATATAACGTCGGTGAATACTTGAAAAATTACCTTGAAGATAAAGGTTTAACAGTTGAATTCCAAAAAGTTGAAGATAAAAGATATAATATTTATGCTTATTCAGGAGACACTAGAGACAATAAGATTTTGTTAACAAGTCATATCGATACTGTTCCTCCTTTTATCCCATATAAGGTCGAAGGTGATAAAATATACGGTAGAGGTACTTGCGATGCTAAAGGGTCGGTCGCTTCCCAAGTATTTGCATATTTGGAGATGTTGAAGGATGGAGAGATCAAAGCTGGTGATGTGGCTTTGTTATTTGTAGTTAGTGAAGAAGTAGATGGTGTTGGTATGCGTAGTGCTTCTGATAATCTTAATACTACCTGGGACATTGGAATTTTCGGTGAACCAACCGAATTGAAACTTGGAGTTGGTCATAAAGGTAATTTTTTGGTTAACTTAGAAGTCACTGGGAAGGCTAGTCATTCAGGATACCCTGAATTGGGATTATCTGCTACTGAAATATTGATTCCTCTTTTAAACGAATTCTTGAGTCATACTTACCCGTACGATGATCTTTTAGGTCCAACCACTCTTAATATTGGTAAAATCAATGGAGGTGTTGCAGCCAATGTTGTTCCTGCCAAGGCCACAGCTACAATGTTTTTCAGAGTTTCAAGAGATTTACTTGAACTTAAAGAGTTTGTCCTTAATAAATTAGATAGTGTTGAACATTTGAATTACAGTTTAAGTTATGTTGCTGAACCGCAATATTTAGACTTTAAAGTACCAGGATTTGAATCGATTGTGTTGGCATATGCTACCGATATCCCAAATCTTCATCGTGATTTTGCTAAGAGATATTTGTATGGTCCAGGAACCATTCATGTTGCTCATGGAGACAATGAATTCGTCGCTGCTGGAGATTTGGTAGAGGCAGTTGAAGGGTACAAGAAATTGATCAAGCACCATTTATAGGTAATGTTTACAAAGAGATTTGGGTTAAAGAACCCCGCTATATAGACTTTAACGTGGCTATATGGCTACCAGGTACTTTTATAGAGCTTAACAGCATAAGCCCAGCATAAATAGCAATGTATACATATTTCTATATCTAATACCTGTGGGTATCAAAGTATCAGACTCAAACAATGTACTTAATCTAGGCGCCGTGTGAAACAGAGAAGCAATTGGTATACTTTCCGTCAAAAAGGCGCCAGAGATTGAATTGAGTTTGGATGTTCAGCGAAGAATCCAATGGATTCCTTCCCAAACAACCAAAAACCCTTCAGAAAGTCATATATACTATTATCAAGTATCTATAAACAATTTACTCGACGCTGAAGTCCAAAAACAAGACCACCACTGGCTGTAAACGTTGTGGTGGTGCTCAAAAGTCGTCGACTCCAGGTGAAAAATTTCACCTCATCGCGACCTCATCGGCTCATCTCATCGTATCAAAATGGAACCAGCCTGGAAAAAAATCGGGCTTAAAGTCAAAGACGATACTACACAAGGTATACAACATCTTGAAGATGTTTCCAAAAAGAATGTTAACAAGCTAAAAAGAAAGCAAAACGAAAACACAAAGCCTCCAAAAAGGAAGAAATTGCCTAAAAATGAGAGACCTCCACCACCAATTAAAGACCAATGGGTCTATGTGAAGCAATTTTGCACAGACAAAGAGAACTGGAAGTTCAGCAAGCAGAAACAGAACTGGATACTAAAGAATCTCGAGGATGTTCCTGAGGAATATGAACAATATGTGGTAGAATATCTCGCTACCATGCAAGGTGGTTCACGTGAGAGGCTAGTAGCAGACCTTAAGAAGGTTCTTGAGGAATGGAAGGATATCATGAAGGTTGTTAATGAGAATATAGAGAAGAAATTGGCCGCTAAGATGGAAGGGAAGGAGGAGGAGGTGAAAGAGGTTGAGATGAAGTATAGCGAAGAGTATGTAGGACGGTGCAGGAAGATATTGGTGAAGATGGGGGAGATTGAGGAGGAAGAGAGTAATGAAGCTGAAGAGAGTAACGATGTTGATGAAGGTAAAGAGGAGGTTGAAGGGGGAGAGAGTAGTTCAGATAGTGATAGTGATAGTGATAGTAGTTCAGATAGTAGCTCAGATAGTGAGAGTAGCTCAGACAGTAGCTCAGATAGCGACAGTAGTTCAGATAGTGATAGCAGCTCAGATAGCGATAGTAGTTCAGATAGTGACAGCAGCTCGGACAGTGACAGCGACAGTTCAGACACCGACGACAACTCCAAAAACCTCATCGTAGAGTCCGTCAACGTCCCTTAGTATCATATCTTCACCAACTCACCGCCCGCCGCACCACCACACCACACCACCACCGCACCATCCTCACCGCGCCAAACACCACCAAAAATATACAATCTACGCAATGAATAATTTCCAATCTCTAAAAGACAAAGCCCTCGATGTAGACCCAGATCTTCGTTTCATGGCCCTCGAAGACTTCAAAAAATTCCTCTCCCCTTCAAATCAATACAATATAGAAAAATTCGTCGAAATCCTCTTCAAATTGCTCCAAGACACCAATTCCGATGTCAAATCTCAAACTATCAAGCTCTTCCCCATCATAATTCCGTTTATATCCGAGTCGAAAATCATTCAAATTCTTCAAAAACTCTTTCAAAACGTTCAAACTTCTAATGATGCTGTTTCGTTGATGGTTATCAAGTTGATATTCAACTACAATTTCGAATTTCCATACAATTTGTCGAGATCCATAGTGAAAATTTTCTTTGAGCCGGTGTTAACTTCGTCAATTTCGAACGAAAACTTGGAAATTTTGATTGAATTGGTCAAAGTTTTCGGGAAAGATTTTAAACGGGACGAATTTTTGACGCTTTTTGACTATTTTATCGGCTTAGCTTATAAGAATGTGGGCGATTCGGTGGGGAAAAAGGCTATTTATGGGCTTAATATTGCTTTAAAACACGACATTGATATTGATAATGGTGGGTTTGAGTCGATATTGAGTCGAATTTCCCAGGATGCTGGTGAAAATCTGGGTAATTTTGCTGTTAATAGGGCCAAATTGTCATTAATTGGTACTTTTATTGCTAATATCGACACCTTGAGTGGAGTACAGTTGACTGATAGCTTAGTTAATGACGTATGTGCCGTTTGCCAGCAGTATTTGGCTTTGGAAATCGACGTTGAAGACGTTGATTATGATAAAATCCTTGAGGATAATCTTTTAAAAGAGCTGGCATTAGATATTTTAGTATATTTAGTAAACTCTGGAGCGAAAGTTGATCATTTGCATCAAATAATTGATAAGTTCTTGGTCTATAACCCTACGGGGGCCATGGATGAAGAATTTGATGATGAATTTGACATTCAAGAAGATGATATGGAGTTCAGTGATGACGAAATGCAAAATGAACAAGAAGATTCCGATGACGGTAGTTGGAAACTTCGTTTGAAGGCCATTGAACTCATTCACAAGTCTAATTCTGTTGGGTACCTTGACCAATTGATTAGTAGATTAGATGATCGTAATGAATTTATCTTTAAGAAAATCGTTACTACCATTAGTCTGTTGATAACGTCTGGGGATACCAAACTTGTTGGGCCAATAGAAACCCAAATTGTTTCTAATATCAATAATGAAAACCTTCTCAGTTATCTAACATTGATGGAAACCATTGTGACTCATGGTCTTCATTTTTCAAAGGACTTTATCATTAAGTTTTTTGATTTTTTACAACAAAATAAAAAGAATTTAGAGCTTATTGAAGTGCTTAATTTGATCAACTTGCTTATTGATCAAATGGATCATCAAACAATCGATCTGATTGGATTATCTCAAGGTTTATGTGAGATTATGTCAAAGAATTCCAGTATTGTGATGGTTGTATTGAAGCTTTTCAACAAGTTAATTCGTCATTCACAAGGTGATTTACAAGTATTCGAGGCAATTCTTAACAAGCTTGACGACACAAAGTTGGTTGTGGACTTAAAAACAGAATTAATTAATACTCTTACTGCGTTTATTTGTTATATATCTCTTGACGAGGAAACAATCAACCAAAGTTTCAAAGTTTATTTGAATAACTTGAACTCGGAGCTTCTTATGAAGATTGTTTTAGAAAACTTGAAACAAATCTTCTCGTCTACAAATGTCAATTACACCAAATTCACCCAAAATTCACAATTTTGTGATACTTTTATAAACCATTTAAAAGCATATTTGGAAGCGGGATCCAATAGATCTTGTTTTTATCTTATCATGGAAATTTTCTGTTGCGTTGATTATAATATCGACACTTTAGAAATTCTTAATTTTACTATTAGAGAAGCTAATGATGTTAAATTTGTTAATTTGTTCATTAAATATTTAAAGAAACAAGGTTTCCAAGCGGAATATTTAGATAAAATTATTCATTTGATTAACTTAATTGACGACCAGTACGTTGATGAGGTTGATTTTAGTACTATTGTCACTTCAATTTGTGCCCAAGGTAATTATTTACAACAATTCCAAGATCAATTGGATTCAAGTAAATTGATCAGTATTCGGGTTATTGCATTAATAACTACTAAGACCGGAAATACTGATCAAATTCAACAACAAGTAAGAGTTTTAAATGACTCAATTGAAACTAAATCTCTTGGTAATGATTTCTTAAAAACTTTACAATATTTAAGTTATGTGAACCTCTATGAGGATGTTTCAAGCATTGATTTGAACTCTTTAATTGAATTATTTGATGATTCTGAAGTTAAAGAAGATATTAAAAATCATATTTCAACTTCTCTAGGTTATTTAGCTAAAAATGATTACTCAATTTTAATTGAAAAATTCAAGACAAGAGAAGAAAATGATTTGAAAATCATCAATCTGATTAAAATCTTCTTGAAAAACTTTTCAAACAGTGAATTTGAGTCGTCAGTTTGGAGGATTTTCTTGGATGAAGTGAATGTTAATGAAATCAAACCTAGAGAATTCAAGTTAATTGGAGAGGCTTTGGGGCTTCTCTGTGTTAATGGGAATAAATACGATGAAGTTAAAAGACTTATTCAACTTGAATCGCACAGTATCGGTTTTGAATATTCTCTTTTGATCTTGATAAATCATGTCATATCCAATTGTGATGAAGGTAACTTAATTAAAGAATTGATTCTTGAAAGCTTGAAATTCATCTCAACTATCAATATCGAAATCAAGATTCTTATCATTAAGAACATCACAAGTTTCCTCTTTAATTTCCCCCAAATTTTTGATGAAAATTTGCCTCAAATTATTCCACATGTCTTTGATGAGCTTAAAGCTTACGAAGAGTTTAAGAAAACCATTCCTATGGGGCCTTATAAATATGTTAGTGATGAAGGGTTAGAAATTAGAAAACTTGCATTTGAATTAATTTATCTGATAATTAATAATGATATGGTTGTAAATAAAAATATTCGTATGTTTATAGAAAATATTGTTGAAAAAAGTGTTAATGATAAAGAGTTTGATATCATTATTTTAAGTTACACCAACCTTTCAAAATTATTTGAATTGGATCCGGAGTATCTTGATGAGTTCAATAATATGAATTTACTTATTACTAAATTAACCAACAATTTGAATAAGAAACTTAAAGCTAAAGCTACCAACCAAGAAATTGAAATTCATAATGACCACTTAAAAGCATTGATAGCGTTGCTGAACAAAATCAATATGATAATGGTTAAGAATAACTGGATCGATAGTAACTGGGAAGTTTATTATAATAATGCTAAGAAGGTGAGTGTATGAGCAGTTCACCAACGGAGGTGATAAAGGTGCTGTATATTGCATAAGAAACTGCCTACCTATTTCTCAGGTGTCTCTTTATAAATAGTTAATACAAAATCTTCGTATTATCGGAAAAACTTTGACACAATAAAATTGGCGGCTCGGAGTAACTTTTTTCATCTAGGAAAAACAATTTTACATAAAGGTGGGAATCATCTAGTGTTAGTAAAACATCAGAGCCGCTTATTCGGCACCGAATGTCATTACTGCAGGGCCACTTTTGTAAATCTCATGGGTTGTTGTACCATTATAATTTTATAAAGCGCAAATTTTGAAACTTGGCAGATACATCTTTACATAACCGTTTGTCTCTAATTATTTATTAACCGGTTAGCATAACCCTACTAACAGAGCCCATTCAACAAATGGAAAAAAACATTTCCCAAAACGGATTATAAACAGTGCTAATCGTAACCAAAGGCGGACTTTTTATGCATCGAAGGTTAAGTCAAAAAAATTTGACCCTGGTTAGATGTCGATAAAACAAATCACATACGGTGTTCGATGTGACATTAATTTTTGGTTGCATTTACAATAAATTTTTACAAAGAGAAAGACCCAGCTACATATTTTTATGCTGGGCACATTTTTAATAAAACCGTTTATCATGCATAACCTGTAAAAATACAAAACCCGGAAAAAAATTAGTAAAATCAGCCTAAGGGTCCCATTAAGGCAAATCTACATATTTCGGGACATAATCGATATCATCATCAGCTTGTCAACTTTATAATTACTATAATTCATATTTCACCCACCCCTCTATTTAGATTCTACTTGCATATAGTCTTCGCTTAAGAGTGGTGCGAGATATCTGTCGACGAAAAATCCATGAAAATTATTATCGATTGGGACCAAACTATCACTAAAAATGACACTATCGGCATTTTATCTTCGTTACCATACGAGGTTAATCCCGAGCTTCAACCTAAGTTTCAATATTTCATTGATATTTACGTGAATGCCATGCAAGAATTTAGAAAATGCCACAAACCGCCCAAAAATTACGAACAAGAAGTCAACTTTCAACGGGAAAGCTACGAGTCAGAAACAAAATCGATAAAAGCGTTGGTGCAACATAAAATATTTAAAAATTTAACACCAGAACAAATTGAACAAGCGTCTCAAAAGATTGAGATTCAACCTGGATTTGAACAGTTTTTAGAGCAAGTTAATGAAATAACTATATGTAGTGTTAATTGGACATCTCTATTAATGAAAAATCATTTAAAAAAATGTAAAAGAGTCAATTATGTAACTAATGAACTTGAATTTAAAAACGGTAAGTGTACAGGAAATTTTTCCCGAAAAAATAATATGCATACTGCATTTGATAAGTATAATTTTATAACCAAATGCAAGAGAGACGAAAAAACCATTTACATTGGCGACAGTAGAGGAGATTTGTTGGCATTACTACAAAGTGATATTGGCATTATTATAAAAAATGGGTCGTTACTTAAAAGTCTTCCTTGGGAAATTCCACTCTTACAGCTTTCAGATTATAATGAAAAAGGAAATTTTACAGGACTTTATACAGCTGATTGGAATGAAATTTCATGCTTTATGAAAAATTATTTTCCCCAGTAGTGTGGAGGTGGATATCCGTAATAAACTGGCGGATAATGGTGCGCCAGCGGAGTACCGTGGAAAGGCATTGGGGGCGGTGGAGCTAGAGCGATGTGCATACCCGAAGGACTAGGACCGTGGTTTGGAGTACCTGGTCCATTATGATCTGTAGGGTGTATTAATTGCCTATGCGTGTATGACGGAGTTTGATGGGGGCCATGCTGTGGTGGATGTTGTTGATGTTGTGGTGGTGGTGGTTGATGTTGCGGTGGTGGAGGTTGGCCCGGTGGAGGTGGTGGATGTTGGCCTGGTGCCATGATGTGGGGCATGGACCCCAGCGGTGGACCACTTGGGCCCAGCGGTGGTGCGGGTCCAGTACCATTGGGTCCGCGGGCCAGCGCGCCATTAGGGTCGGCATGGGGATAGCCAGGAGAATGGCCCGAAGGGTGGCCCGACTGGTGGCCCGGCCCTGGGCCCATTATTATTGGAATGCCGTGAAACATTGGCGGTGGAGGTATTTGGCCTGGTGCTGGTAATTGGCCAGGGGCACCCGGATGTATTTGATGCGGATGTAAAGGAGATGGACTTATAGTTAACAGATCTGGTTGGTTCAAAGGACGGTGCTGCAAATTCGATTGTGCTGAAGGAGTGGTTTGTACGGTCGTATGCATAGTGGTCGCCTGAGGCGTTGGTGGGCCTAGACGCGGCTGTCCCTGCATGGGGCCCGAAGCTAAAGTTCCCATTTCTAGCTCGCGGATGTGAGCCGTGGACGTACCGTTCGACCCGGGGACGGTCCCGTTCACGGTAACAATTGCAGTCCCACCTTTTTGAGAGGCCCCTACGATCGGACTGGCACTTCTAGTACCAGATAATGTGCCCAACTGGTCTTTACTACCATTCCGACCTCTAGTAGCATCGATATTTTCACTTAAACTAATTCGTTCTTCATACAGCATTATAATTAAACGATTTACTAATTCAGCTATTAAATTAATAGGTTTTCTAACTTCTATACTATTATTCAAATTATTCTTTAAATAATCCGACCTTTCTCTCATAATTCTATAATGAAAATCATCGCCAATCATTTGAAAACAATTTGCCGACCTCAAACATGCATCAGCTGCATCTAGTAACTGATTCTCGCATCTTTCGTATACGCAACTAAGCCCGTCCCAGATTAAGGCTATAGAAAGGCTAAATTCTTCATTTTGTAATCTTAAAGCTTGGGAATATGCTGATAACGCATCGGGTAATTGTGCTAAATTTAAATAAAGCGTACCAATCAAAAGCCATACAATAGAAAGCTTCGATGATTTTTTTAAACAATTTTGCAAAAATTCAAAAGAGTTACCAAAATCTCCATTATTAAAATAGTATAACCCCATTAAAAACCAAGGCAAAAAATCAAATTGGGCATTAGGATGGTCAAGTAATTGTTTCAACTCATCCACATTAAAGTTGTTCAGCAGCATCAACCGTACATAGTTGTTTAAAAGTAGTATATGATAATCTTGATGATAAAAAAATAATGCATGGCCCAATTTTTCATTGGCCATTTCCAACTTCTTGTGGAAAATTAATGCTTGTATACATACTATATAATACTTTACATCATTAATATTCAATTCGTTTGCAAGACCTAAATACATAAAACAAAGGTCCACATCTGCATAAAAAATTTGAGATAACTTTAAATAAATTTCAAACTTCAACGACGCTTCTGGTTGCAATTCAAGTGACCTAATTAAAAACTCTTTTGATTTCTCTCTAGTATTTAATCTGAATAATACAATGGCGTGTAAGTACAAAGTTTCTGGTTCTTGTTCACAATAATTCAAGTGGTTTAAACATTTTTCAAAATTTCCAATATTATAGTAAAGGTATGCTAAATTATAATTGAGTAAATGATTTGATTCATGTTTGGTGGTCCATTTATTATAAAGGTCGATCAATTCATTAGTTTTATTAAAATTTAAACCTTCAAAAGGTTCTATATGCTTTAAACAAGCGGCCATACCTAAGAGACATGATTGAGAATTCTTGATTTGGAATGAATGACGGTAACAATTAAATGCTACGTCAAATATTTGTAAATTTAGGCTAATATCTCCAATATAATTCCATAATTGAATGATATCTTCCATTTAAAGTCTTGTTCAGGAATAAAAAGAAGTTAAAATTTGAAAGATAGTATAGCAAGAAGAAAATTTCAAGTCGAGAATAAAATTTGCGATTGATGCATAATTGTTAAAATTACCGTGCATATTTTAGTTTTCTAAGCGCGTTGATTGCAGAATAAAATTCCATTTAACAATGGGGTGAATAGGAATAGGCTTTACTGGGGGTAGGGTGTTATATGTATTTTAAATAGTTCATATAGGTTTTAAACCTAATATTATAAAATCAAAAGTTAAATAGCTCATTTATTACTTTTAACCATGCATTGGTTTGCTTCTTTTTATACTGCATTCGCTTGAATCGAAGTATGCATTGCGGCCAAATATACATGCATGGCCTATGGTTAAGTGCGATTTAATTTATTTAAAATGAATTTCCTAAAATCTGAGGCACCAATTTGCATGAAGCCAATTGACTTTAATCCTCTTTTAGGACTCATTAAATTATACTAAATTTCAAGCTTATTAATCGTTTTTTTTTGTTTTAATTATAAATGGGGTAAATGGTTATATTTATGCGCTTAAAAAAAAAATATCCAAACCATATGTGGTCGACTATCATTAAGGTTTATTTTTTAACAATTTTTTTTTTGTAACAATTCGGATTATAACTGTACTCTAAGCATTGTAACATGTTTATGTAATCAAGATTAATTGTTACAGTTTAATTTTTTAAACTGTAAAAAATGGGTGTACTTTTATTATGTAGGACATGCTTTTAGGAATGTCGGCTATACTTTACAACCCCCATGGATTTCCGTGATTGTATATTTTACTTTTGTGTCGGCTTATTTTATGTGCCTTGGATGACTTAATATTATGTAAGATTATATATTTGGCTAATTACAGGGGAAACTATTTAAACGATACTTAGATACATGTAACCATAAACTTTAAAAATAATTTATTTAATGGTTACTCACACTTGTGCATAGTGTCCCCCTTTTTTATAAATTTATCATTCCGTTGATACAAACTAGTTACTTGTCGCTGTACATTAGAATGATGTAAATATTCCAGGCTATGTTTCTCGAACCCCAATAGAACGCTTGGTCGTGTAACATTTAATGCAAAGTTTCATAAGTATAGGCATCATACATGCACATTTCTGGGTGTATATTTGGTTACAACTCCGAGGGTTTTTGTAACATTCTAAAAAATTTATCGGATTTAACCGAATTTTCTGTTAGTTGTCTAGTATCCGCCCAGGTTTCGTACCGTATTTCCAATTTGGGAAATTCTTGATTATAAATTGTAATTCCGCTCTAATTGACAATGAATGTTCTTGATCCCATGGCATGTAATTACCACCGAGTGCCGTGTTTAACAATGGTTTGAACTAAGTAAGTTCTTATCACTAGTGACTTCTAGCGGCGGTAGCTCACTTGCAGACCAGTGCACAGTGCTCGTTTGTTTTTTTTTTTCGGTACACCGATCCTCTAGTACCCACCAGTACACCTAGTGACTATTGCGAAACGAAACTTGTACCCATCTCATCTCAAGTAATATGAAACGGTTCTATTCCTTGGTTTCAAACCTATTTGAATCCTGTAATTCATGTGGTATTAAACTCCAACTGGTGGATAAGTCCCTTCCCGGTTTCATCCCTAAAATCACCAGAAAAGTGTATAAAAAACCCGAAAATCAAGTCTATGAAGCTCATCTCGCAAAGCTATCTAAAGAAGACCTCCAGTTACTAGGTGCAGAGGATGTTGCTAAACCTCAAATAAAGGACAGATATGCAAATGAGCACTATAAAGAATGTTTGAGGTGTAGAGATCTCAAGTACCGAACAAAATTCGATGGTGACATGCCGGATACCAGGGTACGAGACAAGATTGTATCAATTGCCGAAAAGGGACAAGGTAAATTGATTTATGTAATGAACGGTCTTGACTTCCCTATAAGTTGTGATTCTCGACTCTTAAGAGCCTATAAGCCTATTGTTGTGATTACAAAATGTGATCTCTTGTTCCCTAAAGTAGAACAGATGAATAAAAGTCAATTTTTCAAGCAGTATTTTAAGACAAAGTACAATATTGACGACGTTTTCCTCGTTAGTAACCGGACAAATTGGGGTCTTGATCGATTAAAGAGCTACTTGGAACACTTGAATGAAGATTTTTACCTTATAGGTGACATTAACGCTGGGAAATCTTCACTTATATCCAAATTTCTTTTCCTCGAAAACGGTAATAGACTCTTAAAGTATACGAAGTGGAACCTTAAACATGGTCCAGGAGTATCACATCTTCCTGGATTTACTAGAGATCAACTTAATTTCGAAGTTGGTGGTATTAAATTACATGACTTGCCAGGTTTTAATCAGTTTACTCTACCAGATTGGTCTAAATTTAAGAACCAGTTTAAAAATGTACCCATTTTCAAAAAAGGTTTATATGATAGTCCTTATAAAACTATTAAGGATGGTAAAATCCTTAGTTTTGGTGGGGTTTTCTACCTTAAATTCCCACACGATGGGATGTTTCAGTATAAAAATCTTATCAATATAAACCCGTTGGTGCTAAGAGACGAAGAAAAGGTTGCAAAATTAGCAGACGATCACGTGAACGGTCGATTGGACCCTTCATTAACTGACCAGTTTCTTGTTGGACCCACCACCGACGTTAAACGGTACTTGATCCCACCATTTTATGGTAAAATCGATCTTGTAGTACAGAATTTTGGGTATATTGAATTAACTCCAACTGGAGCCAAAACCACAAACGAACTTATAGAAGTAATTGTACCCAAAGAAATCAACTTAAACATGATTATTAGAGAGCCCTTAAGCAGATATCTATATAAAACTCTTAGTGGGTACGACAAAAACGGTAACCCATTGGCGCCAGAGAATAAATGGAAGTCTGTAAAAGTAATGCAATCTTTCAATGGAGGCATTTTCCATAGTCAATTGGTCCCCAAACGAGGTGATCATTTTGCTTCAGTAAGTGCCTGGGCGCCAGAGACATATACACACAATACAGTTATAGACGCCCAAAAGAGAAAGAAATATTGGCTTGAGTAAGAGATTGGCTCAGAGATTGGCTTGAATAAGCGGATGGGCTAACAAACCCGACGGGCAAGAAATAGAGATGGCTAGAAGAAGCGTATGGGCTTTAGCAAGCGCATGTTGGGTCCATTGTTTACATTGTAGAGTCCTCATCACCTCGTCTATTCCACTAAATGTGTCCGGGCCAAGTCTGGCCCTGGGTCTCGAACTGGCTGGGCCGAGCGGGCACCAACGCCCGCCCCACGCCGAAAACAGTGCTTAAACGAGACAAAAACAAGCGGAAGGCCCTTAAACCCCCAGCAATTTCCCAGCCCTGCAACCATCCTGTCTACCGTCTACCCTACATTCCTCGTATCCTCCATCGTCTACCATCACCGACTTTTCACAGCCATCGCCTGTACATAGAACCTACGGCATTGAAACATTCTTCGTTGAAGTTGATTTGCTCCTGTATATAACCCCACACAAAACGCGAACTTTCGCAACCTAAACGCCAAAATATATTTTAAGATCATGGTAGCGACACGCCGCCTCCTTTGTTCTCTATGTAGAAGCTTTCTTTATATAATAGCACCATTGTCACTTTGTTTTGACATTACTAATTGTAGCAATCTTTAATACCGTGATCGTCTATATTACATAAATAGACGATATCCAGACCCTTTTCCCTAGATCTTTAATAGTCGTCCACTATTGCTCTAATTTACCTCCCCCAGTAAAATTTCAGTTTCCCCCAGTGAAAAATTCCCAGTGAAAAATTCACTCCATCAAGATGCTAAGAGATAAAAAAAGAAGACCTTTAAGCCAGTCGTTTTCCATTAATAACCTCCATATTCTCACCAGAGACAAGGGTTCCGATGAAAAAGAGAATAGAAAGAGGTTTTCCATCAATTTTATGAGGCCCGAAGCCAGTCCCATAAGAGAGGACGAGCCGGACCCAAGCAATAGTCCATTTACTCAGCACGATGACATTTCTCTTAATTTGCTGATGACTTCAGATGAAGAAGATTACGAGGTGACAGAAACGAAGAAGAGAACGTCGAATCTTTCCAATCTAATGGAATTTGTTAACCAGATCAATTACGATTATGAAGACTATTTCACTAAGAAAGAGTTTGTTAATGATGTTGATGAGGCCGCTTTCAATGCCGGAAGCGACTATAAGATGAAGCAGGTGGGCAGTGTGCTTATGTTTGGATACGAACATGAAATGCCGTTTTTCGAGCCGGGTTCTGGCGATATTTTTGATGATTTATGAGTGTATAGTAATATAGTCCCGTGGTGTGGCCTGGTGTAGTAGTCGGGGTGCCTGTGGCCGTGGTAGCTGTGGCTGCAACGGTGCAATGGTACGACTGCGACGGTAGCCTCACTGCGACGGTTTTCGTCTGTTTAATTTCATTCCTCACGTACCTTTGTTTATATGAACCTTTGTTTATGTACCTTTGTTTATGCTGCGTCTATCTGCCCATCTCATCTCATCCTCTTTAGTCGTAACTAAAAACAATAACGCACAGCGCCGCCTTCCCGTTTCGTCCTATCGTTATCGCTCCGGAACCGCTTCGCGATGTCTTAGCTCGACTATGTACAGACTTGTTAAACGAACGGCCTTCGTTTCCGTAGCTGCTCTAGGATGTTGGACCCTGTACCGGTGGGGATACTCTTCTGCTCTTACGTGGCTTCCTTCTGACGCTTTCCCCAAGGAATCTACTACTCCTTTGCGCAAAATTGGCCTGCCCAAGTATGCTGGTGAAAAATCGCTTACTGAAGCAGTTGAAAATTTGAAAAAAATCGTTGGTACCTCTAATGTGGTCAACACAAAGATCGAATTGGATTACCATACGAGAAATGAGTTTACACCACATGAACCTAGGCCTCATGAGAAGCCTAAATATGTGATTTACCCTCATAATACTCAAGAAGTGAGTGAATGTATGAAGGTTTTAAACGATTATAAGGTCCCTGTGGTGCCATTTTCAGGTGGGACTTCATTAGAAGGCCATTTTTTCTCTACCAGACAAGGTGTGGTTTTGGACACCTCGAAAATGGACAAGATAGTCCAGGTAAATTACGATGACTTAGATGTACAGGTACAAGCTGGTGTCAATTGGTTGAAGCTTAATGAAGAGCTCAGACCGCATGGGCTTATGATTGGCAGTGATTGTGGTCCCGATGGGCTTATTTCGGGTATGATCAATACCAATGCTTCGGGGATTAATGCCTCCAAATATGGGGCTATGATAACCAATGTAATTTCTTTAACGGTGGTTTTGGCTGATGGGACGATTGTTCGTACCAAACAAAGACCTCGTAAGCTGAGTTCGGGTTATAGTTTGACACAATTGTTTGTTGGTAGTGAAGGGACTTTGGGGATTATCACTGAAGCTACTCTTAAACTTCATCCAGTTCCTAAATTTGAAAGAGTTATAGTTGGACAATTCCCTACCCTTTTGGATAGTACCAATACTGTGAGTCAGATTTATAGAACGGGCATTCATCCGAATGCTATAGAGCTTTTAGATAAAGATATGATGCATTGTATTAATTACTCGGGTTATTTCTCTAAACCATGGGAAGAAGTGCCTACACTTTATTTTAAAATTGGAGGTATTAGTGAAGCCATGGTAGATGAACAAGCCAAGGTATTGCGCCAAATTTCTCTAGAAAACAACTGTTCCAACTTCATTTTTGCCAAAGATAAAGAAGAAGGAGATGAATTGTTTAATGCCCGTAAAAATGCCTTTTATGCTATATTAAATTATGGTAGAAATGAAATTGATCCCGATGTAAGACTTTGGGTGACAGATATTGCGGTTCCATTACTGAAATTGTCACCAGTTCTTACAAAGATTGATGAAATGATTAGAGAATCGGGACTTCAGAGTATTATTTTAGCACATGCAGGAGATTCTAATTTCCACTGTGATGTTTTTTATAGAGAGCTGGAAAAAGAGAAGTGTGCAGCATTAATCAACAGGATGATGGACCTTGGACTTGCTAACGAAGGTACTTCATCTGGAGAACATGGCATTGGGAATGGGAAGAGAAATTTCTTAGTGCAAGAGTTGGGAGAAGATGCAGTAAACTTGATGAGACGATTAAAGTTTGCATTAGATCCTAATTTGATCTTGAATCCAGATAAGGTATTTAAGATTGATCCTGAGGATGATGGAGAGTTGTAGGAGCTTACTGTGGATCCTGATGATGGAGTGTGGTGTGCTGGAGTGTTTAAGATCGATCTGAGACGATGGAGAGTGCTAGAGTGCTAGAGTGCTAGAGTGCTAGAGTGGTAAAGTACTAGAGTGGTGGTGTGCTAGAGTGTGGCCCTAATCTTGCCAGTGTGTGTGCCCAGCGCCCCGTGTGTGGCCCTAATCTGCCAGTGTGGCACTGGAATTCTACTGATAAGATCGTTATCACTTCGTTTCAGGTGTGGCGGCTGCCCTTGCATCTTATCGCCCTATCGCCCTGCCCCATCGCCCCCTCGCTCGCCGTCCTGTCCCATCGCCCCTCGCTCACCGTTCTGTCCCATCGCCCCTCGCTCACCGTTCTGTCCCATCGCCCCATCTCACCGCCCCATCGCTCCGTGCGGCCCACCACCAATATTTATAATACACACTATGTCTCGTCTATGTCCCCCCATTCGCCCTATTATCCACCTTATTACCGCCCTATCACCCACCCTACTACTCCCCCAACCCACACAAATACCCCCGACCCACAAAATACTCTCTAAACAAATCCACACTTTCATCTTCCTCTCTCTCTCTCGGCACCTTATCGGCCCCTATCTTATCTTATCGCGGCCTTATCACTACCCCTATCTACTCCCCCAATTATGCCTTTCTTCCCCTTCTTTCGCCCTCATCCCTCTCCCTCGCTCTCCAATCGTCTTATCTTTCTCTCCCCAAATTTCCCGCTCGTTTTTCGTTCCAAACTCATCGTGCACATTTCCTTATCGTATCACCATTTATGCTCGCTTGCTCCTGAAAAATTTTTTTTCTGTTTATCATGTCCATGAATTCTGACCTAAATAACAAACTAGATCTGCTAAATATCGAGGACCGAAAGCAAACCACAAGATCCTTGTTACTGTCGTCTTTAGCCAAAGAACAAAACCTCGGGCCTCGGTCCATAGTATCTCCTCCAGCCCAAAATCCCTCCATCGTATCGCCTGATACCCTCAACTCTTCTCCAAAAGAACCCGAATTGCTAGCCACTTCTGTAGGAAACGACTCCGATGGCCGCTTGATTCCTTCGTCTTCGACGATATCGTTGTTATCCTTGAATAATCAGCATCAGCATCACTCCCCATTGCTCCCACAACAAGGGTTCCAGTCTCAACCAGTCCAAGGGTTCCAGCCTGGCTTCCAACAAGGCTTCCAACAAGGAATACCCGAGACTAACGTCCGAAGTCGAAACTCCTTGACACATTTGAATCATAAACGGTTCGAAACCTATCAACGGTTGGCCAGTCCGCCTATTCCCGATCATTCTACCATCCAATCTATTCCTATAAATAATAAAATCATCACTCCAGACCTGCCTAATTTGGATCCCACCTCATTAAATGGATCTCCAAGTAGGTTCTGGCTCTCTTCACAAACACCTCCAAGATCTCTAACTAACTCGTATAAGAAAATAGCTCTTACATCTTTGCATCAGCCATCACAACCCATGTCAATTCCGAGAAAGGGTAATGATTCACCTACATTGAATCCGGTGCAAACGCCGAGCGAAGAGATGCCTATGACACCGTTATATTTGAACGGGGACACGCCGCATTATTTCATGAAGCCGGATTTGATAAGTGAACAAGAGGAGAAGGAGATGGTTGAATGAGATGGAGAGACGAACGAGTGAAGGAATGAAGGAAATAGAGTAATGCATATATATAGTTGGTGCGATGGGCCTTGACAAGATGATCTCGTGCTGTTCTGCCTCTTTTCTGCCTCTTTTCTGCCTTTTGGCTGCTGTGTCTTCTGGCCTGTTGCCTGCTTTTTCATTGCTGTGTCTTTTGGCCTGTCTTTTGCTCTTTGGCCTGCCCTACTCTGGCCTCAGTCCTACTCTCTACCTCAGCTCTGCCCTGTCGTCGTGTGCTCGTCCGCCGCCGTCCCGCACCGGCCACCGCCTCCACCTCACCACCATCTCCACCATCTCACCTCGCCATCCCACCATCCTACAATGTCTACTTACGAAGGTACGTACTCTATATAGAGCCTCTCCTATCACTTATCGCCCCCTTTCCCTTACACTCGCTCCTCCTCCTCCGTCCCATACTAACCACAGACGACCATAATATCCAGCCCTCTCACACCAATGATCTGGACCTGGAACAAAGAAATAGAACTCTAGCCGCTGTCTTAGACACTCTCTTCACTGCTAATTCCCAAACAAATAGTGTCGATATGCTTACTACTGCTATAAGCGTGCTTCGTGAAGGCATACAAACAGATATGACCCAGCAATTAATGGATATTGTGCAATCTTCACCTGAAAAATCGGGTGTAGACGACCAATATCTTGATAAACTTGAAAGGGTAGATATCAAAACGCTTGACGCCGATGCTGATTGCCCTATCTGTACCAATAAGTATGTAGACGATAAATATCCGTTAATAGTGAAGCTTCCATGTACTAAAAAAGGCCATATATTCGATTTAGACTGTATTGGCCCATGGTTAAAGATGAACAGTACTTGTCCATTATGTAGATTCGATGTATTGCAAAGCGATAAAAGACGAAAAGAAGAGCTTGAACGGGAGTTAGAGCAGCTACGTGCTGAAGATGATGAGGAAGAAGACGACGATATGTACGGTTAAAAAGTCACCAAACATCCCACCTTATACTTAGATATTATATACATGTACTACTATTCTACTCTACTTACTCTAGCTTTGTTCCTTGAAATGTTGCAGAAATGCATCGGATTTCAACAACTCTTCGACCTTGGCCATCACCGGATCATCTGAGTCTTTGAATGCTTCAGGTATCTTGAGGTCTTTCAACTCAACCTCTTCAAGCTCTTTGGCAAAGTTAATGCTCTCTCTGGTATACAATTTGGCGTTGTAGCTGACTCCTTCAATGGCATATTTGTTGATATAACTCAACCATAAGTCAATGACCTCTGGATTAGCATCATACGCTTTGATCTTATAATTGTAGGTGACTCTCCAGAAATTTTCCTTCGATTTGGCTTGGGCAAAAGGTGATCTGATAACTGTGTATAATCTTTTTTCGGTTTTCTCTTTAATGATTCCGGAAACAGGAATTCCAAGGTAATAAGCAGCTCTAGAAATGAACTCAGATGCTAAATGTAATTCTTCTTCTTCGTATCCTCTGAGCCTTAAAGTGGCTTTTTGGTGGCCGTGAGTTTTAGGTAAACGAATTGGTTTATATTTCAAGAGTTCTACATTGAGTGGTATTGGTCTATTGGTGGCTTTATTTACATTATTTGGAGTTATAGTCTGTGGATTATATGGGAATTCACCTTCTAAAAGGGTTTGTTTAAAAGCCTCTTGTTCTTGTTTTTCTTGCTTTTTTAAGTTGATGAATTCTTCCGGGGTGGATCTTACTTTTTGAAATACTCTAGAAGTAGTACCAAATGCCCTTTTGGTCACTATACTTCTACCGAACATGTCTGAAAAATTTTGGTTACTTCAAAAATGGTCGCACCGATAAATTTTTCACTTTAGTGCCCACACGACCTTGATAATTTTTCATCTCATCTAATGGGTAAGAGTAGTAAAGATAAAAGAGATTTATACTATAGAAGGGCCAAAGAAGAAGGGTGGAGGGCAAGATCTGCTTTTAAGTTGCTTCAACTAAATGACCAATTTGATCTTTTCAAAAATATCACAAAAGTGGTGGATCTATGTGCAGCCCCAGGCTCTTGGTCTCAAGTATTATCAAGAGAATTGAAAAATCGTGAAGATGCTAAGATAATTGCTGTAGATTTACAACCAATGACTCCAATAGATGGTGTTACCACCCTTCAAGCGGATATTACCCATCCAAAAACTTTACAGAAGATTTTAGACGAATTTAATGGTGAACTAGCTGATTTTGTCTGTAGTGATGGGGCTCCAGATGTTACTGGTTTACATGATTTAGACGAATATATTCAAGCCCAATTGATTCTTTCTGCACTCCAATTGACCACATGTATATTAAAACCGGGTGGTGCTTTTGTTGCAAAGATTTTTAGAGGTAGAGATATCGACTTACTTTATAGTCAATTAAGTTACTTATTTGAAAAAGTCATATGTGCTAAACCAAGATCTTCTAGAGGTACTTCATTAGAAGCTTTCATTGTTTGTTTAAACTATAAGCCTTCTAAAACATGGCAACCAAAACTAGAATTAAATAAATCCACAGAAGAATTTTTTGAAGATGCTGAAATTGGTAAAGCCGGTAATTTGGAATACTTGGAATTCCCAGAGGATGAAAGACTTATTGCCAAGTTTATTGCTTGTGGAGACCTTAATGAAACTGATTCTGATGCTACTTATACTTTAGATAGTAAAAGAGTGGTACTTGATCCAGTACAAATGCCAACGCTGCCTCCATACAAACAAGCATTAGAAATGAAGAGACGTGGAGAGTTAAAGAGAACCTAGACTTATATAGAACATGTATTAGAATAATGACACGACACTTAATTAATTCTCATCTTTTTCTTCACCTTTAACAAAGGCATCAGGTTTTAAAGTTGGGAATAATAATACTTCTCTAATAGTATTACTGTCAGTTAAGAACATGGCTAATCTATCAATACCACAACCCCAACCTGCAGTTGGTGGTAACCCATATTCTAAAGCATTACAGAAAGTTTCATCAACCATTTGAGCTTCATCATCACCTTGAGCTTTTTGTCTTGCTTGTTCTTCGAATCTGGCTCTTTGGTCAAATGGATCATTCAATTCGGTATAAGCATTACAAATTTCTTTAGTAGCAACGAAAACTTCGAATCTTTCACATAATCCAGGAACCTCTCTATCTCTTTTAGCTAATGGAGACATCATTTGTGGATGACCAAAGATAAAGGTTGGATTAATAGAAGCGTCTTCTAATTCACCAACTAATTTGTCTAACATTCTAGCGTTAGTTAAAGGAGGAGTACAATCTAATTTGTTATCAATCAAGATTTGTTTTAAGAATTTACCGGTTTCTTCAGTGTGTAATTGATCACCAGGTGGGAATTTAACATTATAAACTTTTTCTAATTCTTCAATCATATTAATTCTTTTCCATGGTCTAGAGAAATCTAAAGTTAAAGCTTCACCTTGTGGACCATCTGGGTGGTAAGTAACTTTATAATCACCAGTAATTTCTTTAACCATTTCACTAAATAATAATTCAGTAGTATCCATTAAATCGTATACATCAGCATAAGCTTGATAGAATTCACAAGTGGTGAATTCAGGGTTATGGGTCATATCGATTTGTTCATTTCTGAATTGTCTACCAATTTCATAAACTCTATCCATACCACCAACAACTAATTCTTTCAAAAATAATTCTGGAGCAATTCTCATGTACATGTCCATATTTAAATCATTATGATGAGTAATAAATGGTTTAGCAGTAGCACCACCAGCGATAACGTTCATCATTGGGGTTTCAACTTCAACAAAGTCTCTTTGATCTAAGAATTTTCTAATATATTTAATAATTTGAGATCTAACAATGAATCTTTGTTTAACAGGATCATTAACAATCAAATCCAAGTATCTTTTTCTGTATCTTTGTTCTTGATCTTTAAAACCGTAATGTTCAGTAGGTAACATATGTAAAGATGGAGTTAATAATTGAATGGAAGTTGCAAAAACTGACACTTCACCTTCACCACCTTTAGCAGGGTTGGTTCTACCTGGATAACCAGTAACACCAACTATATCACCTCTTCTAAGGTATTCGTGCATTTGCTCATATTGTTCCACAGATTCACAATCTTGAGCTTGAGCCATGATTTGAACTTGAACTCCTTCGCCTTTTAAGACGTAGAATTTCAATTTGGATCCGGCTTCTCTTTTGTTCATAATTCTACCAGTAACTTTAACTTCAACATCTTTTTTAGTTTCACCTTTAGTTAAAGATTGGTATTTTTTAGCAAATTCATGTAATCTGATATTAACGTTAAATTTATGAGGATAAGGATTTAATTTGGTTGGGTCTTGTAAGTTTGCTTGTCTTAATTCATTAATTTGACGAGATCTAATTTCATAATATTGATTTGGATTTAAATCAGCTAATAAATCTTTCTTTTTAGGTTGAGGAGTTGCAGAATTTGCAGCTTTAGCGGCTTTTTCAGCTTTTTTGGCTTCGATAGCTCTGGCTTTTTGTCTTTTTTTCAATTCAGATTTGGAAACATATTCTCCAGTGGTATCATCAAGATATGTTTTAGCCACTTGTTCGGTAACTTTATCAACTTCAGACATGGTAATTTAAAGTGAAAAATTTTTCTGATACTCGCGCTGATGGGTGAAAAATTTGAAAATTTTTATACAATGAGTCAAGTTACCATGAGTCAAATTGGTGTAAGCCAAAAGAAGTATGAAGAACCAACCGCCAAAAGCATCAACTTGCAATCCAGTGTGTTGTTGCTGTTGGTTAAACACACCAGTGAGAATTATCCATCGTTATATTCCGGTGCTATGTTCGGTTTTGAAGATGATAATGGAGATTTAGACGTTTCTCATAGCTTTTCTTACCCATATCCTGATCAATATGAAGGTGGTTCACTCAAGTCCAGATCCGGTGCTAAATATCAACAAGAAATCTTGGAATCATTAAAAAAATTAGGTTATGGAATCGACTTTTTAGGATGGTTTCAAAGTACCATATCAGGAAATTTTGTCACTACTCAATTAGTTGAAAGTTTAGTCCAACAACAATTATCCAATAAGAACAGTTTCATCATTATTCACAATATGCTGGGAGTCGGTAAAGAAGTTGATTTAAAAGCGTACAGATTACTGAAAAATTTCATCAATACTTACTTAGATGGAAAATGGAAATCCAAGGATTTAGAAACTAATAAAGCAAGTTATCTTAACATTTTTGAAGAAATCCCAATTATAGTAACAAATATGGCATTAATTCAATTATATTTAACTAATAATGAATTAAAAACTAGTATAAATGATTTTGAAAACTTGAGTCTTTCATCAAATCATAATGTAACTGCTAAATTATTAGAAAGTTTAGCTACACAAATCGATGGTTATAATTATGATCAAAATAACTTCAATTATTACCAAAGATATTACCAAAAGGAAAACAATAAGATTATCCAATGGAAACAAAATAGAAGATTAGAAAACTTGGAAAGAGCTAAAATTGGAGAAAAAGAATTAGATCCAAATGAATGGCAATCACTTTTCAAATTACCTGTTGAGCCTTCAAGATATAATAATATGTTATATTCTAATGCTATAGATAATTTAGCTGATGATTTATTAAAGAAATGCGATGAAGAATTGACCAAGAGTTTTGCTATAGAGGGTAAGTTAACTAATTAGTAATGTACGCATGAGTAACAGACATGGATGAAGCTGGTTGTGGGGAATGGTAATGGGTACTAGTGATATCTGGTAAAGAAACCTGAATGTCAAATTGATTTCTCTCTGAGCAAGCTGCGTTTTTCTTACTTGGGCATTTTGCAGCCATTCCGCAGGGCTACATACTGTTTGCAGCTAATATAGTAATAGCTGAGTAAACAGGGTGTTAGAATATGCAATGTTTGTAAAAGGAACATAATGCTTATAATTCTTATTTATTTTATATTTTAACCCTATTTTTTCTTTTTACAATATGGTGATTTTCGCAAGTTGCTTATATTATCTATAAATATATTTATTCATATATACTCACCACTATATATCCTATTATAAAAACATACCTCCCCCCTTCCACAATCACCTGTACCATCACCACCACCCGTTCGCCTCTATCATCTGTTCAACCCATCCTTCTCTCATCCCATCCCATCACCAACTACCAGTCCACCACCCGTGCACCGCCTGCCACATCGCTATCACTAGCCGCTCGCGAATATCCACTCACACCCTTTCTATTTATTCTTACATATAATGGGTAAACCAAAAGTACGTACCAGCAAAAGCAAGCTTTTTTACACCAAAACCTTTGCTTTAGAGCTATTTTATCATCATGTGACCAACCATATACTAACCACTTCTCCAGTACATTCTTCTAGTTAGACATGGAGAATCAGAAGGTAATTGTGACAAATCTGTCAACCGATTCACCCCAAACCACAAGGTTTGTTTGACTGAAAACGGCCATTATCAAGCTACAAGTGCTGGTCTTGTGCTAAGAGAGTTTCTTCAACAAGAAATTTTCGATAATCAAGAGGAAAATCATAGATCATTACTCTTTTATACCTCACCTTATCTCCGAGCCAGACAGACATGTAACAATATTATAGAAGGTATCAAAGATTTACCAGGAGTAAAATATAAGATTAATGAAGAACCACGTATGAGAGAACAAGATTTTGGGAATTTCCAGTCTACACCCGAGGAAATGGAAAAAATATGGGAGGAAAGAGCTCATTATGGTCATTTTTTTTATAGAATTCCTCATGGTGAAAGTGCCGCTGATGTTTATGATAGAATCGCTAGTTTTAATGAAACGTTATTTAGACAATTTCTGCATCCCGATTTCCCCAATATTCTTGTATTAGTAACTCATGGGATTTGGGCAAGAGTATTTTTGATGAAATGGTTTAGATGGACAGTAGAAGAGTTTGAAAGTTTAAGAAACATTCCTCATTGTCAATATTTGATTATGAAGAGGATGGAAGATGGGAAATATCATCTTAAAACGCCGTTAATGACCTGGGATGATGTTAATGATTTAGAAATCGAGGAAGATTCTGAGATAGATCGGGAAATATCTGATGAGATCAAGTTTAATTCGGGCAATAAGGTCAATGTTAATGATATGGATATTCGGAGTATTATAAATGCACAAAAAGATGCCATCAAGACCATGAATCACAAGGAAAAGCTTATAAAACATACATTTGATAGGATAAAGTCTCGGGGCCATGGGTATGGTGATAAATTGAGACTGAAATTTAAGTATGATAACCAGAGCCAGGCAAATAGTGCTGATGATATAATGGGGGATTAGATATGTGTATAGGAATATATACTAGAGACTCAGGAATAGAGATCGGACATAAAATGGACCAAAGATCAACGGGATCAGAAACTGGCCGGGCCAAAGTCAAATGGCTGCAAAATGAGATCGGCATACTGCAACGTCCAAGCCCCAGAACTGCAGCACTCTATCACCAGAGGCACAACACATTACAATCACACATTCCACCACCTCTATAACCTACTACCACCTTCAAAACACACATAACCTCCCACCCACCTCGGTCACTTGGTATCCCGGCCATCATATGATCCTAACCACCCAAGCGCACGTGACTCGGGCTGTCGGATGAGGCTCGTCCTACTCCAGAATTTGGCAATCTCACCCATTTTTTCATAACTATTATATCATGTCTCGTCAATTCTTCGTCGGTGGTAACTTTAAAATGAACGGTACCAAAGAGTCCGTTTCCCAAATCGTTGATAACTTAAATAAAGCTGACTTACCTTCAAATGTCCAAGTCGTTATCGCTCCTCCAGCCCCATACATTTCCTTAGCTGTCGAGAAGAACACCCAAAAGACCGTTGAAATCTCTGCTCAAAACGTCTACACCAAAGCTTCTGGTGCTTACACCGGTGAAATCTCTGCTAATCAAGTTCTTGACCTCGGTGCTACTTGGACTTTAACTGGTCACAGTGAAAGAAGAACTTTGATCAAAGAATCCGATGAATTTATCGCTGAAAAGACCAAATTTGCTTTAGAACAAGGCTTATCTGTTATTCTCTGTATTGGTGAAACCTTAGAAGAAAGAAAAGCCAATGTTACTTTAGACGTTTGTGCTAGACAATTGGACGCTGTTTCCAAGATTGTCTCTGACTGGTCTAAAATTGTTGTCGCTTATGAACCAGTTTGGGCTATTGGTACTGGTTTAGCTGCCACTCCAGAAGATGCTCAAGAAACCCATAAAGGTATCAGAGCTCACTTGGCTAAAACCATTGGTGAAGACCAAGCTGCTAAGGTTCAAATCTTATATGGTGGTTCTGTTAACGGTAAGAATGCTCCAGAATTTAAAGATAAAGCTGATGTTGATGGATTCTTGGTAGGTGGTGCTTCATTGAAACCAGAATTTGTTGATATTATCAAATCTAGATTATAGGAATATACGCCTAGAGGTTGTTTCTCTCCAGTTTGGTGGTTAGCAGACAAGTTTGGCGGTTAACAGGCAAGTCTAAACTGCAGCGGCAGACTATACAGGCAGGCCAGTAGGCAATGTGAACGCATATATTACTCTATACACACTTCTATGCTGTTTCATAATCTTTTTTGAGTCTAAAGTTCTTGATCGGGTCCCACTCGAGAAGACTCACCATGTTTCAATAGCTTTCGAGTTCTCTACACCAGAGGCGCCAATCCCCCAGATAACCTCTTCACCATGGCATCTAAGTGTTCAAAGTATATTCCTTCTAAGTCTCGATCAAGTGACAAATCAGTCTCTACCAACGTCTGCTCCGGCTGCAATTCTCTCACTATAGCATCAAGATGGTCTTTCTTCTCTTCAACACCATTGATATAATTAGAAAACGAAAAACACAACTCTTGGTCTCTTGTTTTATACTTACGAATCCAAAGCTTCGCCTGGTCGATAGAGCCAGAGAAAGAATGTAACACTACTCGTGGAATTTCCTGATACTGAGGTACTATATCTAAAAGAGGACCATGTACTTTAACACAATGCAACGAAACCAGAAGTTTCAACTCGTTTGCAAGTTCTAATTGTTTGCTGAAAACAAGCTTTTGGTGATCTAGTGTAACTCTACATGGCGAAAGCTTTTTATCTGTATCGTTAGCAACGTCTCGATTCCCATAGTATCCATTAGTAGGTATACGAAATAACTTATCCAACCCCAACTCCCCAATCCCCACCGTATAATCAGTCGAAAGCTGGCTACAGAGTTGTCGTATTTTACGAAGATGGCTATCTATATTTATCGGTATAGGTAAAATATCAACCAAATCTGGGGTAGGCTGCGGACTCAAGACCTGATTATAATGGCGAGTTTTATCCTTTTCAGTGGGACATTCGATGGTGGTGAATAAATGAGAGTACCACGGATGAACCCCTAAGAAAGGAATCACTTTACAGCCGTCTACAGAAGTAGCAATCTTAACTATATAGTCTATATCTATATGATTCGTCGACATAAGACTGAAAAATTGTCTAGGTAGACTTTTATATCGATTATTTAGCAACTCAACAACTTTTACAACACCTTCTTCATCTACATCAGCACTTAAATGACAATGGTGATCGAAAAATCGCTGGGATTCTATCGAGTCCATCGCAACTATATATATGAGGCTCGCGAATTCTGGAAAATTACCATGACTGTAATCATTGGATCTTTGTAAGTACCGATAAGAAAGGGGTTTATGTGGTGAAGTTAGCGGGTTTTGAAGGTCAATTGGGACCTGATGACTATATAGAATATACATATCAACTTATGGCGCCAAATATGGTCTGTATTCCGCCCCACATGGTCCCCCCAAAAATTATATGCCTCATACTAACAATAGGTTTCTTCCCTACACCGTACAGTTTGAAGTCGGCCCCCAAGCAAACATCCCACAAGAGGATCAAAAACCTTCCAAACGACCAAGTGTTTCATCATCTATCCCCTTGGTAATCAAGCAAAATAGCATCCTTCCTTCGCTCACCGCATCTCATCAGGTATCACCATCCAATTCCCCAGGGTCCCAAAGTCGTAAGAAGAGTTTTAATGACACTTCCGGATCGGTTGAAGATTTCTTTCTAAACAGAACCGATAGAACAAAACGTCAAGTTGGTGATTTGTTTGCAGAGAATTTAAATGATAAGCTTAGTCCTCATTATATCCAGCCCAAATCCACTGTTCATAATAAGCTAGATAGTCTGGTGATTGAACCAAAGAAGAAGAACGACGATTTAGGTTTGCCGGCCTTAAAGTTCAGCAGATCAGGAACAAATTTGGTCAATTTAAACTCACAGGCTTCGGTATCACCATCACCAAACCCCAATGCTTCAAGGGCTTTTGCATCTATAAACCGTTCAAATCTTAGTTTTGCTCTTAATAATAACTCTTCGACTTCTTTAATCGATCCTATCACCGAAGAAGAGCCCGAAGTGATTGAAGAAGAGCATCAAGATGGAGGTTATGATAGTGAAACCAACGATTGGGATAATGATTTTAATGATATGGTTAATCCACGTGCAGCTAGAATCAAATTAGCTCCTTATGGTGGATTTTCAGACCCAAAATTGGCCAAAGGACTTATTGATCCTTCAAATATCTTTGAGACTTGTCCATGGAAAGTGGTTTTTGCAGCAAAGGGGAATGGATCATTAATTAAAGCGGTTAAAATGGCTGTTGGTGATAACTTAATTACCAATAGAAAATGGGTAGGTACTTTAGCCATGCCTAGTGATGAAGTTCCCCAACACATCATTGGCGACATTGCTAAGACTCTAAGTGAAGAGTATTTTAGTGAAGCTGTTTTCCCCTCTGATTTAACCTTCTCTGGTCATTATAAAAATTTCTGTAAGCAAGTACTCTGGCCAACTCTTCATTATGAAATCCCCGATGATCCTAAATCCAAAGCATTTGAAGACCATTCATGGGGTCATTATAAAGCATTAAATCAATTAATTGCCGATAGATTAGTTGAAGTTTATAAACAAGAAAATAGTGGATTAGATCCCAAAGACCCTGAAAATATGATTTGGATTCATGATTATCATCTTCTTCTCGTACCTAAAATGGTTAGAGAAAAATTACCTGATGCTAAAATTGGATTTTTTCTTCATGTTTCTTTCCCATCATCTGAAGTTTTTAGATGTTTAGCACAACGGAAAAGTTTACTTGAAGGGTTATTAGCTTCAAATGTAATTTCTTTCCAAACTGAAGAATATGTTAGACATTTTCTTCAAACTTGTTCAAGACTTTTACTTGCTGATACCAGTGATTATGGAATTATGTATGATGGGAATTTCACCATGGTTAATACCATTCCTGTTGGAATTGATGCTAATTCATTAGCCAGTACTATGGCCTCTGAAGATGTATTGGATTGGCGGAAACGAATTAGAGAACGTTGGGGTGGTCAGAAATTAATTGTTTCTAGAGATAAATTGGATAAATTAAGAGGAATTAAAGAAAAATTACTTGCTTATGAGAATTTCTTAAAGGAAAACCCACAATATATAGATAAAACTGTATTGATCCAAATTTGTATTGGGAAACCTTCAAATGAAGAATATGCTTCCAATATAATGCAAATTGTTTCAAGAATCAATTCTATTTCTGAAAATTTGGCTGTAAGTCAACCAGTTGTTCTATTACAACAAGATATTGAATTTGATCAATATTTGGCTTTACAAGCAGAAGCTGATATGTTTGTTGTATCATCTATGCGTGAAGGGCTTAATTTAACTTGTCATGAATACATTATTGCTACAACAGAGAACAAGTCACCATTGATGTTAAGTGAATTTACAGGATCTTCCCAATTATTAGATTGTAACGGTAAAGGTGCAATATTGGTAAATCCATGGGATATTAAGCATTTTAGTGAACAATTTTATAAATTACTTAATATGGATCCAAATGAGCGATTAGAAAGATGGAGAAATTGCTATGATGTAGTAACTGTTCACGATTATAAACATTGGATTCAAAGTTGCTTAATAAGTATTAATGAAGCATGGGAACTTAATCAACAACGTAAAACTATTAATCTAAAATTATTTAACAAGGATATATTTAAAGAATTTTATTCAAATTCAAAAGATGGAGGTAGACTTTACTTTATAAACTTGGAAACTGCATCTGCTATATCAAGTTTTGATGATATGACTAGTAATAAAGTCCCAATATCTTCAAAAACTAAAGACATTAAAAATTCAGATATTTTACCACCTAGTGAAATTGATACTTTACTTAATGATCTTTTAAGAGATGGTAACAATAAAGTATATTTATGTAGTTATTTTAAAAGATCTACTCTTGAAACTATGTTTAAAAGATTACCTAAATTAGGGTTAATTGCAGAAAACGGAGGTTATATAAGAATAGCTGGAACTAAAAAATGGATTAGTCTTGTTGATGAAACAGATAATCAAACTTGGATTCCTCAAGTTAAGCAATTAATTGATGATAAGGTTGAAAGATTACCAGGATCAAGATGTGAAGTGGAAGATTGTACAATTATTTTCCATCCTGGTAGATCTTATATTGAAGATCCAAAACGAAGTTTAGACTTGATTGGTGATTTAATTCAACATGTTAATGAAGTGTTTGATGATAGGGATGGAGTTCATGCTTCATTGATTCGTAATACCTTAGTAGTACAAAAAAATCAATTAAGTTTAAGAGCACTTAATTTCTTATTCAACTTTTATAATAACAATGAAAGCTTGAAAGATTTTAAGTTAAAGGAAATTAATGAGTCTCCAATAACCACTCCGATCAAAGAAAAACACGGAGTGCTTGAATTGCCTGAAATCGGGAACATAAAAGGTGTTTTCATCAGTGGAGGTATCACCGTCCTTGATGAACCAAATTTCAATTTTGGTAATAGTCTTTACGAATCAAAACAAGTACCTTATGTATTAACAGTAGCTGCTTTAGACAACGACTCTAAAGGTACATCCGCCAAGTACAGAGTTGCTGGTAGAAATGAGCTTTTGAGCGTGATTTCCACCACCGTCAAAGAGTTTCAATAATTAATCACAGAGTATATAGGCCAAGCGTTATTCATTAATACATAATATACATCAAAATTGTTTATCCTTATAACTTCCAGCAATCTGTGTATTATAATCAGCCAAACTTTTCATCAAAGCTTCCTCATTATCACCAGTAAGCACATCATATTTGTTCCAATAGTAATTCAAGAACTCATCTTCTGTCACCACATTTGCGTTGTTTGGTCTCTCTACAACCCACAAACTCTCTTTAGACCGTTTATGTGCTTCTCTATCATCTTCCATTCTCAACAAGATTTGCTTCTTGGTAAGCTCATTAGGGTTGATTTTATCCTTTGGTTTGATATGAAACATCTCCATTTCTTCGGTCTCATGATGAATAGTTGGCTCGTGTTTCAACAATCTTAAACGTTCGTAATAACTTTGACGACGTTTTTCTATCAAAAGTTCCCATGTACGGATTATAGGGTCTTTGTTTTCCAGGTCAAAAGTTATCTCTGGATACGGCACATTTAGGTCGATATTATCGAGATCTTCTTGTGTAAGAAAGTTTTTTTCAAGATTGTATTTCAGTTCAAATTCGCTGATATCGACATTCAATGTTTTGGAAATATTCTTTAAACTATTATAAACGTTATATAAGTTATAGTTATTGGAGTCAGGTAACACCTTTAATAGGATCTGGGGTAAGGAATTCTTCAAGTTGTTGATGTATGGGTAGGAGTAGTTCGAGTTCTGTTGCAGCGATACCGTGAAAGACTCGTGAATTAGGATGTCTATGAATTGGAAAATGGTGGATTTTGTATTTAATTCGATGAAAGAGTCGTCCAATACTGACAAGATGGCCGGGAATAAGTAGTCTTCTTGTTCCCAGTTTTTCATGGCAAAATGTGCCACTTTTCGTAAACTTTGTAAAGATGGGTTGATTCCTTTAAGTAGGGTTGTGAATTGGGCAGATATTTCAAACGAATCCATGGTTTTATTGGGTTGAAATTGGCGGTGGTGGTGGTGAATTTTTCAGTTTTCGCGCGACTTGGTGATGTAATACGCATCGACATTTCGCAGTGAAAATTTTTTATATTTATCAAAATGGGTAAAACTGGTAAAGGTAAAGGAGGTAAAAATAGAAGAAGAGGAAAGAACTTCAACTCTGGACAAAAGAGAGAATTGATCTATAAAGAAGATGGTCAAGAATATGCACAAATCACCAAGATGTTAGGTAATGGTAGAATAGAAGTAAGTTGTTTCGATGGTATCAAGAGAATGGGCCACATCAGAGGTAAATTAAGAAAGAAAGTATGGATGGGTCAAGGTGATATCATTCTTGTTTCATTGAGAGATTTCCAAGACGACCAATGTGATGTTGTCCACAAATACAACTCTGATGAAGCTAGAACCTTGAAGAATGTAGGTGAATTACCAGAGAATGCTAAGATTAATGAAACCGATACTTTCGGTGCTGATGATGAAGAAGAAGTCAACTTTGAGTTCGGAGCTGAAGATAGTGAAGACGAAGAGAGCGAAGAGTTAGATATTGACGATATTTAGATATTGACGATGTTTAGGGGGGCTAGTGTTGCCTGGTATAGTAATATATTTATACAATTCAGCGATCTATTTTGTAATGTCGTGTGACGGAGAGTGAAGATGACCAATTTATCTCAAGCGGGAATCGTCATCACTTCCCAACTCGAAACTGTCAAACCTTCTTAACCCAACAGTCTCTTCGTCATACTCATCTCTATTCAATTGCATCGACCTTCTAAGTGATTGGAACCCACTGACTCCAGCGTCCATTGGTCCCATATCTTTGCCATTATGAACCCCAAACAATTCTCTAGTTCTACCTTCATTATCCTTTCTTGAAATATTCAAAAGGTAAACCCCACTGAATATAATAAGAAATCCAATCAATAATGAAATAATATTAACTGCTGAGGTGGTATTAAATCCTCTAAATAAGATAAAACTAGCTGCCAATGTACATGTAGTAAAAGTCACATAATACAAAGGATTGACAATAGAGGTATCGAATTGGTCTAAAGCTTTGTTGAAATAGTTCATTTGCGTCAAAATACAGACCACAACAACTATAATGAACAAATAAGTAGAAGCATGACTAAACTGATTACTACCCCCAAGAGTCAATTTCAAGGCGATTCCAAAAGCTTTAATCGACATAACAGAAATACTTCCGACAGAGGAACAAATAGAAATATAGATCATAGGATTGGTATGCCCATATTTGGGAACAATCTTGTAAATCATGAATAAAGAGTAGCACGTGACCAAGAAACAGTAGAACAAAAACCCTGGTTTCATGGCGTACCCCAAGATTTCGTCAACGGTTTCGATTTCTTTATCTGGAGGAGCATGCAACACAATGATAACCGAGCCTAAAAGACATATGGCACACCCCATCTTGCCTAGGGTCCCCAACTCTTCTTTCAAGAATATAGCAGCAAGCACAGCTCCGATAATAACCGCCAAAGCTCCCAAAGGAGTAACCAAAATAGGAGGAGCAAATGTATAAGCAGCAAAGTTTGCAATTTCACCGACAGCCATGAGGATCATACCGGCCCACCAGATGGGGTTGGCTAAATATTCGTGTCCTTCCACATTTTGGGTTCCGCTTTTTTTGGAGGAGTCCATGAGCCCCTTTTTGGTGATAATGAACGATGTTCCGATAGCAAGTGATGATGACATAGCTAGTGCTAGTCCGATATACTTATCGTCTACCATGGTGGATGTGTAGTGGTGTTTGGATAAGTTGTTCGCGTTGGCAGTGCAGTTTTTGATCGAGGTTTGGGGTCTTCGCGGAGGTCGTGCGCGCACCCGCAAAAGGGTTTGGAAGTTTTTGGCTGCAAAAAGTGGTTGCAAAAATTGTTGCAAATAACTATGAACTATTGCTACTTTCCTGAGCTTCGGTACTTGCAGAAGAAGGTTAACGAGGGGATTGGGTATGTTGGGGATAAGGTTCGGGCCCTGAGATGGTGGTTGATATTGCGGATATATGGTATTATTGGGTTCCAGACAGTTTATGCATGGCTTGGGTCTGTTTATGCATGGTCCCAAAGGGCTGATTTGGTGCAATATACGTGGATATTGGGCCATATGTGTACGGTTTTGGGTGCTATGTTGGGTTTAAGTGTTTCGGGAGATCATTTAGCTGCTGAGTATGTGTTTTATTATCTTGCGTCTTTTGGAGTTATCACTACTTATTCTTCTGTATGCTTCCGGCATTATAAGTTGTTAACCCAATCTAGTAACACAGGGCTCCCATTGGTTGCTTTAATTAAAACGGAAAGCTTCCTTCTTTGGTCCACTGGACTCTTGACTTTGAAAAAAAATGCAACTACATTAAACTTATTCCCATTTGTTGTGTATTCCATTTTAAACATTTACTCTGTTATCATGAATGATTTCGATTCGATTACATTACGGGACCTCTTTACTAAGGTGGAATCAATTATGCTCAAAACAAGTGCCTTCCTTGAATTGATGTTGGTTCCTCAGTATTTGTACTTTTTTGTAACCGATAATGACAAATCATTGATATTATACTTACTCATCCTTACTTTAAGAGTGGAATATTCTCCTTATTTTCAAGAATGGATTACTATGATGTTTAAGTACTTGTCCAAAAGTACAGAGATTCATCAGAAAAAGAAAACTCTGAATAAAAAAAGAGTTACTTCTTTAAATTTTGAAGCCTATAAAGTAGTAAATGATTTATAATAATATACACACTCTAGCTAGAAAATTCCAGTTTTAAATCTACTAATTTATTCCAACCTTCAGAATCTTCCCACATATCTCTCCCCTTTGACATCAATGACCTTATAGTGGTTCTGGCTTTATATTTCCAATCAGAACAAACCAAGTCACCGGCATTATGTTTACCTGGCATTTCTCCCAATGATTCATATGCAGCACACAAATCTGAACATGCTTCAACAGCGTCATTCCATACCTGCTCATTTGTTTCCAAGTCAGAATGAGTTGAAACTGCTCTATATGCCTTTTCGTGGCTTTCCAAAGCAGCCCATGGCTTCTTTCTCCATAATTCAACTCTAGCAACAATTCTCCAACATCTTGAAGATGTAGTGATGACTTTTGGAAGAATATTACATACTAAATCGATACATGAAGATTGATAATGCGTAAATCTTCCTTCTTCTTTTGGGAATTCTGTTGATACCAAGATTTCAACTAATTTTTCAATTGTTGGAATATCAAGAGATCTTTCACCTTCACGTTCATTTTTAATATCAATTAATTCTTTTGTAGCTATTAAAACATCATTCCATTCGTTAAGTTTCATAGCAACAGTTAAGTAATTTTCATAAATTCTCCACGATTTCTTATTTTCTCCTGCACTTCTAATAGCTTTCTTTAAAGCATTAAATGCCGGTCTTACTTTATCTTGTCTTAATAATGCAGTGGCTAAATTAGACCATGCATGAGAATTACCATCATCTAAAGCTACACATCTAGTAAATGCTTCAGCCGCTAATTCGAATTGCAGTGATTCTAATCCACAACATCCATAAAAGAACCAGTTTTCGTAACTTAATGGATTTAATTGTAATGAATCATTCATATGTCTAATTGCTAAATCCAAATTTTTACTAAGTCCAGACGATTGTGGTGGAGCATAATAATATTGCGATAATGAAGCTTTAGCCTTGTGATACTTACCAACTTCCCAAGCTTTTATCCATAATTCAGGATCTTGTCTAATATCACCTAAAATTGAAATAGCTCTTGCATCTTCTGGATGAGTTTTGATTCTTTCAATAAGAATTCTTTCAGCTTCAGGTTCATTATCAGTTGCAGCATGACAAAGGGCAGCCTCACAAGCTAATTGTAAACGTTCATAAATCTCTAAAGCAGATCTTAATACTCCAATAGACATATACTTTTCAGCTAATTTAATATCCATTGTCCATTGTGGCATTAATGCCAATTGATGGATATATCTTAATCTTGAAGCAGTTGTAGCTTGGTCAGTTTGTTCTGCTTCAGGAATAATCCTACTTTTGATTTTTAAACCAATTTCTTCAATTAATGAAGTCATTTGAAGGATACCTCTTTCAATGGTCTTAGCCTTATTAGTTTCAAGTACAGATCTTTCCCATAACCCTCTGGAGAAAACTAACCAATTAACTTTACCTGGGTCTATGTAAAGGATTCTACTTACTAAAGCCAATAATTCTTCTTCAACTAAAGGATTACCTGAAGGTGAAGTTTGTCTAAGAGCGGTCAATCTTAATAAAAGTTGAATATTATCAAGATTAGATAATGGAGGTTGAGAGTTTGGATCCAAATCTCTTAATTCTAAAGGAATATCATCCTGTTTTAACGCTATTGGTAATAATTTCTCTTGACCATCATCTTCAATTTCAAAAGAAGGATCAAATTTAATTCTTTTAGAGCTTGGTTCATCAGGAAGTTCCAAATCTTGCAAAGATTCAAATTGTGGTCTTTCTAATAAAACATCAGAATTTAAATCAAAACTTTCTGGAGTTTCTTCATTGGAATCTTCAAAAATTCCCTTTTCCATACTTTTAGCAAGTACAATAAGATTCGAAGTATGGAATTTTTGATATTTAGTTCTTTTGGCCCTAGCACCTGTAACCACAAGTGAAAGTTTGGAAACTTGACGAGCTTTACCTAATAAAGGAATAGAGAAATGTTCTGCTTGACTATGAATACCAAACCTAGCTGTTTCAAGGAAATAAATCAATTGAATTTGTCTATGAAGAGATTCATCATTATCTTGTGAACTCCAAACAGAATTGACAACATCAGGAGTCAATAAAAGAGTGGAAAGAGTAGTGATTATAGAGGTAGGTTCAGAAAATAACGAAGAATGAACTTGCAATAATCTTGATCTCCACCATAATGCACTAGCACCAACTGCATTTTGAATGTTTGATGAAACAGTAGCAATATTTTCACTAGCCTTCACATGGTCTATCACTCCTTTGGTACCAATAAGACTGACTTTAGGATCAACTTCTGTCAAAGTCTCAAACATTAAACTGGAAATAACCAAAAATAATGGTTCTAACATCAAATCATAAGCAGCCTGACCTTCCAAAGCCAACAACCTTATGGCTTCTAAATGCAAAAGCTGTTTATCTACTTGGAAGAAAACTGAACTATCGTAATCAATACCAGGACCGGTGAAATTAAGCTGAATGAACAACTGAAGGAAGGCCACTGCTAAGATATGGAGATGGATATGACCAGCTTCTCCGAATTGGGAAACTAACTCATTGCTGATATGTTGAACATAAAGTCTTAGAACCTCATTAAGGTCTTGTGAAGGGTAATTCTGGAGGATTTCTTTAGATTTTTCACCATATAAAATAGCGTCATAGTGGTTATTTCTTACCAATTCGGAGGATTTCCCGTTGGCAATATATAGTATAGGGTTCTTTATACTTTCAAATTCGAACTGCAAGTCATTCAAATTGCTTGAAGGAGCTGAAAGTAAAAGCAACAGGAGTGTACGCTTCAAGTCTCTCGAGTTCATACTTGAAAATTTTCGATGAGATGCGCATTAGTAAGATTTTGCAGCCAAATTCGCGATGGTTGCAAAATGGAAATGGCTGCAAAAACGGCTGCAAAAATGGATGCAAGAGAGAAGTAATGGAGTCTACATATGTACATGTATTTCTAACTAATGAGACGAGACAAACGTTTACGTTCGCCAGAAGTACTTTCAGATCGCTTTTGATCGTTGGATTTCCGATGATCACTTGGTTTCCGATCGCTTGACCGTTTTTGATCGCTGGATTTCCTGGCTTTCAATGAGTTCCTGATACTTAATCTACTCATCTCACTTCCATGCTGAGTTTCATCATCAGATGCCCAATCAATGACTTCTTCCTCCATCTTAAAATCAGAAGGTCTTGGAGGCACTTTATTTTTAAAATGGGGCCTAGATGCTCTTTGACGATCACTAAATTCCATATCAATTAAAGAATCTGCTTCAAATGCCTCCAAGGATTGTGCAGCAGAGGCCGAAGAATTGGAATTGGACTCAAGCCCAACTTCAAGATCGATCAAATTAGGTTCTTCGGTAGAAGGTTTACGAGAATATGATGATGTATCTATAGTTAATGAATCTCTATACCCTTCATTCAAGCTAAGGTTATTAAGTTGCTGATGAAGTTCTGGGTGTGGTTGATTTGATTGGTTTTGGAGCTTCTGAGTATCTGGTGGAGCTATTTTGGCGGGTGCACCTGTTGGTATAAGCACTTGAGGTTGGGCAGGAGAAATTCCTGATTTTGAAGAGACTCTAGAATGAGCCATATTCATGCTGGAGACCCGAGAATGACCTTGTAAAGGAGTGTTTTTAGGTCTATATTCTCCCCATGGATTGGATGCATGTGGTGTTCCGGGTTCTTTATTAACAGTAGCATAAAGTGGGAAATCATCACCAGTAACATCCTTCCTTTCCTTAGTAACGTCAGGGCGTGGTTCAGCCTGAGGTTCTTGTGTAGAAGGTAATGGGAATGGGTTATTGTTTTTAAATGAGGGTGTGCTATTTATTACAGGAGAAGTATCCGGTGCTTGTGGTTCGCCAAATAAACCAGAGTGAGGTTTTTCTATACGACCATCTGCTTCTGATGGTTCTATTTCTTGATCTGAGCGACCATAACTTTCATCATCAAGAAGCTTCAAATCACTTGGTGCCATACCTCCTAATGCGATACCAACTTCGCCGTCTTCAATATCTGAATCAGCAAGATTAGCCTTGGACGAAGCATTACTTTTGGTCAAACGAATATCTCTCTTTTCATTATCATCGCCCAAATCAGGTTCAGATTTGATGCTGGTAGCTGTTTTCTGAGATACTTGTTTAGAGGTATTTTCAGGTGCACTGACGTTATCAGAAGAGCCTATATGTTCAGAAGAAGCATTAGTAGCCGATAAGTAATCCGTTGGTGACCTCGACTTACTTCCAAAGATATCATCCACCAATTTTTCGGCATTTTCGTCCATTTTTGGTTTATGCTTTTCCCAGGCTTCCTTTTTAGCAAGTTCGAAGCTTTGGGAAGATTTCGAATGGGCCATTGGTGCAGCTACAGGAGATACAAATGGAACCTGTGGCAGCACCGGAGCAGCTGAAGATGGTACTTGCTGTTGTACAGGAGCTTGAAACTGTTGAGCTTGTTGTTGAGCTTGCTGTGCCTGGTACCATTGGTTCATCTGATAAGCGTACATCTGGTGCAGGTAGTTGTATTGCTGAAGCTGTTCTGTCGTCAACTTGGAAAGCTGTGCTGGTGCTAACACTTGGGGTTGAACAGGATAACTCATATAAACGTCCAATGGATCAGTTGAGCCAGATTTAACACTTTGCTTAGTGCTGAAACTTGCACTTTTGCTAAGCAGACCCGACTTCGAATTTGGTTTAGAAGACTTGGACTCAGATTTAGAGCCTGAATCGATGTCAATGTCATCTAATGAAGGGTACCGTTCTTCAACATTATCTAAATCATCGAGATTAGTTTTGAAGTCGCTATCATCGGACTCACGGCCCAGGTCAGAGATGTCTGGGTCTACAAACTCGTCTGATTTAAGGGGAGGAGCTTGTGCAGGAGGAGCAGGAGCATGAGCTGGCGGGACAGCAGCATGAGCAGTAGGGACAGGAGTGGCAGGGACTTGAGTAGGAGCCTGGCCCTGAGGTGGTACTGCCAGAGGATGTGGAGGGTGTACTGCCTGTGGATGGGCCATATACGCCTGTCCATGCTGTTGTCCATGCAGATGGTGCTGGTGCTGCTGGTGTGACACCTGTGGATGCTGCCCTGGAGTCTGGCTCCGGTAGTACATCTGCATTTGTCTTTGTCTCTGGTACTCATGCAACGCCTGGAAATTATACAGCCCAACACCATAGATATCCTTCAACTCTAACCCAGCAAAATCAACGTTCAACATCCGGGAAACCAACTTGATCACCTGCACGATATTGGGCCGGAAAAGTGGGTTTTCTTGAAGTAATATAATGATAAGATTCTTAAGATCACCAGAGTAATTAGGCATTGGCGGGAACTGATAAGATGCATGTAATATCGCCATCATCATATCGGTATTGGCCTCAAAAGGAGTGGTATAATAGCACAATTTATAGAGAAAACAACCTAATGCCCAAATGTCCAGTTTTTCATCAATGGCATACCCTCTATTAAGGTCCAACATCTCCGGAGATCGATATTGAGGCGTGGTTTGATACGTCAAGTCCTGGGTGATCAATTCAAACTCCTGTTGGTTTTTTGGCGGAGGTATTGGTGATGAGGTGGACCCAAAATCGGCTAATTTGTACCGGAAATCCTTATCTATCAACACATTTTCTATCTTTATATCTCTATGTATAAGCTTTAACGCATGCATTTCATAAACCGCCAAACTAATGTCGAACATTATCACCAAAATCTCCTTTTCTGTTAGCTTTGTCTTGATTTTATCGTTCATAAAGTGTAGGAGCGACTTGTTAGGACAGAGTTCCATTAGCACTAGCACCTGGTACGACCCGTCCTCCAACCTTTCGGCATGAGAATCGTAATATTTGACGATTGTTTTACTATTTCTGAGCTTTTTCATTACATCTACTTCTTTACGGAGCTGATCCAAGCCTGGTTTATCCTTCACAATGACTCTCTTCAAACAGGCGATTTCTGAGCCGTTTTTCGGCGGGTCAATGGTGACCTGGTAAATGTGGGCGAATCCCCCTTCAGAAAGGTACTTGACAATGGTAGCTTTATGGCTGCCGACTGTCAATTGGGTACCCTCTTTGAGTTTCTTAAGTTGATCCATGGGAAAATGCTGCGGATTCGCGGATGACGTAGACGTTCGCGGCCAGGGCTTGTGGTGGGCGTGGTGCGGCGTGGTGCGATGTGGTGCGGCTGCTTGGTACGGTGATGAGGTGTTCCATCTATATATAGGCTGGGCGTATTTGCACAGATGGATGTGAATTATTGTGCTGCTTTATATACTTTATATACTTTACATACTTTACAGAAAGCCTGTGAGCTGATCCTGGGTGGACTTGAGGATCCAATCCTTGGGGATTCAATTCTGAACTATCTCTGACCGGCTGTAGCTTACTTCTTAAGCGACCCGTGCAAAAGCTTCTCCATCTCCTCCACAGTGTATCCTATGTATATCCTCTCAACACCGGCATCATCTTTGGCTATATGACACATTTGATGCTCTACAAACTCTCCCACCATCAGCCTAAAACTGATTTCATTAGAAGTAATAAACTGCTCAATACACTTTTGATGGAACGGCTTAAATTCCACACTATTACGTAAAGTACCTCTGATGGTCGATATTGTTGCTTTAGGATGTTTTTCTTTAATTCTACCAATTTGTAATTCAATTAAAATCTTGTAAATTTTCTTTGAATTTTCATTTAATGCTCTTAATACAAATTTAGCACCTCTACTACTACTTGTACGTTTGGTTTTACCCAAGTTAATAACATCTTTAAATGATGTCTCAGATATATATGGTTCGTATGTAGTCAAATCATGGAATAAGAACTTGAAATATTCCATTTTATATGAATCCCAAAGTAATGGTACATTCATATTTTCAGTTGATGCTAATAGCATTACTTCGGGTAAACTAGCCAATGTAGCAAGATATTGTTGAGTTCTATAATCTCTCATTGATTCAGAATCAATACTATGTACAATTAAGATCAACCGTGGTTTAAAATTTTCCTTTGTCCTTCTTTTATTTAAGATTTTAACAAGCGCAGGAAATGCTTCAGTGATTATCTTAGAAACCTTCATTTCTTCAGCGACTTCTTTAGTCAATAATGCATTATTAAAGTCCTCCACAATCGCTCTCATTGAAAATGAAGGATTATATCCATTAATAGCAAGAATTTTAGGAGGTGTTTTATCGTTAACGTAATGTTTTTGCACCCATTCATACAAATATGTCGATGCAAATTCATTAATTACATCAATTTTCGAACCCACTCCATAAAAACAAAGATTATACCCTTGAGACATTTCAAATGCCCATTGGTGGAAAAGTTGACGATGTATTTGTAAAAGTTGTTCTTTCTCGTGGGTTGCAAAAACCTTCATAAGTTCTACCGCCAGCGTAAACTCTTTATAGTTAAGACTAAATCCAAGATTGGACAACAGGAAAACAGCATGTCTATCTCTATTACTTGTTTGGTCAAAATAACCCTCAGTACCTTCATAGAAATATGCTCTGTCATCTGCTATTTCATTTTCTTTTTGACGATTCCAATCAATTTTACTCAAGTATTTTTCTATATAACTCGAAGGGATCTTTCCATCAGCATCAAGACGTGGAACCGGTAATTCTTTGAACTGTAAGTTGGAACCATCCTCTTCAGACTTAGATTTCGGTATACCAGAGATTATAGGGGCATCAGAAACCAGTTTTTTGGCCCAACTTTCAAAGATATCATTTTCAGCACCTGTTGCAGCCGCTTTTACGGGCTTTGGTTGTTTCTCTTTGGAACGACTAATGCTATCTTTAAAGAACAATTCATCGTCGTTGTTGAATACAGAGAGAATGTCCCTACTAGGACGAGAGTATTTCTTAGGTAAACTAGGTGATACTGGCTCTAAAGGGTCAGGAAGTTGCTCAGGTATTCTGACAAACGCCGGTGTTCTTGTTTTCCTCTGTATGCTTCGAGGCTCTTTGTCAGAAAGCGACTCATCTGCCGAATCGTCGTCTACATCGTCGTCCACGTCGTCGTCATTGTCCAGAATATGGGCATCACTATCGCTATCTATTTCGTCATCACTCCCAAGAAGCGCAGAGTACTCCACACGAGTTCTGGTGCTTCTGATTCGTCTAGGAGTATCTGGAACCTCATCAACCTCGGGCTCCTTGTGGATAACCTTTTTGGTGGATCCCTTAGGTCTACCTCTTGGTCTTTTCTCTTTTTGAACCACAACCGGTTTGGGTGGACCTCTTGGTCTCCCCTTAGACCTCTTGACCGGCAGTTGTTCAAGCTCACTGACATCTTCTTCAAATGGAATATCACCAGATACCGGCACAATCTCACCTCTGGACTCACGAATAATATCCTCTGCAATACTACGGTCCTGTTCATCCAAAGCATCATCTTCATACTCGTCTTCATCAGCTAAAAGATACGATATCTTTGTCATCTTTGCACGTTTGACCGCTGAAGTGTTCAAATCATCTATGGATCTTTTCGACGGAGACCTGAGACCAGCTCTACCTTTTGGAGTTTTAACCGGCAGCAATAGAGATCTCGCCGACGGAGAAGGCAAAACATCTAGTGCCTTTTTTAATGGACTTATTGGACCTTTGGCATGGTCTATGACTGTTACTTCACCAAAAATCAGGTCCAATTGGTCAGATTTCGGATCCTGTCCACTTGACATTTTTGGCTATCTTGAATTTTTCACTCACCGCGAGATGTGAAAAATCATCTCATCGGCTGAAAAATCATGTTGAGTTTCTGTCCGTATTGTTCGAACATGTTGCTTATATCGCTGAATGAAGGTGAATGCAATCGGTTCTACTGTCCTACATGTCCATATGAGTTCCAAATCTCCGGGTTCCAGATGTACGATAAGAAAAAATTACCTAGAAAGGATGTCGATGATGTGCTAGGTGGTGAAGGTGCGTGGGATAACGTCGATCGAACGGCTGCTCAATGTCCTATCGATTCGTGTGGTGGTGATAAAGCATACTTCTTCCAATTACAAATCAGATCTGCGGATGAACCGATGACGACGTTTTATAAATGTGTTAAATGTTCCCATCAATGGAAAGAGAATTAATGATTCATGTATTAATATATACGGTGTGACAAACACCACTATGTAAAGTAAAGTTCTTTCAAGACATTTGCTTACTCTGGGTCGATATTACTCTGTTTTGGGGCTCTCGAGGGTCACCTCAAACTCTCTAGTTGATAGCCAAACCAATTATCACCACTTTGCTGAAGATGCCGTTTATGAAAGTTGATGTGCACTGGGTCTGGCTCGGGTGTATCTTGACGTCTACAGGAAAACTCAAATGAACCGAAGGACGAAAGCACACACGGTTCTTGAGGATCTGTGATGGTAGGAAGCCGTACTGCTATATGGTCTTCGGTTGCAAAAAGAGTCGGTTCTGCATCAGATAGAGAAGAGGAGTTCGAAGCTTCTTCAAATGAATGGTCTCGATTGAAGTATTGTTCGTAATCTTTATTCTCTTCTATATCCAAGACTCGTTTTTGTGGTCGTTGGCCAGGAAGATTACAAACTATCCGCTGACGGTGTAATCGTCTACACTCTTTTACGAATAATTCGTACTGATCCCCTGGGTTTTGAACGACCTTACTTAGCTTCACTTCTTCCTTCATTCCAACCTGAGTGTTGAATTCAGGTATATTTTTCTGGCCCCAAATCCGAAGATCTTGTCCACTGGCTAAATACTTGCCTACAAACTCCATCTCTTTCCTACATTGATGTAAACTCCATCGGTTGATGGTTTTCACTGGTCGACTAAGAATATCTTCAGAGGGAAGCCCAAAATTGTCAGCATTAGTAAGATCAAAATAGAAGTTATTTACATCTTTATTACCACATTCATTTCCAAACAACCGAGACATCACAAACCCTTGTTTCCATGCCTTAGGTGAGCTGGTACATGGATACACTTGCCTTGGTTTGAGAGCCTGTACTAACAGAACGCATTCAGAATAAGATGAATGTCTTGAGAATACGAGCTTGATTTCTTTCGGTAATAACTTGTTGTCATACTTTAACCAAGTCTTATCTCTAAAATTACAGATCTCATACCCAGAGGTGGTTTTGTCTATTACAGTGATCGTCTCCAAGTCTTCTTCCAGCAAGGAGTTCAACAGTATAGCAACAAAAGAATCCATGAAATCAACAACATTGAAATCAATCCGTTGTCTTATATTCACTTCGAACTTTACACCACTATGGTCTGTAGAGAAATAGCGTTTATCGGCAGACGGTTTTTTTGCAGCCACTGCAGCCAATACGTTCAGATACGACATACCAGCTTCCGCAACAAGCCCATTTCGGTTCCCAATATCTTTATTAGTAACCAAAATGCCATTAGTAGAAAAAGCTATTTGCGCCCAGGCTTCTTCAAACCCTAAAGTATGATCTCGAAACCGAAACAGTATATCATTATCTATAGGAAACTGAGATACTATATTCACTACCGTGGCTATACCATCATTATTTTCAAGAAGATCAATATATGGCTCACCTCTATAGCTAAATATAGTATCTAAATAAATATTATCTAAGACCTTCTGGCCTTCCAAATATGGGAATAGATAGTTGTTTTTATACAAGCTCTCTGTCCACCACGATTCAGCCCGGAGATCACCAGTCACTAAAACATTCTTAGGACCTTCTATGAGGAACATACATGCTCCAGGACAATGATAAGCGGGTATAGCGGTGACAGATATCTCCATATACTCGTCGGAATTGGTCTCATCAGCAACCTGAACCTTAACTTGATGGTTGTAGTCTATTGCCACCAACAAGTGACGCTTATTTGCATACTTTGGGTCCAATAATACAAGATTTTTGGTGGCTTGAGTGCAATATACTGGAGAATTAAACGTTTTATTGCAAAGTCCCAGTAAATGATCACTATGACAGTGTGAAAGGAGGAAAACGTCACATGACGTGTTAAACCGATCAACAGATACTGTCGGGTACTCTATCAACAGACCCAAGTTGCTGGTGTACATAAACAGTGGGTGGTGTTATAGACTAGATGTACGTAAAGATGCGCGTAGCGATGAGATGGTGAATTGCGCTAATTCGCGCCAGAAGTCGTGCTAGAACAGGGCCCTCGCACCACGAGCATCGCACCATGTTTATACCAAGATTCCATAGTACTCAGCACGCTTGTATTTCACCGCCAATGGCTGCCATTGCACCAAAAACCGGTCGGCAATAGGTAAAACTAGCTTTCCTGTCATGCTCAAATCTTTAACACGAGCAAGACTCTCCACATAGATGATCTGAGTACGACATAACCCAAAGTACTTGAATGCGAAGAGAATATACGCCAACGGTACAGCAGTTCCAGGGCCATTTAACACCAACACAGCCGGCAACTGTGGCAACTTATACACCTGCAAGAAAGTATCATATAGCGAATACACGGTGTTTTTAACCAGTGAAATCAAAGGTTCTCCCACCGATCTGGCTCGATGCAATGTCAAATAAGTGGTCACGTGACCCGTTTTTTCAGGTAACGAGTCTTCGAATTCCTTGCATTTAAGGATGGACGTAGAGTCTCCAGACGAAAGAACCCACGTACGATTGAACTCATTCAAGTTTACTTTAGATATCAACTGTAACATCTCACCGGTATGGCCACCAGAGCCAAGGAACATCATAATATTGGAGCCCTTAGCGGCATCGAGTAAGGAAACGGGCTTTTGAGAGGGGACAACGGCGGGGTTTGTTGAAGGTAACACAATTGCGAGTCTTAGAAACGCTATGAACACAGGAAGGACCATAATAAAGACCCTAAGGACGATTTTTGTTTCGTAGTCCATGGTTGAAGATGGGTATTATTGATAATTTTCGCGATTGGAGACCCAAACATACACAGCGCGAACGCGGTGCGAATGGGGGCGCGAACGTCGCGCGACTTGGGGTGCGGGCGCCGCAGAGTCGTGCCGTGGCGGACGAGTGTAGTGCCAGGTGTATCAGTTTGGAACTAGGTGTATCAGTTTGGAACTTAGTGGAGCTGGGCGGTATCAGGGTGGTATTCAAAGCTCAAAATCGGCACTGGCGGCAGCGTACGTGGTACGAGGCTTCTTGGTGGTTCTCTTATCTTCTTGAGCAGTCTTTTCTGGCTTGGGCCTCTTTTTATCTTTCTCAGCTAATTGTCCCATGATCTTATTCACTACGGCGCCGATTTTTTGGTGATCTGAGCCTGATGTTCCTAATGACTTGATATCACTCCAACATACCCGTATAGCAGAGCCACTGTTCATCATAAGCCCTGGGGTTTTGGGGTTATTATTATACCCATTGGCTGCAATTGCACCTGCAAAAGCTTCTGCAGATTTACGAGAGGTAAACTGTAAAAACCCTGCACGAGCCCTATGGATAAGCGATATAGACTTTATTTTACCAAACTCCTCTGCATACTCTGCTAGCTTGTATTGGGGAAAGTCTTCATTGAACCCAAATACAAAAAATGACGTCAATTCGTTTTTTGGTGGGGTTATAGTCCCGCTGAATGGAAGTGATTTAATGAGCTTGGATAAATTGGCAGAAACATTATCTGACTTGACTGGTTTAGGAACTTTAGCCATTGGTAAAGCTTTCTGTTCTAATCCCTTTGCAAGCTTTTCAAGGATTTCTCGAGCTTTATCGTTCGAACTATATGGACTTTGGTCTAAGGCTTTCTGCTTAGCTTCTTGCTTATCAGCTATAATGGCCTTCACTTCAGAGTTCCTAGAGTCCGACAATTCGTTCACAAGGTGGCCTAGACCTGCCATTTTCAATGCCGAGTCTCTTATATCAATTGGAATAAGAAAATGAATATCTAACATACAAGACTGACAGCAATTCTTGGTCTTGGAGCATGTCGAGCAGATAAGAGTCTTTTTTGATCTTTTGGCTCCATCGTCTACTTGCCAACGATAAACTGTGAAGGGACGGGTACATATCTTACAAGCTTCACCTTGGGGTTGTTTAAGCATTTTTATATTAGAGTCTGGGCCTAGACATCTACTGCATACACTGGGGAAGTCCATGGTGATGAGATGAGATGAGATGAGCTCGCGATGGCTGGTTAGGTGAACGAAGTGTTTTACAAGTGTACTAGCATGCTTGTGGCATACATTGGCGTACGATACGTGAAGAGTTCATGCAAACTAATAGCACAGGATTATTACAGCGATCAAAGTCAAGAGAGTAGTAAGTAGCACTTAGATAAAGAGTAGAATAAAAATGTGTCACGTGATAACGACTATTGAAGAGTTTACCGACGTAGTTCATGGTACACACCTCCTACAGTAATCGCTCAAAAACCAAAATAACCACACGGCCATTCTGCAGTGATCCTGAAGAAATCACTGCATTACAATGTAATTTTCACTAGTAGACTACCTCTTATTATACCCTTGGTCTGAATAAAAACTCAGTGTTAAAAAGCTCTGTATATTTTATTCCACATGAAGATTCAGGTGAAGAAATTCGTACATTCATCAACGTTCTTAGACTGAGACCAAGATACAATAGCCGTAATTATATTACTACTGACAATATAACTTGAGCTAAATCTACTAGTGAAAATTTTTCAGATATTTCTCATGGCTGCGATTTTTATACTACATTTATGGTATGTCCACGACCGTACTTGATCTATTGGTAGTCTATATTTAAGTATATTAATTATGTAAAAGGGTTTCTAATCTATAGTGTATTTCGTTTTCGTGTACGAGTTTGAGTATTTGGTTGTGTGGGGGCTTCAACTTGGTGTCTTCAGAGTGTTTGAGAAGGTAGTTTGAAATCATAATACCTTGGTAGAAAGAGCTAAATACTAATTCATGGCGAATATAGCCAAGAGCTCCATCTCTGCCAAATTGTTTAACAAATTCTATGAGAAGTGATAATTCTTGGAATGCATATTCTTCGAGTCTGTTGGAGTATTGAACTTTTGGTAGTTGATTGAGTATGCTAATAAGTTGTTTTATAACAACACAATCGTTTCTATACGAATTCAAGGTTTCACTATCAAATAACGAATTTTCATCGTTGAAATTATTTGAAAATTCCTCCAATCTGTTCTCTATTGAAGGATAATAGAAGATTATATTATCTATTACATGTTTTTCTATTTCCTCTGTGTTGAATTCAGTAATAACATAGGTGCTGAATGGTTCAAATAACTCATATACGGCTTTATGTTCATTGATTCCAAGGAATTCAGAAACAAATTTCAAGGCCTCTAGTCTAACAAATTCATCATCGTCATGGAGAAACTTGAATACAACAAGTAAAACCTTTAAACTTTTCTTTGATTTCAAGAAATTTATGGCTGCCATAAGACAATTGAATCTAATTGAATCTACTTTAGAATCCTTGCTGAATTCAAATACTTTTGCATCATAATTTTCAAACTCTTCGGGCTCATAGAGCGATAGTACTTGTAAAGCCTTTGAACTTACATCTTCATTCGATGATTCAAGCAATTTATATAACTTATTCATGCGGTCAGATGACACCTGGCCCACGGGGAGTTTGGAAATAGCATCTAAAACTTTCCCAGTAGTATAGCTATCCTCCTCTATCTTAAGATTATCCCATAAGATACTTACTGAAGGAATTTTTATTGAGCCAGAAATTAAGCTTTCTAATATCAACACTTTAAAATCGAAGCTCAAGTCAATAGACAATTCAATTAAGTCAATCAAATCATCCTTATTTGAGGTGACTTTTAATAAATATGTAAGAATCGTATTCATTGCAAGTTTCCTTAACCCGTTTTGACTGTTACTTGAAATATTATTAACAAAGATATCGGCAACATAAGAGTTTATATAATGGTCGGATGCTACATCGAGAATTTCTAATATTTCAACGTACACTTTGATTGTAGACCAATGTTTTGTTTCAATCAAAGGCAATATCAAGGCCAAAATATCCTTGTCATCACCGAGAGCACCTGTTCTTTTCATTTTCTTTAGAATCTCTAATATAGCTAAGATGCTACCATGTTTAAGGTTATGGTTATCAGCTTCCTTAACTGTTTCTACCATTTCCCTGATAGTAACTTTATAGTATTGGGGTAAAAGAATTTCCGAAAGGGTTCTTGCAATCATTTCTCTAATCTTCCAACTTTCATTACCAATAATCGAAACTAAAATATCTTTAAATTCAAAAAAGTTAGTTTCATCATCACTGAAATTGAGACTAGAAATTACAGTCAAAATAGGATAAAAGATTTCATTATTGTTTAATTTTAAGTAGTTTATGAAAATTTGTTTAAATTCAAACTTGTTAAAGAAATTAGCAGATAACACTTTGAAATTAGTACCAAAAAGTTTGTTTTTTAAACTAGTGAAAAGCATTAAAGCACAGTTTTTAATTGCCCATACTTCAGAAGTAAAGTTACGAAGACAAACCACAAGGGATTCATTTATGAAATGTAATCCTTCTTTGGTCAATTGTGCATCATTGAATATACTTTTAATACAATTCAATGCATTAACTTTAGGTACATCATACTTACTAAAGTCACTGTGATCATTATGTTCGTTAATAATCTTAAAAAGTATATCAAAGGTAATTTTCATCATTTCCATACAATTACCATTTACTAATTTATCACTAGTTAAAATTCCAGTAATCAAACTAGGCAAACTTCCACTTCTTCTACTAACTAATTGAGTTTTCGATTGAATAAGCTCAAGGTTCTTGGATAATAAATTTTGGGGATATTGTTCCAACTCTTTATGAGAATAACAAACTTTGATAATACCTATAAAAGATGGATAAATCGAAGAGAATGCACCTCTATGATTTATTGTGGATATTTGTTCAATTAGTAATTCAATGTATTGAACTAAATCATCTTGTTTAAATATATCCCACGAATCTTGTGTTACTCTAAACATGGTACAAATAAGCGTAGTAGATTCCTTGATGAATTTCCAACTAAAGTTCACAGAAAGTTTATCATCGGTGGCACCTTCAACACTTTCATTTGAGAGCAAGCCCTTTATCTTGCCCCAAATTATTCTATTTACATCTAATATTTGAAGAAATATACGTCTAAAGTAAGCAGAATCATTAAAAAAAGTCGAAGGGGATGATTCTAGAATATATTTCAAACTGGTAAGAATTCCATGGATTCGGTACTCTTTATTAATAGTCAAATCTTTCATATCAATATTAATACTATTGTTGACAAAACCCATCAAAAGATCTAATATTTCATATATTTTGAAGTGTTTTCCAGTAGCATAATAAAACTGGCAAAGAAAGCTAAAAGTTTGGGCACCTCCTTCACTCTTTCTTGATTTCAAATTAAAACACAAGTCAAGACAGTTATTAATCAAGTTTGAATCAGATAAAATGGGCTCGATAACATCATGAGGGAATCGAAGCAAAGTACGTACACTTAATGTTCTTAAATCCTCATAATTATTATTCAAGTTATCAAACACGAGTCTTGCAAGTTCTTGGGAATATAATTCAAGTTTGAATGGGAAACCTTCCGAAGTGTCTATGAGCTTATTCAAAATGGTCAATGAAATAAACATTTGTGAATACGAGTTAAAAGGTAAGAGGTTGTCCCCAATGAACTTAACCAACCAATTTATGAACTCTTTCGAATCTGCCAATAATTCGTGTTTCTTTGATTTATTTAAGCTGTATGTCGAATCTTTCATACGAATAATAAAATTATTAATGATAGTATTAAATTCGATTCTTAAATCTACAGCATTCAAGTCAACTAAAAAGTGACCAAGATTCTTCTTGAGTAACCTATAAACTTCAGGGTTGATTTGTTTAGAGGATTTTGGTGAAAAACATAAGAGATCTAAAGCTGCTATTCTGATTGTTAAATCATTATAGGAGAGTATATCAATGAATTGATGGTAGGAAATCACATCCATAGCATCAATAAGTAAATTTTCTCCTATTTTAAGTAACTTGATCAACATTTGGACGTCAAAATCATGTTTAAGAAACTTATTGAAACAGCTTGAGTCTAATTTAAGTAATGAAGGAATCAAATATCTTTGAATATTAGTACTGGTTTGGGGCTTCAAAAGGTAGGAATACACCATTTCATCCCATATATCAAACCAACCGTCTCTTTTCTTCAACTGAGAGAGCATTGTCACTAAAACTTTATTAGATGAGTTTGTCAAAGAATCGTACTCAAAATTATCAAGAAGTCTACGAATAAACGTCCCATTATTAGAGTACATTTCATATGCGTTCAACTTGATTTGTTTAAGAAAAGCGTCTAAGATATTTAACACAAACTTGGAGTTATTAAAGTTGTTAATCAAATATTCAATCCAAGTCAAAAGCTTTTGCTCAAAAGCAGCTTGTTCCACGCCTAGCTTTTCATATATAACAACTTTATTAGCCAAATTTAGAAGTGCAGCATTAAGAATCGACTTGTTTGAGTTGTCAAGGCTTTTGAATATAAATTTAATGATATCTAAATCTAAAGACAACGGTTTTGACTTCAGCTTAATCAATTTGGTAAGAATAATGGAGAAGATATCTACCTGGACGATTTTTGTGTCGGTCTCCGGGGAAATTTCATTGAATGTGGAGTTGTATAATTCTGTTAGCTGGACGTCGGTGAAGTTTTGGGTAATTAAGGACTGTTTTTGCTGTTCTACTCGTCGTAACATTATGGCTGAAGAAGTGAAAAATCTCATCTCTAAACCTGAATCACGGGAAGCATCACGTGATCGTCAAATTGATAAAAAAAAGAGTTTCGACAGGGCACGTCTAATAGACTAGAAAACAGTATGCTGCAGTAGGCGGAAAGAAGTCTGTATACTGTAAGTATATGCGCCCCGAATCCCCTATAACTGTGTTCATGTCCATCCATGCATTATTCCACAACTCAAAAGCCTCTTTGGTCCCCTAACAACCTCTCCTTTCACCTACCCTCTAGTCTCGACTAATCCAAATATCCTGCACATACGACCCGATAATACAATTATCACCAGCCCCTATCGCTACCATCTCATACTCTATCCCAGCCATTTCAGCCATCGTGAACCTCTGATCTCTTCCAACAGCAACCATTCCCCCGCCAATCCACCACCTTAACACCTCCCCTCCCCTCCATACACGAATCTTACCACCTTTAAACTTTATCTTTGTTTAGTATTGGAAGCACGTGATCTACAACTATAGCGCGATGCGAAAAAGAAACGGTACCCAAAATATTTCATCTTCATCATGGGTATTAAAACTGCTTATAGAATGTTCTATGCGTCCCTTCCTTTTTACATGTTAACTAACACAGAGATAGTGTTGCTCCGTACGTTTATTTTTCACCGGGTCGTCTCCCCAATTTTGGGGCCCTACCCGGCCGGCCCACGAAGCGGGCATGCTAGCATATACTAACTATGTAGACATTGTGTTTGTATTATTTGCTATGTTTTTAAGTTACGGGGTTTATAATGTGTTGCCAAGTCAGGCGACTGTGCAAGGGTTGATAAGTCAAGTTAAAGGTGAGTAATGTACGAGGTATTTGGCGTGGTTCTCTTGGTGGGCCGGGCTGAGCTGGGCTGGGCTCTGGCCGGGCTCCAACAGCTCCAGCTGTTTATTCTCTTTGCAACGATCTATTCTCTCTGTCGGTCTACCTATCTGTCTGTCTCTCTGGCTCCTCGTCTCTTTGTCTGTCTCTCCCGCCCGCTGTACTGTGCCGGCTCGTCCCCATCTCTGGGCCTCTACCTCATCTCAAATCGCGTCGCGTATGTTACCTCTGGCCGTTAGAGCTCCGTTCAAACCACCCAGACCGGCCTCCAATGGCAATACAAATGCTCCTGGTCTCTCTGCCACCTCCAAATTACCCAAAAAGCGTTCCATCGGCCTTCAAAGGGCCCCTGTAGCCCCGGTACCCACTGCTAAAAAACCTCGCTCTGATTCCACTGAATACACCATCCAATGGAGGAAAATATCCACAAAAAAGAACAAAACTTGGGACGGTGATGGCTCTCTTAAAGTTACAGATGATATGGTTGTAGCCAAGATCAACGGCAAGTCAATCCAGAAACGGATCGCCAAATTTGATGTGGGAGAAATCTTGAAAATCGGCGGTTTTGAGGTCCAAGTTGACCAGGATGTACCGGTAATTGCAAGTGTTCCGACATTCAAAAAGACTGTTGCACCTGTTGTGATGGAGAAACAGCTTTTTCCCGTCGATGAAGGGTCATTTTTGATGAAAAAAGCCGAAGATTCTCATGATGATGTTGTTATAGATCCCCGGCTAACTCAGTACTTACGTCCCCACCAACGTGAAGGTGTGCTGTTCATGTACGAAGGGGTGATGGGGATGAATTTTGATGGTAATGGAGTGTTGTTGGCTGATGATATGGGCTTGGGTAAGACGTTGATGACCATCTCTGTCCTTTGGACTTTGTTACGTCAATCTCCTTATCCACACCAAAGATCGGTTATAGACAAGGTGTTAATCGTCTGTCCGGTTACATTGATCAATAATTGGCGTCGTGAGTTCAAGAAATGGCTTGATATGAACAAACTAGGCATCTTGGTGATCGACAACAATACTGCCAATTATAAGCAAGATTTGTCGAATTTTAACAAGACAAAGATTCACCAAGTAATGATAATGAGTTACGAACGACTTTTAAGTTGTGAACAAGAACTCTTGCAGGTTAAATTCGACCTTTTGGTATGTGATGAAGGTCATAAATTGAAAAATAATTCTAGTAAAGCGCTAAAAATCTTAAACTCTTTAGATATTAAGAAGAAGATTCTTCTTTCTGGTACTCCAATTCAAAACAATCTAGTTGAATTCTATAATCTTATCAATTTCTTAAATCCTGGAGTATTGGGGACTTTTGCCAATTTCCAAAAAAAATATTTAAGACCGATTGAAAGAAGTAGAGAAGTCAACTGTTTCAACCAAGATATCATTGAATCTGGGGTTTCTGCAGCACAAGAGTTAAATATGTTGACTCTGAAGTTCATCTTGAGAAGAACTAGTGATATTTTATTGAAATACCTTACTTGTAAATCTGATATCTTATTGTTTGCCAAACCCACAGCAGTTCAATTAAAACTATTTGATCTTGTAAAATCGAAATTTCTGATCAATAGTATTGAATCAACTCCAAATTCTCTTAATATCATCAATATTTTCAAGAAAATATGTAATTCTCCTAATCTTTTAGAAGATGATACGCTATTTAATTCCTTCAATATCGATAAATCAGAGTACGATTTACCTATAATAAGTGGGAAGATAAACGTATTAATTCTTTTAATCCTTGAAATAATGAACCAGCAAGAGAAAACTGTCATTGTTTCAAATTATACCAAAACTCTTGATATTCTTGAATCTGTTCTTCATAAATTAAATCTTGAGTTTGTTCGTTTAGATGGTTCAACTAAACAATCTACTAGAACACAACTTATAAACCAATTTAACAATCAACCGTTTCCAAAATCTCCAATTTTCTTACTTTCATCAAAATCAGGTGGGTTTGGTATTAATTTAATTGGTGCATCAAGATTGATTTTATTTGATAACGATTGGAATCCTGCTAATGATCTTCAAGCTATGTCAAGGATTCATAGAGATGGTCAAACAAAACCTGTATACATTTATAGATTATTTACCACTGGCTGTATAGATGAAAAAATCTTTCAACGACAATTAATGAAGAATAATTTAAGTAATCAGTTTCTTGATAATTCTGATTTCAATCTGAATATATTTGATATTAATGACTTGAAAGATTTATTCACTATACATGATTCAGATTGTAATACGCATGATTTGTTAGAGTGTGGGTGTGATGGTGATGGTGCTACTCAAGAACTACCTGATACTTGCCCTTCATCAGATGAACCGTCATCGGATATCGCCCAACTGCAAGGATGGATGTCAGCATTGAACTACTCCCAAATCGACCAATCCGAAACAAAGAAGAAAGCCAGTATTCAGAATGCTCTTTCAGATTATAAACACTTCTCTAAGCATATAGAATGTGAAGACGAAGTGGTTAATAAGATCATGGATCAAAGTCCAATTTCATGGGTATTCACAAAAGTTACCAGAGCATCTGAACCTGAAAAATCAACCGAAATACCCGATTCTAAGGTTGAACCAGCATCATAATTTAATTCTAACGAAGTATAATATATTTATGACTATATATGCATTAATATCTAGGCTCATCATTGGCCCATTCTTTTCAATCTAGCCTCTGCAGCTCTGGCCCGTTGTTCTCTCATCACCATCATTTTCTGCTGTTCACTAAGTCCACTAGTGTCAGAAATTAAACTACCTCCACCAACCTGACCTTTACTTGAAAAAGATGGCTTCTTCAATTCCATTTCCGTTTTCCTATCAAGTTCTTCTTGCATGAGCTCTTTTTTCTCTTGTTGAAGTCTTTTGGCTTCTTCTTCTTCTTCTTTATCAAATTCTTCCTTGCTTTTAGCAGGGCCAACCTTTGCTTCTTCCCAGTTACAATAATCCTCTCCAAGCTTGTGTCGACATATTTGAAAGACTTTCTTGGTAGCAGCATTAAGACTGAGCTCTGCAGGAACTCTTCCAGCTGTATTCTTTGCTAACAAATCAGCTTTAAGATTAACTAAAAGAACCTGTACCATGTGTGAATACCCATGAGCAGATGCAAAGTGCAAAAGAGTAGGTGTTCGGATATATTGAGAGGTTGGAGTTAATTCAAATGCAGTGTCTAGCTTATTTTTCTTAAGATAGTTAATTAACATTGGTGCTTTAGATTTTTTGATAAATGTCGTCAACTCTATAGTATGTTCATCGGAGTCACTCAACTCTTTCTTCTCTTGTTGCTTTGCTTGTTGAGATTTTTTCAAGTTTTCTTGCTGCTGAAGCAACCTTTTAGTTTTCTCTTCATCCTTTCTTGATAACGTTTCCACACTCAAATAGGTCAATTTAGCCCATGCCCTTTTTAATTCAGACATAGTTGGTCTCTTTGTAGTGAATGGAAAGCTTCTAAGCCGAGGATCGTTGGATTTAAGAGGACCTCCCTCGTATCCTACAAGAATCTTTCTATTATTAGCTCCATTGGCACGGATATAAATGGCATCACATCCATTCAAATCTGATTCCCAGGACTTAAGCAATTCTCTGACTTCAGCAATAAGCATCTGTTCGTTCTGTCTACGCATATTAGACCCCACGGATTTGGCATTTCCCTTAGCATTATCATTAGCACTTTGAGACCCACCTTGCTTTCTTCTGGTGGTGTACTTATGGAAAGTTTTGGACTTTATAATCTCCACCTGCTGTTCTTCAATGGATACTTTATGGTTCACAGCATTTCCCTTGATATTCTTTCTGGCATGGGAAATTATTGCACCCGAAAAATGGCCTCCACCGATCATGAAAAGTGCTGATTTCCCGGTTTTTATAGGTGGTTTGGTGAACGATACAAGAGCTTTTTGGGGGTTTTCATCGAGCTGTTTGGCTGTGAAAAGCGCCTTGTATATCCCAAGAGCTTGTTTGTCTTGTAAAAATGGAGCAGTGAAGAAAATGTATGGGGATTTGGTATTTAAGTATGACTTTGAACTGGATGACTCAACAGGTGATATATGGGTTTGTTCGAATCTTTGGTATAAATCTTCATCTTCTGATTCACTCAGATCGCTTCCTGATAAACTTCCCACGTCAGAAAGCTCTTCAAACTCTTGTTCTGTGAGTGCACGAAGACCTTTTGATTGCTGGAGTTGATTGTACTTGGTTAAATCGTCTTGTTTTACTACAGGAGACGATAATTTTTGGACTTTGGTTTCAAATTCATAATTCTCTATGTCCTGGTATTCGAATTCTACAATCTTGAGTCCATTAACTAAGGACTCGTCGAGATCATAGACATATAAGTCTTTGAGAGATGGTTGACTCATGGATTTTTCACTTCGCGCTGATGGCTGCAAAATGGCACTAAATATTCTCTAGTGCAATTAGTCATAAAGTATTAGCCATGAAATATACGGCAACATTATATTTGCGTTAGTGAAATTAGATATAAATACATGAACTTCTAGCTACTACTCTTGTAAAATATATTTTTTTGAAATTAGATATAAAATACATTAATTTTCACCGCTTTATACAAATTAATCCTCTCTTTAGATATCTTCTATTAGCTATTTACACCTATAAAGATCCAATTCTATGACATTCTTTTAAGAAATGATCGATTTTAGCAGGATCCATAAACGGATGAGTACCATGACCAAAGTTGATAATATAGTTCTTTTTACCACCTCCAAAACCTTTAATCATAGCTTCTACTTTTTTAGTAATAGTTTCTTTGGATCCATACATGATACCAGGGTCTAAATTACCTTGTAAAGTGATTCTTCTACCGTTAACAACCTTGACTGCATCTTCAGGTTTATATAACCAATCAAGAGAAACAGTATCGTAACCAATATCACATAATTCATCTAATGCATACCAAGCACCTTTAGCAAATACTGTTAATGGGATTTTTTCACTAATACCCAATTCCTTTAATCTTTTTGGAACTTTTTCAGCAATTTGCTTTAAGTAAGGCATAGAGAATTCATCAAACTCATTTGGTCCTAATTCTCCTGCCCAACTCTCAAATACTTGCAACATTTGAGCTCCAGCAACAACCTGTTGGGCTAAAAATTCAACACAAACGTCGGTGATGGCTTGTAAGAGCTTATGAGATTCATCAGGATACTCGTAGATCCATTGCTTAACAAATCTAAACATTTTAGAGCCTTGTCCTTCGATTATATACACTAATAACGTCCATGGAGCCCCACAAAACCCAATTAATGGAACTCTACCTTCAAGTTTCTTACGAGTTAAGGTGATGGCCTTAAAAGCCCAGTCCAATCCTTTTAAAACATCGGGTTTAAAGTCGATTTTTTCCAAGTCTTTAGGCTCTCTTAATGGGTCGACAAATACTGGGCCTTTACCTTCAACCATCTCGATTTCAAAGCCCATAACTTGGGGAATAACAAGAATATCACTAAAGATAATAGCAGCGTCAATTAAGCCATTGAAATGGTCAATTGGTTGAATGGTGATCTCACTAGCGACTTCGGCGTCTCTACAAGTCTCGAAGAAATCACGCCCACCTTTAGCCTTATGGTATTCCGGGAGGTATCTACCAGCTTGTCTCTGAGAGGTTAGTACAGTTCATTTGGATGTTTTGGGGGTCATTTGGGGATCTTTGGGGCCTTCTGGAGCCCTCTGGCACCGTTCGAAGCCTCTGGGGCCTCCGACCAGGGCCGGCGCTGGGCATCGCACTAAGTTGCTGCCATTTGCTGCCGGCACCCACGCAAATTACCACAGGCCTCCCACAACACCGAGTCTCGTCAAATACATACCATAATCCAAATAGGAGGTCTTTCCACATCCTCACCTTTGGCAGCCCTTAATATCAAATCGTTCTTAAGAGGTGCAAATTCACTCATATTTCACACTCTAGTGAAAAACTCTAATCACCATCTTTAGTTGCGAAACCCTCTCGGTACACACACGCCCCCTCGCTCTAGGGGCATTTCCGTTTTGAGGTATAATTTCATCTTTTTGGGTGCGAGGTAAATTAATTATTTTCACCATGCCTGAAGATGAAGTCCACCAGGAAGAGATAGGTACGTCAATTGTATCTGGATCTGTTTCCAATAAACATCTTCTTAATTCCAAACATCATCATAGCCAACCAAACATCTTTGTCCGGTTTTTCCGCTCGGTGTTTGGCTATAGAAAGACCTCCTTATCCCTTTTCGTTTTCATAACCTTTGCTATAGTGATGATAATTTCCGAATTAGATAATAATCTTGACCATTCTGTTTCGTATCCGACTGACAAGAAGGAGTCGTTACTTTTGGACGCTACGTGGGAAGATTTACAAAAAATTGGCTTGTTTAAGCACCCTTATGGGTCTGATGGGAATGACTATGTGCACGACTATATTCTTACCCAGGTCAAGGAAACGGTTAAGAAGTCGAAGCTTTCTTCTATTGAATATGATACTGATGCTAACAACACTATTTTTGGTAATTTGAGCAATAGTATTGCTTATTATGAGAGTAATAATGTGGTGGTAAGAATAAACGGTACTCGTGATGACTTGCCAGCGTTATTATTGAGTGCCCATTATGATTCTGTTCCTTCTAGTTTTGGTATTACCGACGATGGGGTTGGAATTGCCAGTCTTTTGGGTGTATTAAAGTATTTTGCTGACTCTAAAGAACAACCTATGAGAACTCTTATCTTTAACTTCAATAATAATGAAGAATTTGGCTTATATGGAGCCAGCGCATTCTTAAACCATCCTTGGTCAAAAGCAGTTAAATATTTCATTAATTTGGAAGGTACTGGACAAGGTGGTAAGGCTATTTTATTTAGAGGTACTGATTATGGTATCACCAAAGAATACTCTTCTGTAAGATTCCCTTATGCTTCTTCTATTTTCCAACAAGCGTTTAATGGAAGAGTCATTCATAGTGAAACAGACTACAAGGTTTACTTCCAAGATGGAGGCTTTAGAGGTATTGATATTGCTTTCTATAAGCCACGTGATATCTACCATACTACTAAAGATGATATCCGTCATACTAGTAAACTTGCCGTATGGCATATGTTATCTAGTGCTTTGGATTTCACCGTTAGCGTTGGTTCTAGAGAAATTGATATTGATGCTGATTATATTGATGGAGCTGAAGGTAAACCAACCCAAGTATTTGCTTCATTCATTTCTTTCTTAAACTTTTTCTTTATTGTCCCGTTGCCAGTCTTGGTTGCACTGAATATTGCTATTTTGGTTCTTGGTCCTGTTATTTGTGGGCTTTTATTACTTATTATTTTTGGTTATAAACAAAATTGGAGAATTGGGTTTATTAATACCGTTAAATTCCCACTTTCTTTGATTATTTCTATTATAGCCATCAAAACTATCAATGATACCTTCACTTTTACTATCAATGAGTATTTACCAAACTCAAAATCTCATAGTCTTGTACAGTTTCTGTCTGAATTGTTTTTACTTTTGAACTATTTTGTCTTGAATGGTATAAATTATTTATTTAAATCATACAAGATTATTCAACATGATGAAAAATTGGTGGTAATTATTCAAATATCTTTTATATATTGGGTATTATTAATTGCTTCTACTGCTAGAATGGCTCGTAATAAAGCTGGTGATGATCATACAGGTGAAGGTCTTTTAACCATCTTATATATCATTCAAACTGTAGGTGCTATCTTTGGATTATTGGGATGGTGCTTTAAAGCTTCTAAACGTGAACTTGAATATGACTTGGTAGCTTCAGGGGCTACACAACCTTTATTGGCTTCACGTAGGGAAGAATATGGTGGTGCCACCGATGAAGAACATGATCATCATGATCATCATGGCCCAGGTTCTGATACTTCTTCTTTAATCTCAATTGATTCATATACTGCCCGTAAAAAATTGAATCTTATCCAAAAGACTTTCAGTTATGATTGGTTGATTCAATATCTTGTTCTTGTGCCAATTCCAATGCTTATTCTCTATAATAATGGCTGGTTGATCCTTGAAGGTATTGCTAAATCCATTCAAGAATCAGCTGCAAGTGAGATTTTAATTTATAAATTAATTGAAACTATCTCAATTGCTTGGGTTTTACCTGTTTTACCATTCATTTTCAAGATTAATAGATTCTTAGTATGGATCTTATTATTGTTATTGTTATCTAATTTACCTGTTATCCTCTTTGGTAGTCCATTTGATGTTGAAAATCCAATGAAATTAAGATTTTTACAAGTTGCTGATTTAACCAAATCACTGACTGAATCTTATGTTTCAATTAAAGGTAGATCAGATATTGGTATTGAAGATATTTTGGCTGACTTACCTTCAGTTAAAGACTCTGGAGCTTCGATTGAAAAGTCATCTTTACCAGATGATACAGCCTTATTCAGTTATAAATCTACTTTACCCCCAAAGATCCTTGAAGATGTCAAAGATTTCACTGATTATTTGAGTGTAGATATTATCAAGAATTCCTCTTCAAACGCACCTTATGGGTTATTATCTGGTGAAATTAAAATCAATGTTAATGGTAGTCCTACATGTCTGGTTGGGTTTGATACCAAAAAGACAAAGAATTTACCAGTCAAAACTGTCATTGTATACCAAGATGTTTTACAAAATTCTAGTCTTGCTACTATAGATTCAATCCCTGAAGGTTCTTCGACTGATAAAAATGGTAATCTTGTTTATAAAGACTTGAAAGGAATTCCATCTGTGGTATTAAATAAACTTGATTTAAATAAACCTTATCATATCGGATTCCAATGGTTACCCAATTTAATTGATAATGTTGATGACGAAGCTGAAAATTCTTTGAAACTTAATATCTCTTGTTATTGGGCTAATACTGGTGAAGATGATGTTTTATTACCTGCTTTCAGAGAATTAGATCATTATACCCCTAGATATGTTACCTTAGCTAACCTTGATGCCGGTATGTTTGCTGTTAAAACTTCCGTGCAACTTTAACCAGTTTAAAGTTTAATTGTAATATTAATATAGAGCTTTTTCGCAGCCATTTTCATTTATCCTCCCAAATTTTCTCTTGATCTCAGAAATTTTCTCTTTTTTTGCAACCATTTTTTGCACCCAAAACTTAATGTTCAAAATTTTATTATTTTTTAGTGTGGTATTGTCCGTTTCTGAGGCATTTATTCATCCCATAACCGTTCAAGGAAGGTATTTCGTTGATACTGTTACAAATGAACCAGTAAGTAATTCCAAAAATGATATTTTTTTGGTGAGCCCCAAATTCTAACCATTTAGTTCTATATAAAAGGTGTAGATTACCAACCAGGAGGTTCTTCGGGTGTCACAGACGCAAGTGATCCTTTATCTGATCCTGAAATATGTGCCAGGGATATCTTATTGTTCCAAAAGTTAGGTATCAACACCATTAGAATTTATTCTGTTAACACAGACTTGAACCATGATGTTTGTATGTCTTTATTGGCTGCTTCTGGGATTTATTTGGTCCTTGATGTTAATTCACCAACTCCAAATCACCATTTGAATAGGTATGAGCCTTGGACCACCTACAATGTGGATTATCTTGAGAATGTATTTAAGGTAGTTGAGCAGTTTTCTTATTATAATAATACCTTAGGATTCTTTGCTGGTAATGAAATTATTAATGATATAACATCTGGAAAAAATTCTCCTGTGTATGTTAAGGCTGTTGTTAGAGATATAAAAAAGTATATTGAGTATAACTCGCCTCGTTATATTCCAGTAGGATATTCTGCCGCCGATGATTTAAAGTATAGAACCTCTTTGGCGTCTTATATGGAATGTATGGTCCAAGATCCATTGGATTCGGTTGACTTTTATGGGGTCAATTCATACCAATGGTGTGGTGAACAGACTTTTGAGACTAGCGGGTATGATAGCTTGGTTCAAGATTATGCTGCTTATACTAAACCTATGTTCTTCTCTGAATATGGATGTAATGAGGTCACCCCAAGAATGTTTGAAGAAGTTTATAGTCTTTATTCTACTGATATGATTGATGTTTTTAGTGGTGGTTTAGTTTATGAGTTCACTCAAGAACCTAATAATTATGGATTAGTTGAAGTTTTAGGTAATGGTGATGTAAGATTATTGCCAGATTACCAATCTTTAAGAAATAAATACGAAACACTTCCTGAAATTGACTTTTATCATGTAGCCAAATCCATGAAAGTAAATGCCAAACAAATTAACCAATTAAAAAGAACTCAAAGATATCTGATTCCAACATGCAAAGATAAATATGTGAATCTTAAAACCGATACACCATTGCCTGTTAGTTTAGCAACAGATTTAATTGAGCTTGGAGTTGAAGTTGAACATGGGAAATTCATTCCGGTAACAGAAGACCAAATGACATGTAAATTTCAAATTTTTGATTCAAATAATCAACCATACTCAATTGACAAAAAAATTGTTCCGGTAATTGATTATATGTCAGGTATCCCACTGGATAAGCATAGAAGAATAGGATTTAGAAGTGGTATGTATTATTCAAATAGTGAAGACGAAAGTGATTACGATACAGAGAGTGACTATGAAGATGAAGAAGATGAAGATAGCCAGTCTATATTTCAAAAAGTATCTATCTATATAAGTAAGGTTTTGGGCTCCATCTCCAAGTTGTTTGGAGAAGATGAAAAGTACGTTAATCATCACGACAATTTAATCAAATACTAACTAAAGCAGACAGTGAGCTGTTGACAGTACCGATATTCTTCGTTATACTGGCAATGGTTTGGCTCTTACAATAGGCCATGCCTAGCACCAGGCTTGGATGATCCTATTAACGTCTTCAAGTAGTAGAATACAACACCTCATCTTTATAGTTGAGAATACAAAACCGACATTTGTTGATCACCAACGGTTTAAGCAAGGTGCTCCAATCATCTCTAGTTAAGCTTTCAAGTGGTATAGAGGTCTCCGTTTTAGAAAACCCACATTTTTTACAAGTATGTATAGTCATGGGTGTCTCTTTGACTCTGATCTCCAAATAAGGAACGGCAGCTATAGCCCTTAAAAGCTCCGAAAGATTATCTTTTGTATCGGGATCAGTGTCATGAGTGTGAGTATATTGGTAAAGAAGATCGAAATTATCCAAAGTCAAGTGCTTTAGCTTTGAATAATACCCTTGTTTAGAGCATATAAGCCTAAAAAATGGGTTGAAATGAGTATAGTTGAAGCATTCCTTGTTATAGAAAATACTTGAATTCAAATCCAAAGTTAAATGAAACATATTACCGCCAGCCTTAATAAAATCAATGGTAGAAAGATCATTCTGGTTCGTTATATCTACCATTTTAAGATGAGTAGTGAAGCCGAAAAGGTCACAATTCTTTCTTTTAGGTAGTCTGTTCATGAATGAACATTTCACCAACGTCAATTGTTCTATAACAACTTTCTTTGGTATGATGGTAGAGGTTAATTTTGTCTCATCAATGATGAAATTGTGTAATTCTAGCTCATCAATTTCATCAAAAACCGCCAATATTTCAGAGATTTGACTATATTTGAATAAGAAAGACCACCCTGATTGACATTTAAGTGTAAGTTTTTGTAAAGTTCTTGGAGACCTTTTGTTCCTATACTTTTTAATTAGTGAATCGTCACTGACTTCAGGAAATGCAAATTGTGGGGGAAGTTCACTAATGGTAATCTCTTTAAGATTAAAATCGTTCTTCATAAGCAAATTAAGACCCATACAAAACTCTTCAAACGTTATACCTTTATCTTTTTGAATTTTTTCCACATCGTAAGTACCAGCTATTTTGGTCTTATTATTCTGGGAATCTTTGATGGGTGGATTGATGAGGTGTACACTTTGAACCAAATTAACTTTGGCTGAGGTTTCGTAGATTCCAAACCTTCGAGTGGTCAAATTGTTTCGACAAAACAATCGGAAACTTTCACTGTCTGGGAATGTTAACGCTTTATATAGGAAATATTTGGTGATGATATTATGAAATTTATGGCATACTAGAGATAAGCGTAAAAGTTGATTGGTATCGTTCTTGAAATACCTAAAAATTTGTAAAAGTATTTCTATCGGGAACAGATGAATATGGAGTCGGGGATACTCTGGAGTTTGGTGCTTCTTGAAGGCTTTTTTCCTTCCTATTAGTTGGTACCGTTTCATTTAGATGGGAAACCTTCGCGATGAGAATTTTTCACTGATAATGGCTGAAGATCAAAGAAGATTGTTGGTCCAATTAATGGGGAAGGACTCTTTGATCTCCCCACAAATGAAAATAAAGGTCCCTGAACTCACCTCTTTCAAGGTGTGTAAAAGTTTTGTTGTTGGGACGTGTCCTCATGATTTATTTGTAGGAACTAAACAAGATATGGGGAAATGTCCTAAATTACATCTAGAGAAGCATAAATTAGAATATGAATATCGTACCACCAAGAATGGAGAAACATTCCCTGAATTCGAACAAGAATACTTTGTAACGCTTCAGAATTATATCCAAGAGATCGATAGAACCATTGAAATTGCCAATCAAAGACTTGAACATTCACCTGAAGAACGAGAAAAGATTGAACAAGTAACTAAAGAGTTGGAAGTTATAGATACAAAGATTGGATTAATGCAACAAGAGATCAATTTTTTGCTTGAGAATGAAAAGATAGTCACCACTTTAAGTCAGTCTATAGAGTTATCAAAACTTATCAAACAGCGTGAAAAATTAGGTGAGAATGCCCGGAATATTATTGAAAATATAGGCCAAACATCCCAACAAAAGCTTCAAGTATGTGAGCAATGTGGAGCTTATTTGTCTAGATTAGATAGTGATAGAAGATTGGCGGACCATTTTATAGGTAAGATACATTTAGGCTATGTAACTATGAGACAAGACTATAACCGGTTGCTCAATAAGCTTGGAAGAGGGTCTTGAATTATTCAAGAACAACCTCAAAGATTAATCCTTTTTTCCCACCTTTTCAGTAGAAGCGTAACCAATAGCATTCAATCTTTCGGTCAAGATTGGATGGGATCTGTGATAAGCACTATAAAGCCAGTCGGCATCCATATAAGATAAATTTTCAATGTTTAATTTGATTAAAGATTTACCTAAATCATCGGTATAACCACATTTGTTAGCGTATTCATCAGCTTCGTATTCATGTTTTCTAACAAGTAAGTTTTGAAGAAATTTCAAAGCAGCATCCATTGGAATAAAGATATCGTTGAAAAGGAATAAACCAACGATAACTGGTTTAATACCAACAAAACCAAATGATTCAAAAAGCGAAGCATTTTCTAAGAAAGCAGCAAAAGCAGCAAAGTTAAAAGACATATTGATTTGAGAGAAGGTTAACATTTTAATTAAATGGTTTAATTTCCAATGGCCGATTTCATGGGCTAAAACAGCAACAGTTTCATCAACAGTTGAATGTTCAATCAAAGTGTCAAATAAAACAATTTGTTTACTCCATGGTAACCCAACAAAATAAGCATTTGAATGGCCAGATCTCTTGGATCCATCAACTACATATAATTTAGTTAATGGGAACCCTTGTTTTTTAGCTAAATCTTCAATGGCAGTCTTTAATTCACCATCTTCTAACGGAGTGAACTTGTTGAATAAAGGTTGAATTACAGTTGGATAAATAGTCATGAATACTAATTGAACGACCAATATAAATCCACAAGCATAAAAGATAAATGATTGACCATAAACTTCAATAATCTTCAAGAGACCTCCTAAAATTGGTGGTAAGAAAACAAACGATAATAAAATACTTTTAATTTGATCAGTAATCCATAATTTTACAGTAGATTTATTAAAACCATATTTTTCTTCAAGAACAAAAGTACCATAATAATCAACAGGTAAAGATAACAAAGATCCAACAATAGTAAATACCAAGGTGAAAACAATCGAATGGGTGATCATACCGCCCATAAATTTAGGTAAAATTGGTTGAATAAATGATAATACCTTACCACTAACAGCCCAAATTTTTGGTAATAAATCAAATTTAATAAAGGCAAGATTCTTTGCTAAACCATAGAAATCACTGAAAAATGAAAATCTTTGTTTTGCTCTGCTATAATCTTGAGATTTATCAAAAGTTTCTTTAGGAATTTCTGCTCTTAAAGCTAAAGGAACCGTAGTTCTCTTTAAGACTTGGTATTGTCTATAGCCGAGATAAGTTTCGAAAAGATATTGACCGAGGGTGAAACTGACGATAATTGATTTCCAGTCGAAAGCTGGGTTATCAAGGAATCCAAAGGTCTTGAAGTTAGTAGGCAATGTGTAGAAATATAAGAATGACACGTACTTCAGCAAATGAAAAAGACATGTTGAACGCGATGTGGCGGAGAATTTTGTTGGCGATATTGGTGCGACGGCTGGGGAAAGGCGCGACGGCGCGACGGCGCCACGAGCTGTGGGACGTTGGCAGAGACACAAGATAGAGCTGTAGAGCTACATAGAGACACGTAGAGACCCCAAATACACCAGAGAAAACATGAATATCTACTTTTATCCCAAACACACCAGAGAAAACATGAATATCTACTTTTATTGACTATGAATCTAGTTTGCTTCAGCAGCTAATTTTTCAGCTTTAGCAACGACATCTTCGATACCTCCAACCATATAGAAAGCATTTTCTGGTAAGTGATCATATTTACCTTCTAAAACTTCTTTGAAAGATTTAATAGTATCTTGTAATCTAACTAATCTACCTGGAATACCAGTGAAAACTTCAGCAACTGCAAATGGTTGAGATAAGAATCTTTGAATTTTTCTGGCTCTTTCGACAGTTAATTTATCAGCTTCAGATAATTCATCCATACCTAAAATAGCAATAATATCTTGTAAAGATTTATAAGCTTGTAAAGTTTGTTGAACACCAGAAGCAACATCATAATGTTCTTGACCAACAATAGAAGCATCTAATAATCTTGATTTAGAATCTAATGGATCAACAGCTGGGTAAATACCTAATTCAGAAATACCTCTAGATAACACAGTAGTAGCATCTAAATGGGCAAAAGTAGTAGCTGGAGCTGGATCAGTTAAATCATCAGCTGGCACATAAACAGCTTGGACAGAAGTAACAGAACCTTTTTTGGTGGTGGTAATTCTTTCTTGTAATAAACCCATATCAGTGGCTAAAGTTGGTTGATAACCGACAGCAGATGGAATACGACCTAATAATGCAGAAACTTCGGAACCAGCTTGAGTGAATCTGAAAATGTTATCAACGAATAATAACACATCTTGACCTTCTTCATCTCTGAAGTATTCAGCAATGGTTAAACCAGTTAAAGCAACTCTAGCTCTAGCACCAGGTGGTTCATTCATTTGACCGAAAACTAAAGCGACTTTAGAGTCACCATCTAAGTTAATAACACCAGTTTCAATCATTTCACGGTATAAATCATTACCTTCTCTAGTTCTTTCACCAACACCAGTGAAAACAGAGAACCCACCATGAGCTTTAGCAATATTAGAAATTAATTCTTGGATAAAGACAGTTTTACCGACACCGGCACCACCGAATAAACCAATTTTACCACCTCTAGCGTAAGGAGCTAATAAATCAACAACCTTAATACCGGTTTCTAAAACTTCAGCAGCAGTAGATTGATCAACAAATGATGGTGGTTCAGTGTGAATTGGGTTTCTTTGTTTACAGTCAATTGGACCTCTTTCATCAATTGGTTCACCAACAACATTGATAATTCTACCTAAGGTACCTCTACCAACTGGAACGGAAATTGGAGATCCAGTATCAGTAACTGAAGCACCTCTAACTAAACCTTCAGTACCATCCATAGCAATGGTTCTAACGGTGTTTTCTCCTAAATGTTGAGCAACTTCTAAAACTAAATCTTGATCACCATTTTTAAGAGTTAATGCATTGTAAATAGCTGGTAAGTTACCATCATCAAAGTGAACATCAACAACGGCACCAATAACTGCTCTGTTTAATGTTAGTAAAAAATTTCATTATCCGAGATTTTCGCATTGATTTGGAAATTTTCATTGGCCGAGCGATCGTCGAATTTTTCACTCAACCTATGGGAATTGAACACGATAATAAATCATCAATTATCGGTGCTTTTGTATGGTTTAAAGGCATCAATGGTGTTTATAGGTGTCAATTATAATGATAATCTTTTAAAATCATCAATTGGACTTTTAAAAGTCCGATTTTTCACCGACCTTATTCTCGTTGACCAAATTTTGAATCAACAACACCAATTGACCCTCAATTGACGCCGTTCTTGGACCCGTGGACGTTCCGAATGTGTTTGTTTGTGATCGTGTTGGCGATCTATCATCAAATTCTCTATTTCATTCCCCTGTGACCAATCCCCCAGTCCCCTTAATCAATACTTCCACAGTAATTTTTACATACCTAACTTTACCAACAGCTGGAGCAGCAGAGGCAAAGGTTCTCATGTTGAATCTTAACCCTCTGGAGGCAGCGTTGAGTAAGTTCTTACTACTGTTATTAAATAATCTTGGAAGAACCATTTTCTCTTAGTAATAAAACTGTCGAAAAAAAAAGAAGAAAATGTAATATATATATTTGAGACTGAGACCGAACTGGTGCTCACCAAAAAATATTTCAGCCAATGAAAAATCGCGGATGTTGGGCGTGGTACACGACCCGTTGAAGGTTGTAGGAATAGTGTCCGAACAATTTTACCCGGTTGAATGAAATGTGGGTTAACCCCGAAATGTTTATTGATAGTTACTTAAGAGGGTTTCAATTGATGAAATGAACGAATTAATCTCATCAATTGAAACATTGACCACGGCACGTGATGTCCGGGGCACATTATTCATTGTAGAAGCGCAATTTAAGCATACTTTAATGAGCCGTTTCTGATTCAATTCATTGATAGAGTTATTATGGTTGATTAGCGTCATTTTAGATGTCATTTTGGTCATTTTGTTGGCGATCCGGCTGCTTACACGGGAATTGGTACGGGAAACGATGTTAGAGTTGGTACGGGAGCTTGTCGTTTTGGATGCCATTTTTCTTGGATTAGACCTTATGCGGCCGGATCTATGGCTAAGACTTATGCTATCAGTTGTGGTTTCTGTTCCAAACACATTTACTTTTGTGTTCTCTTTGATGTCTTTGATGTCTTTGATATCGTCGGTATCTTCTTTAATAACCTTGACATCTTGAGTATCTCTAACACCTCTGTCTTGATGCTCACCGTCCAATTCTACATATAATTCCTTAGGTATCACGTCCCTAACTCCAAACAGCGTCGATCTGCCAACCTCTTGTCTGATCTGTGGTGAAGAATCAGGCGTTAGAAGTTGATTTATACTAATCCGTTTAACTTCAAACTTCGGTTTGACATCCATACAAATGGCTGCAAAATTCCGTTTGCGGTTATTAATCACACAATAAATGTGGGAAATATGGGTTTTACATAAATCACACAACTCTCCATCATCATCTAATGCTTTTTGTCTCTTGAAATACTTATAATCAAGATGCTGCAGTTGTGAATCATCAATAACATATTCTTTGCTTTCGAGTATTTTATTAAAATCTGCAATTAAATCTTTGGCAAATTGTTTATAACTTTCAAGACATCTAGCTACAAGACTAACATTAAGTTCTTTACCGATCTTAAAATGTATAAGAATGTTTTCCAAGAGTTTATAATGATTAAAAACATTTTCTTTCTTAATGATTTTATAATCATTTATGGATTTTTCACCATATTCAAGCCACATATCCATAGTAAAATTGACAGCTTCATGGAAGTTATAACCTGAATTGAACCCTGCATGATACACCCGAGGGTAAGTTATAACGAATTCGTTTGGGTTTTGATCAGCATAATAACAATCAATTCCATTTTCAACTAAAGTAACTGGTGATATAAGTGTCACAAGTTGATGTAATAAATCGGGTTGTTTTTTAAACAAATCAGGTGCAGTTTGTTTCATAAGAGTTTCGAAATTATCAGCGTGTCTAGCAGGAATCCCGTACCATTTCTTGGTGGATCCATAATGACAATAATTGGCAGAAAGGGTATAATGATCTTCTACATGCCAACAAAATGTAGACAAAAGAGATCCAACGTATATCCATGGAACTGTCATTCCAGAGATCGAATGGGTAACATAATTAAGTAAAGACCCTTTACTATAAGGTAAATTAGTTAAATTAAAAGGATGAGAAGCATAGTATTCGAATTTCTGTTGATCAAACATAGATTTAAATACCATGGGTATATCTACAGTAGGGAACCCGGTGATTTGACCTGGGGTTAAATTATGTATATCTGCACCATATTTAACCTCAAGATCACTTTTTTCAATCTCCACGTATTCCCAAAATTTGGCTTCAATTTCATCCAATGTCAATCTTCTACCAAACTGGCTATGGAACTTAGTTTCAAAGTCTCTACAAAGCTCATAGAATTCAGGTAACGAATACTTTATGTCGACATTCTCTTCAAATCCATATTCACCTGTTCCTATAAGACACTTTTTACAGAACCAATCACCATCGGGTATAGCGTCCAAATCTATACACCGTAAATGGTAAGCGTTATCACAATTATCGCACAATAACGTACTTTCCGGAGAGTCATATTTACCACAAACTATACAATGTTTAAGATCTTCATCTTCTTCTTCATCTTCTTCATCCCCATCCGAATCGGGGAAGTCAGTGTCAGCATTATTTAAATATTCAGCATAAGCTTTAACATTATTTAAATACTCAAGTTGAATCACCGAAGAATCCTTTTCCACGCCAAACTCTTCATTTATCTTCTGCCAATCCCCCCATTTAACATTAGCATAACCTCCTAATTTATGGATCTTAACAAAAAGTTGGTAGTAGCACACCTTTTTCTTATCGTCTAAGTAGATATAATCTTTAACTGGAGGCCTTGATTTCATCTTTAAGAACCGGTTTAAGTTCTGGACAAAGTACTTTCTGGATCTACTGACGATTCCCAAGTCACTTAGTTTTTGTAAACGTGTATGAAACTCAAACTCTGGTGAGAGCAGGAAAGATGGCTTCCAACCTGGTGGTGGGACTACCTTTACGATTCCGTAAGTATAACCCAAGTTCTTGATGTCAGGACGTGATAGATATCCTATGGGATCTGAAAATTCGGCGTCGTTTGGCCTAAGAATAGGACAAGGTTTCAATTTTGATTTGTCAAACATTGCCTAATCGGGGATATTAATTGGATAGATTTGGTAAGTCAGAGCTGGAGCTGTTCGGTGAAGGATATAAAATGTCTTTAAAAGTCGACAAAATTGGTGGATTGGTATATTGGTACTTGTTTATGAGATGGGAGGCTTTACTTTGTGGTTTGCATCCAATAAATGGGTATTTTAACCGTCTATTCGAAAGGGTTTAGTTGTTAAAATTGCAAATTTCACCCCGCGAAAATAGGCCCAGTAGTATTTTTTTTCCGCCGTAGCGGAAAGAAATTTTCAATGAAAAATTATACCATCACCGTTTTAGGCTGTGGTGTCATGGGCACTGCAGTTGTGTCTGCAATTTTAAAAGAAGAATTCGATGATTATCCAAGTAAAATCATCTGTTGTAACAATTCTGAAGGTCTGTCGGCCAAATTAAAGGAAAAATTGGTTCATGAAATCGTTGAATACTCTTACGGTGAAGCCAATAAAGAGGCCGCTGCGAAGGCTGATATTATCATTCTTGGTTGTAAACCATATATGTATAAAGATGTTTATGAACAAGTTAAAGATCTGTTGAGTCAAAAACCTTTGGTAATTTCTCTTTTAGCTGGTACTACCATTGACGAATTGAAAATTTTCTCTCCATATGTTGCAAAGGTTATGACCAATACACCAGCACAATATGGTTGTGGAATGGCTACAATTGCATTTTCTGAAGAAGCTGAACCTAAATATGAAAATTTGGTGATGAAATTGATTGGTCCTGTTGGTAAAGCTATTAAAATACCTGAAAAAAATATGGATGCTGCTACCGCTATGGTTGGATCATCTCCAGCATTTTGTATGTTGATGATGGAAGCCATGATCGATGGAGGTATTCGTATGGGAATGACCTACGATGTTGCTAGACAATGTGCTGCTAAGGTTATGGAAGGTACTGGTAAGATGGTTGATCAAACTGGGGAACATCCTGCTGTATTAAAGAGTAAAGTCTGTACTCCAGGAGGAACCACCATTGGAGGTTTATTAAAATTAGAGGACGCTGGTGTTAGAGGAGCTATTGCCAGAGCGATTGAGGAGACTGCTAACATTTCTAAATCGTTTGCTAAGAAGTAGTATCTATATACATGAGCTATTTGTTATTGCTATGATGAGGTGCAATATCTGAGCTACATACGAGGTATCTGATGATCTTTTTGCGCTGATTCCAGTTACATTTGTTTCTCTACAACCTCTTTAGGCTCTTCTAAACTACCTGTTCATACTTACTTATTCTGGTACGCTTTAAGCAATTCCTTCAAATCATTTGGAGAACAGCTAATATCGGCAGCTTCAAACTGCTTGAACAACTTCTCAATGGTGTTGGAAACGTTTCTATCCATCAAAAGCATCGACATCTTGAAGATATTAGGCTGTTTACCGTCCTTGAGTATTCCTTTACTTTCAAAAATGGCCTTCAACTCTTTTATGGTGGTCTGGATGTCTGGATTGGTCTTGATAGCCTCAGAAATCTGGTTAAATTTGGCTTCAACATCGCCATTTCCACTATTAAATGACCTAAAACGCACCATATTCATACCAACAGTCCTTCTGTATACACCAGTACCAACATTTCTTCCCACTTGTCTCGAAACATTCAAATAAACCGTCTGACTTGCTCTTCTTATCATTTTTCACTCACGAAATTTTTCACTTTTACCGCGCATAAAAGTTCGACGAAAATTTCCAACACATCTAACAATAAAATGTCAGCCGCCGAAGGACAAGAAGAATTATTAGACTATTCTGATTCCGAAGAAATCGCCGTAACTCAACCAGCCGTCAAAGAAGATGGAAAAGAAGCAGAAGCCGATAAAAAGGGTTCATATGTCGGAATTCATGCCACTGGGTTCAGAGACTTCTTATTAAAGCCTGAATTATTAAGAGCTATTGGAGATTGTGGGTTTGAACACCCTTCAGAAGGTTCGTATACACAAATCATCATATCGGGTTGATTATACATTGTTTCGAAAGTATTGGACACATTCAACATGGTAGAAGCACCTACTGCTGTCGTAGTTGCAGCCAATGTGAGGCCCATCTGTCACCACCTACTGTAGCCAGCGGCCGCCCTGGTGTGGCCAGCCGGTGGTCCCAGTGTACCCAGCAAACTGGTAATCATCGTAGTGTCGATGGTTTGATATCACCACACGTCGTTGATTATTATCATGGCTGTCGTCGGTAGCCAGCAATTATCCACACGCCGGTCGTGTGCGTACTGAAAAATCCCCAGCTCTAGTACTATTGCACCTTTGCATGGTCCTAGAGCCGGTGATATCACTGCTATTGTGCTGAATTGTCTATATCTAGATCATGTATATCCCTATTTCTAACTCTAACTAACATCACAGTCCAACAAGTTTGTATTCCTCAATCCATTTTAGGTACAGACGTCTTATGTCAAGCCAAATCTGGTTTAGGTAAAACTGCCGTTTTCGTCTTATCTACTTTACAACAATTAGATCCTGTTCCTGGTGAGGTTTCTACTTTAGTTATCTGTCATACAAGAGAATTAGCTTACCAAATTCGTAATGAATATTCTAGATTCTCTAAATATATGCCAGATGTTAAAACTGAAGTTTTCTATGGTGGTACTCCAATTAATAAAGATATTGCCAAATTGAAAAATAAAGAAACTTGTCCACATATTATTGTTGCTACTCCAGGTAGATTACATGCTTTAGTTAATGATAAAGCTCTTAGATTAAATAATGTTAAGAGTTTTGTCATTGATGAATGTGATAAAGTTTTAGAACAAATTGAAATGAGAAGAGATGTTCAAGATGTTTTCAGATCAACTCCTCATCAAAAACAAGTTATGATGTTTTCAGCTACTTTATCACAAGAAATTAGACCAATTTGTAAAAAATTTATGCAAAATCCATTAGAAATTTATGTTGATGATGAAGCTAAATTAACTTTACATGGTTTACAACAATATTATATTAAATTGGATGAAAAGGAAAAGAATAAAAAATTAAGTGATTTATTAGATAGTTTAGAATTTAATCAAGTTATTATATTTGTTAAATCTACTCAAAGAGCTAATGAATTAAATAAATTATTATGTGCTTGTAATTTCCCATCAGTTGCTGTTCATTCTGGTTTAAAACAACAAGAAAGAATTGCTAGATATAAACTTTTCAAAGATTTTAATAAAAGAATCTGTGTTTCTACTGATGTTTTCGGTAGAGGTATTGATATTGAAAGAATTAATTTAGCTATTAATTATGATTTACCAAATGAAGCCGATCAATATTTACACAGAGTTGGTAGAGCTGGTAGATTTGGTACTAAAGGGTTAGCTATTTCTTTAGTTTCAACCAAAGAAGATGAAGAAGTTTTAGAAAAAATTCAATCCAGATTCGATGTTAAAGTTACTGAATTCCCAGAAGAAGGTGTTGATCCAAGTACTTATATGAATACTTAAGATGTATATTGTTTAGTGTAAAAGTATTGTTTGATTCTGTTGTCTATCTATCCTCTCTCAATTCCCCCGATCTCTTTTATTGTTTCTTCAATCGTATGGTAAACTCCCTTCAAATCTCTCTTGGGTATAAGAAACCACTCTACATGAATCCCATACCCATTAGTAAATATATCGTTCTGTCTCTGGTTATTAGAGCACCCTTTACAATACAAAACTCCCTTCCCATACTTTCTATGTAGTTTGTCATGAATACAACTCTCTATTCTACTTAAATTACTGGGACACCTAAACCCACCTTGAGCAGCATCGAATTTTTCATAATTTGGCGTCTCTTTAATGGTCAACTTAGAGAACAAGCTGCTTAATTTAGAGGTCACAATCTTATCCGTTGATGGGTTTATTAACAAAATATCATGTTTACACTTATCTTCCCATTGTTTAATCCGTTTACTTACATTAGCAGTAGTCATACCAATTTTCAAGAAGAGATAAGGGCTTTTCTTTAGTTCAAATGAAGACCAATCGTTTTTACGGGAATTAGGAAGGTTACGGACCTTAAACCAATGTTTTTGATGTTTATCAAAGAATTTTGCAAGAGTGTAAATATAAATATACCCAGACAGGTTTTGAGACTTTGTTGGAGATTTTGATGGAGATTTTGGCGGGCTTCGCTGCGGTGGTTTGGCCGATTTAGGCGGTATTTTAACAGGAGATCTTGATCTTAAGGGTGTTTTAGGCTCTTGATTAACGTGGTAATGACAATATGTATTTTCGGATCGTATTTTACATCTGGTTCCTTTGGTTGTTGTACCCATACATTGGTTCATGGTGATGCGCCGAAACCTGCGGCTCGGTCTAAATTTAGCTGCAAATGAAACTAGTGCCTAAACCACTCTGATGAAGACGATTATTGGGTTTTGGGCTTCAAGATGTTTTTGGTTTATTTCTTTAGTATATAGTTTTAGTTTATTGTGAGTTTTTTATATCTCTACATAATCTACGTACTTGGCCCATCTTTAAGCTCCCATCTCGATGCCATTATCCACCACTTTTCTCTAAATACGCCAAATCCCAGTCTTTTTCCCAAACACAAGCACATACCCAACCAGTCGTCATGACGGCCTCTAATGTCGTATTCACAAGCGCTTATCTCGCTATTAAGGTTTGATTTACCAGCTATTTTTTTGTGGTTGGAGGTCAGGTGACATTGAGTCATCTTGACAATTATATTCAACTATTTAGCCCCACATTTTGACCCTATCCTCCCTTTTTAACACAATTTTCTTCATTCAATGAAATTCGAAACTCTTCAATTACACGCTGGTCAAGAAGTAGAAGGTCTCAGAGCCAGAGCTCCACCAATTTACGCTTCAACTTCTTTCGTATTCAAAGACTCTCAAAATGGTGCTAATCTTTTTGCTTTACAAGATCCAGGCTATATCTATTCAAGAATTGGTAACCCAACCAATGATGTATTTGAAAAAAGAATTGCTGCTTTAGAAAATGGTAAAAATGCCGTTGCATGTGCATCTGGTCAAGCTGCTCAATATTTAGCCATCTCATCACTTGCCCATTCTGGTGATAATTTCGTTACTAGTTCATTTCTTTATGGTGGTACTTATAACCAATTTAAAGTCTACTTTAAAAGATATGGAATTGAATCTCGTTTTGTTACTGGAACTAATCCAGAAGATTTTGTCTCTAAAATTGATGATAAAACTAAATTTCTCTATGTTGAATCAATTGGTAACCCAAAATACATTGTTCCTGATTTAGAAAAGTTATCCAAGATAGCTCATGATCATGGAATTCCTTTGGTTGTTGATAATACTTTTGGAGCTGGTGGTTATTTAATTAAGCCAATTAATCATGGTGCTGATATTGTAGTTCATTCTGCAACTAAATGGATTGGTGGACATGGTACAACTATTGGAGGTGTTGTTGTTGATTCTGGTAAATTCCCATGGACAAAGCATGCTGACAAGTTCCCACAATTCACTACACCAAGTGAAGGGTATCATGGAATGGTTTATACTGATGCAGTTGGTGATGAAAATACTTTTGCAACCTTTGTTAGAACTGAAGGCTTAAGAGATGCAGGACCTGCTCTTAATCCTTTTGCTTCATTCTTATTTCTTCAAGGTTTAGAAACTTTATCTTTAAGAGTTGAAAGACAAAGTCAAAATGCCCATAAATTGGCAGTTTATTTACAAGATTCTAAATATGTTGATAATGTTTCTTATCTTGGATTGCAAAGTCATCCAAGTCATGAAATCAGTAAGAAATATTTAGAGAATAAAGAACTTTATGGACCATGTCTTTCTTTTGAAGTTAAAGGTTTTGATAAACCAGTTGAAGATGAATTTAAAGAGGCTGCAGTTCAAGTAGTTGATAACTTAGAAATCTTTAGTAACTTGGCCAATGTAGGAGACTCAAAATCTCTTGTGATTGCACCATACTACACTACACATCAACAATTATCAGAACAAGAAAAGATTGATTCTGGTGTAACTAAACATTTAATTAGATTATCTATTGGTACCGAGCATATTGATGATTTAATTGCTGATTTTGAACAAAGTTTCAAAAAAGTTTACGGTAATTAGATATTTAGATTAGATTTAGATTTAGGTATTACGTAAATTAATTAAATATAAATGTTATTTTTTACTCTTGACAAAGATGTAAGCTAAGATTCCTTGTACAACCAAGCTTAATGCTAATGATAATTCTGACATTCTGTATCCACATCCAACATGGATATCTGCCAAATCATACTTTCTAAGTATCTTATGAAGCTTATAAAAGAAATGATATTGACTTGCCCATCCACAAAATTGAACTACACACTGAATGAATTGAACTACCAAAATGGGTATTAAAACTTTATAATTTTGACTTTTGAATAAAACGATATTAAATAATAAAAGAATTGAAATTGATGCAAAAATTGATGAAATTATAGCTACAAAAGGATAATTCACCATGGTTTTACCATATTTTTCAACTTTATATGCTTGATGTCCAACTTTTAATTTAGCTTCATCAAAATGACCGGGGTATACTCCAGTTTTTTTGGCTTCCCAGTACATTTCATCCAAATTCATAATGGTATGACTATATGTAACTGAGATTGAATCGATCAACTTTGATGCATTTTGTGCTTTAGAAACATTTGCTAATTGAACTCCAATATCTTTGACTAAATTTCCAAAAATATCTAACCCATTTCCTTCAATAAAATATTGTCCTTGTGGACTTGTTTTACGATAACCTTCATAATAGAAATCATATGAAGTTCCTGGCTCAAAAGTATCAATTTCATTAATATCTGAATAGTTAGCGATACTAAAGTCTTGGGCAAAAAAAGTAATCATCTTAAGACTTTGTCTCATCGAACTTAAAATTTGTTGGGATTCATTATTTCCTTCTTTAATTAAAAGATTGAATTGTGGGTTGGAGTCATCATTCAATAAGGTAAGGTTTTGAATAAGGATTACAAATGACAAAAGGAAGGTAATTATTATATATGGGAAAGCTTTAATAGTTGGACGAAGAGAAACTATTGGCTTTTCTTGTAATTCAAAGGAATCGTTCCCTTCTAAATCGAAGGAATTCTTTTCTTTGAGTTTTATAGTCATAAAGTAGGGAGTGTAAAGGTAAGTAAATATTTTTTTCAACGTTTGGTGCAAAATGGTTTAATATAAGAAGGTATAGAAATTATTGTAAACATTGCCTAAATAGGAAGGTTAATTAAATGTGTTTTCCTAATTAGGAAGGTATGAAAATTGATGATGATTAAAACAGGTAATTAGGACGAGGAGACGGTAGGTTAATTTTGGGGCTTTAGATTGTTGAGTTAAATATAGATCTCAAATGCCACAGGTGTTGAATTGGACTATTTTTATGTAGAAGTACTTGTATGAAAGGCTGAAGATTTACAATGAGATTTTACGAACAAGGTTATACGATTGGCGTAGATGACTACTGTATAAGGCTAATGACTATATAGTATAAATATTTACGATATAGTCTTAGGTCATGTATCTACCCCCAATAAACGTGTCGTACAAACCCACACCCCTACAACTTATCTCACCTGTACCGCTTTTAACTCCACCCAAGACATTGCTTATCGGTCTCATGATTGTGTCACGTGACTTATGGTTGACATTTTTTACGGTTTTAGAATGGTCGCAAATATTTCAATAGTAACACCTAATGGTATCACCCCAAGAGAAGAAAAGATGGATATTTTTCGCTAGAATATCAATGGCCACACTATATTTAGGTGCTTTGCTTAGTTTGTGCACCATAGTTACGTTTATTGCTCTCATTTTCTTTAACGAACAATACTGTCAATTAATCGATTAGCTGTCTAGCCCTGGAGGATAGGTTTATAGTTTAATAGAAATACACTTGCTAATTACTTTCGAATTTCTGTCTTTCAAGTCACTTTGTTTATTGCTGCTATTTACTACTACTGTTTTGTAACGATATTACTACTACTATACTATCGCTACTATGAATTCAATATGACTACTGCTATTTACTCTATAAATTACTACTCCTAAATGCTACGTTTTCTCTGTCATACCACTACTACATAATACGACAGAGAGTCCCGTAGCATCTATTCAAATGGGAAACCAGCCCTGTGGAGCTTGTCTATCTCATGTGTATCACAATACAGTTTAGCGGCCCTTAGATAAAGATAAAGCGCCAGCAAATTGAGTATAATTATGGCTAGACCTTGGAAGAATCCTTTTTTTGATAACCTTTTGAGCTCTTCAAACTTTTCGGGATCTGTTTCGGCATCTTCGATATCAATAAATATCTCTGAATCTTCTTCTTCGAAATAAAAGCCCATGTTGAAGATGTTCAAGTGATGGAAAATTAACCTTAATGCGCGAGTGACAGCTGTTAGAAGCTCCGTAAAGGACAGCTTGCGATAACGTTGAGGGAATTTCTTTTAGGCTAGGAAAAGTTTACGAGAGTGAACAAGTGGAGGATAATGGGGAGATACGAATGGTTAAGAGAAATCGTGGTTAGATAAGATTTTCTTTGCAGGTATGCTTAAAACTGATAACCTGACCCATATGCTGGGGTCCGTAACCGCGTGCTTGCAAAAAAACCAATGTAAAGGATAGCCTATGGGCAAGTTGATATAAATAGAGGCTGTAGAAGTCATAAATTCATAAAATGTAAGTGACCCGCCTATTAATGTATACGTAACACAGTTTTCCATTATTTGGGCGTTTCTTTGCATTAACAAGTCACCCTGGTAAAATGAATCAAATTAAAGCGGTAAAAATTTCACCTCAGAAATTTCCTAGGCACGGGAACACTTCTGGCCGCGCCCGCACCACGCCCTATACCATGAATGGGCTGGAAATTAGGCTGCAAAAAAGGACTGCGAAAAAAGAAATGGCTGGCTTAATTAAAAATAACTTCTGGAACGTATACATTCGTTTCATATGTATCTTTTTACTAAAAACCTTGATCCAATGAATTTCATCTATTAATGAAATCAGATAAAAAAGGAATTCACACATCTAGAACTTTTATTTCATCTTAGGGTAGCACCCCCAATTAACCTTGAATGCCCAATTAAACTACAATAAATGTGTATAATAAAGGTATTTTACACCCCAAAAACAAAAGAAACAAATATTCTTAACTCTAGATTGTGACCCTATATCATTAATTTCATTGTTTTCTCCAAAATTAGTATCCTAAAGGAATAATTAACAATAACCAACTGAAAATTTTTGCGAGCCGCAGATTCCCTTTTGGGTAACAATGCCAGCAATTCGATAATTATGATAATTTATTTAAATAAGGGGCATAAAAAATATTTTCCCACTTTATATAAGATTTTTTGAAAATTTACAAACTAAATCACTAGATTATTGAAATTAAATGAAGCAAAGGCTAACATCTTTTGACGAACCAAATCCAAGGCCCGCAGTGTTGGACTTAGATTTGTCGCACGCTGTATCTTCTTATCGGCCCGGCCTGTATCATGAGGATGACTTTCCGGCTTTACCTGTTTTTACAAAGACTGGGAAAGTCAAATTCATAAGTAATGATAAAAGAATATCTAGTATGCCAAATTTAACGGAAACTGAATTTAATACTACTAATGCTAATAATGCTAATACTACTAGATTTATGTCGCAAAATTTTGCAACCGCCAAAATGCCAGTGGTTGAAGAAGATGAAGATATTGACGTTGAAGAATTAAAACAAGCATTTCAACCTCCAGTAATAACGCTTAAGCAAGTAGATCCTCCAAATAAGAAATATATCATAGATGATGACGAAGATGAGATCGATAGTTTATTTTCAGCCCAAAAATCAAATACGACAACCACCAGTATGTTGAGCGACATTTCGGTTGCAAAATCTTTAATGGAAGTGATGGCTATATATGAAAAAGATTCGGATTCTGAAGTTGAAAGTATAGCTAGTGATGATTCTAATATCATTAGTGAAAGTTCGAATATCACCAAAGGCTATATTGAAGAGATTGATGGCCCTGTAGATATGATAAGTATCTCAGATAGTTTGTTTAGTGATGAAACTCCAGCTCAATCCAGAATAGCTTTGGTTTCTATGAGTAAAGTAAGTTTAAACAAACCATTGCCAAAACCTGAACCAGAATTTAAGAGAATTTATAATAGAAACTTTGCCCTCTTTGGTAAACCAATTACCACACCTTCAACTTTAGCTGTGGTTAATGCCAGCCAGTCTTCTCTTGATAAACCATTACCAAGTATTAATGGATCTTCATCTAGTCTTGAAGCTTCCAATGGGTTTGAATCTTCTGAAAGTCCAGTAGAAAGTATTGAATTTGCTTACCGTTTCAGTGTGTCTCACGACCCTGATAACTACAATAGTAATACTGGTAGTCAAAACAATTCTGGTATTCCTAGTAATTCAAATAGCCTTAAAGGTTCCAGTACAAACACTTCTAATAGCATGAACCTTTCCCCTAGTTCAAACACTTCCCCTAGCATTGGCTTCTCTAAAAACTCATCAAAGGCATCTCTTGATAAAGAGCTTCCTCCAATTAAACAAAACTTGAAACCCCCACCTTTGAAGATTTCTAAATCAAGATCAAAGTCACCTGTAATCAATAACACTAATATCCAATCAAAAACATACAATGAAGGATCTTATAGAGGTGTTTCTAATGAAATTCCTTTATTCTCTCCTACTACACCTAAGACACCAGTATACCAAAGACCAGTTAGTATGGTATCTAACTCTAACTTTAGCATGTCTTCATGTATGACTACTAATAGTTTACAAGAAGCAAAGAGAGAAATCAAAAACCAAGTCAGACAAAGACCTTTTAGTTACTGTCTTGATTCACCTAAAGATTATAGTATTTCGAGGTATGCACCACCAATTAAAACCTCATTTACAAAATCCAATCCTTATAGGTCAGTTACTGAACCTGTAAAGAAACCAGAAGCATCTAAACCACCTAAAGTACCATCTAAGCAAACAGTACTGACAACTTTGGTACATCACAGCAAACCACAAATGATCCCCGAGACTCCAAATTCTCCTGCTGCTAGTACTTTTATCTTTAAAACACCAAAAGGTTCACCAGAATCTCCAGGTAAAAGTATCTTTTCACCAATATCAGGAGCTCCTGAAGATCTCACACCTCCACCATCGCCAACCAAATTAAAAGAAGAACAGATGAAGCAGAACATCTCCCGGTTTTTTGTTGGAAGAAAATCCTTCGAAAGAGAAGTCGAAAGACAAAACCGTTTTGGGAGAGCTTGAGAGCGATACTTAGAGGGTCCCGCCCGATAGATATATGTAGAATAACTAGAGAGCAGAGCAGGCAACTGTAATGCGTTGTAGTATATGTAAATATAAATGCAGTCATGAACAGGTTATGGCACAGCCAATATCATAAACAGGCTATCAGTAATCACGCCAGCAGGCTAACAAAATCACGCCAACCGGACGATCAAGTCGTCGTCCTTGTACAAATCCACCAACTCCTGGATATCGTACTTCTTAGCCACTTGATCGTTAATAAACCGGCCTCCCAAGTAATGGACCTTATTAGGCTCATTGAAAAACCTAGCACACGGCTTAGGGGCCGTCAAACTAATAAGCATCGTAGCATTAATATCCTTCCCCACCTCCTTGATTGGTCCATTATCAACATCCCATCCCGATGGAATATCTACAGACACTATAGGAGGTAATTTCTGGTTATTATCAGCCAAAAACCCAATTAAATCATCAAATGGAGCCCGAATTGGAGGCTTAAACAGAAACCCAAACAAAGCATCAACAATAATCTTCACATTCCCATCATGTAGAACTTGTTTAACCTCCGAAAGGTCTGATAATTCCTTAATATTCAAGTCCTTTAATTGGGTCAAAAGGTTGGAATAAAGGCCAACCTTAGTCGATTTCTTGGGGTAGAATATCAAAGGATCATAACCTTTCCATAATTTCAAGTGACGAGCTGCCACCAAGCCATCACCCCCGTTATTTCCAGGCCCGATAAGAAACAACACTTGGTCATTAGCCGTAGAATAAGGTGTAGCAACATTAGCCGTAGGAGGAAATTCGGAGTAAATTGCTTTTGCCACAGCCAACCCTGCCAACTCCATAAGCTGATCAATAGAAAACCCCCCACTAGACATCAATTCGCCATCCAATTGAGCTGCTGTCTTGGACGTAAGTGTTTTAAACATGGTTGCGAAATTTGTCTGCACCCCAAAGGTCCGTCAAAAAGAACAGCGCGACCAAATCTCCTGCACAAAGTGCAGGAACCTCAGTCGTCGATCAAAACATTGAAAAATCCCTGATGAATGAAACGTATCATTTCGAGTCACCATCGATGGTAGATTCTCCAATTATAAACTATCGTAAAGACGCCAAAAAGGGTGTTAAGTTCACCTTTATGGTTGTAGGGGAACTGGGTTCGGGTAAGACCACTTTTGTCAATGCCTTGGTCAATAAAAATGTTTTAACCCACCGTTTTGAACCTGACACTTCAACCATTGCTGAAACTGAAATCATTTCCTTCACCTCATCCAAATCCGTCGCCTTGCCAAACACTTCTATCTTACAAAGAAACACTTTTGATCCTTCTACGGCTGATGAAGAGCCTGGTATTGCTATTACTAGAACTAAAATCGATCTTGTTGATGATTCTACTAAGTTACAATTAACAATTATTGATACTCCTGGTTTTGGTGATAATTTAAATAACGAAATCTGTTTTGTTGAAATTGAAAATTATTTAAAACAACAATTTGATTTGGCATTAGCTGAAGAAACTAGAATTAAAAGAAACCCAAGGTTTCAAGATACTAGAGTTCATGCGATGTTATATTTTGTAACCCCTTCTGGTCATGGATTGAAAGAGTTGGACATCAAATGTATGAAGAAATTATCCAAATATGTTAATATTATTCCGGTTATTTCTAAAGCTGATAGTTTTACCACTGATGAATTAGCTCATTTTAAGAAACAAATCCGTATTGATCTTGAAAAATTCAATGTTCCAGTATTTCAATTTGATAATTACTTGGAAGAATATGATGAAAATGAAGATTATGATTTAATTGAAGAATGTAAGTATTTAGCTAAGATTCAACCATTTGCAATAATATCATCTGAAGAAGAATTTGAAATAACTGATAATAATACCGGTAAACTGAAAACTATTAGGGCCAGACAATATCCTTGGGGGTTAGTTGATATTAATGATACTAAATATTCTGATTTTTCAACTTTAAAATCAGTATTATTAGGTTCACATCTTGAAGATTTGAAAGATTTAACTTATGATTTCCTTTATGAAAATTATAGAACTGAAAGATTAACTAAAGTAACAGGTAGATCCAGTTTTGAAGGAGGTGAAGATTCTGAATTCCATGATTCATCTGATCAATTTAATGGTAATTCAGCAATTCCTTCATTATCAAATTTGGCTCAATTAACTTCAAGTTCAAATCAAATCAATGGTCATTCAACTACTTCAAATGATCTTTCTTCTCTTCATTCTTCCGGTAGTACCAACAAAAAGGGTACTAAATCGATGCTTTTAGATGATTCTTTAATAAAATCATCACCAAAACTTAAAGATGATGCTTCATTTTCATCTTCAACTTCTACTATTTCTATTGAAAATTCTAATTTAAATACCACCAATCCTGCTTTTAAGAGAAATTCAATTGGTCCACAAAGAACTCAATTAAGACAAATTAGTGAAACTGTACCTTATGTTATTAGACATGAAAGAATTTTGGAAAGACAAATGAAATTAGAACAAATGGAAATGGCAAGTGCTAAAGAATTGGCCAAGAGAGCTGCTTTATTAGAGCAAAGAGCTGCCGAATTAAAGGCAAGAGAAAAAGCTTTAAGAAAATTAGCTTTAGAAAATGAACAAAAAGAGGCCACCGTACTGACTTACGGTATTGACACGTCATTTGGTGTTAGTTCTGCAAGTAGTGTAGGTGGACCTCTTGGTGGGGTTGGTAGTAGCTCTAATACCAATGGTAACCATAATGGTACCAATGGTGGTGGTGTTGAAGGTGGTAGTGGTGCTAGTGTTAAAAGTTCTACTGCTACAGGTTCAAGTACTGGCACTAGTTCAGGTGGTGCTACTACTGATGAAAGATCAAGTTCTCATGCAACCGGGGGTGAAAATGACCCAGTTGAAGTTGCAGACGTTACCTCAACAGGTGATGACACTGTTAACATATCGTCACTTCGTAAAGAAGAAACCGTAAATGATTTACATTCAATGGTTTCAAAGAAATAATCTTGTCATATGCTCATTTCAGTCTGAGCCTATGGCCGCCGGTGGGGTCTAGTATACAGTACATGTGTCTAGTAAAGTAATTAGAATAAACAAGCTTTTATCGTACTATAGTAATATCTTTTAATCTCTAGTCTTAAGCCCTATCTACTCAACTGTTGTCTCTAGTTAACAGCTGTCTGTTCTATCTTTAACCGAAAAGATTTTTTCTTTGTCGGTTCGTGCACTACTCGCACCTTCGCATACTCGCTTCAAAAAATTTGTTCAGTTCCTTAAATCAACGGCGATAAATAGATCATACACCTTATAAAGTGATCTATTCAAAGAGTTAATTTAATCACAGAGTTTTAAACGGATCATATTCAACAGAAAATGGATATTCTTCAAGTTTTAGAAAATGCCATCTCCAGTCCAGATCCAAACGTAAGAATCCAAGCGGAACGTCAATTAAATGAAGCAGCAACATCCCATTTTGTCGAATATATCAGCTTACTTGCCGATGCTTTAGCAAATGAAGAAGCCAAAGCTGAAGTCAGAATGTTGGCGGGGCTTGGATTGAAAAATCAGTTCACCGCAAAAGACATCAATACCAAAAAAAATTTACATCAAAGGTGGCTGGCATTGGAAGAAGAACCCAAGCTAAAAATCAAACAAACAGCTTTAAAAGCGTTAGTTTCATCGAATGAAAGTGCCACAAAAGCCGCAGCTCAATTGGTTGCAGCTATAGCAGATATCGAATTACCATTGAATCAATGGCCAGATTTGATCCCACTTATAATAGAGAATACTAAACCTGAAAATCCTATCAATATAAAGAAAGCTTCATTATTAGCTATTGGTTATATCTGTGAAACATTGAATCCTAATGATCCAAATGTTTTAGCACAAGCTAATGGGATTTTAATAGCCATTGTTCAAGGTGCTCAAAGTGAAGAAAAATCTGATGAAGTTAGATTAACAGCTTTAAATGCTTTAGTTAATTCATTAGAATTCATTAAATATAATTTTGATAAAGAAGGTGAAAGAAATTATATTATGCAAGTTGTTTGTGAAGCTACACAAGCTGATAATAATGAATTACAAGAAGCTGCATTTGGATGTTTAGCTAAAATCATGTCTTTATATTATAGATATATGTCTGTGTATATGGAAAAAGCTTTATATGGATTAACAGTTTCAGGAATGAGACTGCCAGATGATAAAGTTGCATGTATGGCAATTGAATTTTGGTGTTCAGTTTGTGAAGAAGAATTAGATATTTCAATGTCAAAGAATGAATTTGGAGTTGATGCTACATTTAATTTAGTTAGTTATAATTTTGCATTAATTGCATTAGGTGAAGTTTATCCAACTTTATTATCATTATTAACTAGACAAAATGAAGATGCTGAAGATGATGATTGGTCTGTTGCAATGGCAGCTGGTGCATGTATTCAATTATTTGCTCAAAATACTGGTGATTATGTTATTGAATCAACTCTTAATTTTGTTGGTTCAAATATTAATTCGGATAATTGGAGACAAAGAGAAGCTAGTGTAATGGCATTTGGATCAATTTTAGATGGTCCAGATAATGAACAATTAAAAATTCCAATTATGAATTCTTTACCAACCATTGTAAATTTAATTAAAGATGATTCATTACATGTAAGAGAAACTGTTGCTTGGTTTTTAGGTAGAATTGCTGAATTAGCAATTGAATCTATTGATTTATCAAAACATTTAGAATTAATGTTAGAAGCTTTAGCAACTGGTTTACAAGATAATGCAAGAGTTGCAACTAATTGTTGTTGGGGGATAATGAATTTAATTGAACAATTATGTAAAGATGGTCCAAATGCTCCAAATACTTTAATGTCACCATATATTGGAGTTATTATACCAATTTTAATGGAATTAACTAATAAACCAGAAAATGAAGCTAGTTCAAGAGATGCAGCATTTGAATGTTTATCTGCATTTATTTCAACATCAGGTCAAGATTCAATTCCAATTATAAATCAAATAGCTCAAGATGTTTTAAATAAATTAGAATCAACAATTGGCCAACAAGCTCAAGTTTTCAATGCTGATAATAAAGTTAATTTAGAAGATTTACAACTGAGTTTATTAGCTTTATTAACTACTATTATTAGAAGATTAAATAATGAAGTAGTTGGAGCTGCTGATAATTTAATGACAATGTTATTAAAATTATTAGATAATCAAGCTGAAAATGCATTTATTGAAGAAGATATTTTTATTGCAATTTCAGCAATTGCTTCAGCAATTGGTACAAATTTTTTAAAATATATTGAAACATTTTTACCATATTTAAGTAAAGCTTTAACAAATATTGAACTGATTACTTGTACAACTGCAATTGGTATAGTTGCAGATTTATGTCATTCATTAGGTGATGAAATTTTACCATATTTAGAAGGGTTAATGAATATTTTAGGTTCAAATTTAAATGCTTCAAATGTTAAAAGAGAATTAAGACCAGCAATTTTATCTTGTTTTGGACATATTGCCACTTCAATTGGTAGTAATTTTCAACCATATGTTGAATTTGTAATTCAATTTTGTAGAATAGCTTCATCAATTGAACCTGAAGATTCAAGAGATGATACTATTGAATACATTTTTGATGTTAAAGAAGCAGTATTAGAATGTTATTCTGGTATTGTTGGTGGTACTTCAGCAAATCCTCAAATTTTATACCCATTTATTGGTGAAATCTTTTTATTTTTACATCAAATTTCAAGTGATATTGATATGTCTACAGTTGAATCTATTAGTGCTTCAATAGTTGGTTTATTAGGTGATATAGCTGCAATGTATCCAAATGGAGATTTTAAACAAGCTTATCAACAAGATTGGGTTACAGAAATTATTAAAAGAACTAGATCAAATCCAACATTTAGTCAAAATACTAGAAATACTGCTAGATGGGCAAGAGATCAACAAAAAAGACAAATTCAATAAAGATAATTATTTTTGGAATTACCCCGGGGACCCTCCATTAATTTCATTGTGCTAAAAGCTTCCCTATTATAATGTTTTCTTCTGTTGTATTGTTATTCATTTGAAATTTCGAGGGTCTTATTAAGAACACTTTCTCCCTCGTCTATTGTTTTGGGTTAAACTTTCCCAAAATATTCTGCATCTCTAATTTCATCTCTATCTATATATTATAATATATACCTCTAATATAATTTTAATTAATCTGCGATAATTTGCATTTACCAATTTAGTTTATTTATTTATATAGAATAGTAATTGATCTCCTCGTGTTTGCCCCTTTTCCTTTGTAAAGACATTAGGCTACCATTATACATGGCGACTAGAACCTTGGTGAACAATGGATTTCCTAAATAGGAAAAATTTCAGTCGCGTTTAAATAATAGGTGAAAAATTCCAAGTTGTCTTGTAGGGTCCAACTAAATAGTTTACAACAGATCAAGAAAAGCAACCTAATGTAAAGTACGATACATCTTTACTAAGGCTTATAAAATTTTTTATAAAAATCGTGTAAAAGCTTAATCTACTAAAAAATAATTACTACATTATCGAAAAGCGGTTAAATTATTTTAACATCGTAAACATTATCTTATCTATAATAGGAATAATTAATTAAACAACCGAGCCTGTAAATTGAAGTGATGATTCTAACATGCTACAAGGGATTTTTATCCGTATACTGCCGCTAAGAAAAAATTGTCGGCTCAATGTCCTAAAAAAACCATCTGCGGCGTCAATTTATACAATGGAAACCTTGAAATTTTTCACTTATCAAATGAAATATACGTAATTTCGTCTCATACGTAAACAATTAAACAATCAAATATTTATTTACTAGATGGAATGGAATGTTTAAACAATAACCTGACGATTATAACACCATTTCTAACCACTCAAATCTCGGGTTTAAAGTGAACAGCTCAGCTCCCATGTGAGATGGCACCTAAAAATTTCATCGCGCTGCCCAAACCGGTTAAAATATCTATTATTCTTAATTGGCAAAAAGATTGAACAATAGGAATTACGAGTCAGTGCCATTGGCCTTAATTGAATTTGCCCAAGAATAGGTTTTATATATAGTTATCAATCCCTTCGAATTCTTCATTCAAAAAAAAGTTCATTTTTTTTTGTTTTGACATAATCATTATTAACTTTTGGGGGACACCTTTATATTGTTAACTATCCTCCTAATTATATTTATGATGCCTACTTATTTCCCTAATGATATCAAGTACAACCCCAAACCATTCGACTTAACTTACGTGTTGTATGATCCAAACAGTGTAATAGGTCTCATATGTGTTCATTTTTCACTTTTCCCAATCTATACAATGGTTTTCTATGCTTCATGGTTTTTATTAACTAGGGAAATTGAACCAGTAATAACCGTCGGCGGCCATTTGACGAGTGAATTAATTAATAAAATCGCCAAAAGATTATTAAAAGAACCAAGACCTGAATTCCATAAAGAGTTTGGTACTGGAACCTTGACTTATGGAATGCCATCTGCTCATGGACAACATATGGGTTTCTTTGCTGGTTATTTTATTTGCATTTTATTGTTTAAACTTAACCATTTAGCAACTCATGAAAAATACTTGGGAGTATTTCTTTTGATACTTTCAAGTGTTGGAGTATGTTTTTCCAGAGTATATCTTTTATACCATACACCTCAACAAGTCATCGCTGGTACTTTATTGGGTGCTACTTTAGGATTATTATACTTTATAATCACTTCAATTGCAAGAGATGTTGGTTTAGTGGATTGGGTCTTAAGTTGTCCACTTTTAAGAGCTTTTTACATTAAAGATTCATATTTCCATTCCTACCAAACTTTTCAAAATGAGTATGATTTCTACTTGTCGCTTAAGAGTTCGAGTCTGATGATGAACATCACCGAACCAAAAATATGATACTCGGTAGAGCAGTACTCGATACTCCATAGTATTCGATAGTACTCAATTCTATACCTTAAGAGTCCCTGAATTACGAGGATCTTGAAGCTCCTGGCGTTCACCAATGCATTTATAGAGTAAAAAGCATTAATAATCTTTGTATAATAATAATGTATGATACGTAATATAAAACAAAAATCTAAAAATCATCCCACTTGTCTTCATCTTGCTTCGTATTTCCCCCACTAGCATGACTAAGATGAGTCTTTTCTTTTGGTTTTTCAAATCCAAAAGCTGTCTCGACTTCTTTCTTTTGTCCTTCACTTAAACTTAATCCTTCAAAAAATTTACCAAATTTTGTATCAACAGTTTTATTAAATCCATTATTTTGAATCTCTTTTGTGAAACTTTGGAAAGTTTCTTGTCCATATTTACCAGTTTCTTGCATTTTTTGACCAAATTGAGCCATAGCTCTTTGGGTTTCAGCGCTTAAATCACTTTGTTGAATTTGATTTAAACTTGGTTTGATAACTGATTCATGAACTTCTGAAACTGATTTTGCAACTGTTGATGAAAATAACCCCCATCCTTTAGATAAGGTTCCTAAAGGATCACTTTGAAGTTTATCAACGGTGAAATTTGCAAATGATCCACCTGAAGTCAGTTTATTACTTGGAGCTGGTGTATTACCAAATCCTCCATATTTCCCACCTTGAGATGGTGGTAAATCATCGGGTCTTGATTCATTCAAACTACCCAATTTTTCAAAATAAGCTTCGTTTTTAACCTTTTGATCTTCAGAAACTCGAGGTGCACTTCTACGAGATTGGATTGAATCTTGAGTAATGGTCGAATTAGTGGTAGACTTGGTCGATGAGTCGCTGGTTTTATCTGGTAAAGTTTCACCCGAATGATCTTTAGCAACAAATTCTTTACCTTCAACTAAACAAGTTAACTTCTCTTTATAATCAGTAGCCACGTAATTATCATATTTTAACTTAGGTGGTAATGAAAGATCCAACCCATTTTCTTCGAAATATTGCTTTAAATTATCGTTACCACCATGTTCCATTCTAAGAACTTCTTCAGGTTTGAATTGGTCCATGGTTATAGATCTTACGAATGAAATGTGTACACCTAAACCTCTATGAATACCGGCACATTCAAGACAAATAAAGATCCCGAATTTAGGAGATGCCCATTGGGGGTTAGGAGCTCCACAGTCCACACATTTCTTGTTGGTGCCGTTTTTTTGGAGGACTAAAAGCTTTCTACGAGTTTCAGGATCGATAGACATATGTATTTGTGGTAATAGCAGGGGATTCCTCAGCCGTGTTAACTTGAGATAAGATTGATTTCAAGTTTTTCTTTCTTTTCAGGCGCGTAAGTGGTTGGGACACGCTAATTGTTTTCATACGGTGAGACGAAGACTGATGGCTGCAAAAAAACACAGTTTTCAAGACAAAGATGGGTTATGGAGGGGGGATTGTTGGTGGGTGGTTAGTGGATTGGGCTTGATGATTGGGCGATATGTTTGAAGTATTTTTAAGTTTTTATTTTATTTTATAATTAATTTTATGTGAGAAGGATGTGAATTTCGAAGTTCCCAGATTTAAGTATAAGTACTATAGTTAACGAGTATGTATATTTAATAAATAAAATTCAGTTTTATGATAGGAATCCAATTTCAAGGCACTTACACCCAAGAGTGTTCGTATTTTCTCAAAGTTTACCAACAGGTGTATTACCAGCAATAATATTTACTGGGTACTCATTCTTGGAGGAAAAATCACCAATATGCCAGGCACCTCCATCAACTATATGTACAATACCGGTGACAAAATCAGCAGCTGGTGAAAATAAATAAATGGTAGAATTAGCAATATCTTCAACTCTACCATAACGTTGTAGTGGTATTCTAGCCAAGCGGTTACCACCTTTTAAACGATTGAATCCTTCAGTACCGTCAATTGGCCCCGGAGAAATACAATTCGATCTGATTCCTAAAGGTCCAAATTCCACTGCCAAAGCATTAGACAATGCATCAACACCAGCTTTTGCAGCCCCTACATGGATTTGAAATGGAATCCCATAATAATGAAGTGTAGCGCTAACGAAAAGAATTGATCCTTTAGACTTTTTCAATTCTTCAAAAGTGGCTTTTGCTGTATTATAAGAACCCAACAAGTCAATAGAAACAACAGATTTAAAAGCATTTGACAGCAAATGGTTAAAATCACTAAGAAAATTACCAGCAGCACCAGCTATAACGTAGTCAATTCTACCCAATTCACTCACAGTTTTGTCCACAGCCTTAGCCAATGAATGGACGTCTCTAACATCAACACCTCCACAACCAATAACTTTAGCACCAGGTCTTATTTGAGCAATTTCAACAGCAGCCCTTTCTGTCTTCTCCACATTTCTGCCTATAATAGCAGCATTAGCACCTAAATAAACCAATGCTTCAGTTTGTGCCTTACAGATGGTACCAGCACCACCAGTTACAAATACAACTTTACCTTGGAAGATATCTTTTCTCCAAGGTCCTTTTTCAAGAAATTCTAAATTAATTGTCATGGTCGGTTTTTTGAAAGTTCCCCATGATTTTTATACTCGGATGCGACTGTGAAATTTTAAGCGCTAGAGATTAAAAGATTTTATTAACTATTCTACAATCATTTACTCATTACAGGTCTATATCATTAAACAAATTAACTTTCTTCTTTGGAGCCTCATCTTGTTCATCATGAGGTCTCTTTTCTTTAGGTTCAGTTTCAAGAGAATTTTGAATCAGTTCAAATAAATTCTTTCTGGGTTCATCATCAGGGAATCCTTTAGAATTCATTCGATCTACTTCATTTAACTCTTCAATATCGATAATATCTTCATCGATTTCTGCTTCTTCTTCATCTTCATCTTGAGCTTCATCTTCTAAAACATCACCATCTGTATTTAAATCTCCATTACTAGTATTCATTGAAATATTAGTTGGATCTAATTGATGATATAATTCAATTAATTGAATTCCACTTTTAACATACAGAAGCTCTTCAATACAAAATTCTTTAAAATCATCATGAATTTGCTTTATTAAAGTTCTTAAAATAGCTTTATTTTTACCAATAGGTATTTCATTTAACATTTCTAATAATGAAATACAGGTAGAATTAGCTAAATTATTTTCATTAGCAACAGTTTTAAAGAATTCAAAAAATGTGTACAAGATTTTTTCTTCAATTATGAATTTTAAATAAACTCTATCATTATATGCAATTATATTACAAAGACAACTAATTGCACTTAATTTTAAAGTCATTTTACAATTTAATTTTAATAAATTAACAATTCCTAATAAAATTTTATTATCAATGAAAAATTGGGTATGAAGTTTTTTATTATGACTTATAATACAAAATGAAAATAATTCACATAATTGTTGACATAATAATTGATCTTGTAAGATCTTTTTAATAGTTTCATCGGTGGAAGATTGAGATAATTCAATAATATTTGAATATAAAATTGGTGCCACTTCATTATAAAATGCCTTTAAATAATCTTCAGTACTTGTATCACTATTTGATTCAGTTACTTTAATCATTGCAATATCTAATAAATTTTTTAAAGCTTCAAAGATTTGACATTTTAAACCAATATCTTTTTCTTTAATTAAAAGTTGGGCTAAAAGGGTCATTAATGTCATATCATCAGATAATTTAAGACCTGCCAGAGGATCTAAGATGGTTTCATTAGTTGATAAATTTGGATTTTGAATCAGATTATGTTCTATGCTTAATGGAGGAGGATCCAGATCATCAACAGAATTAACTAATGATACATCTTGTTCTATAATACTTACAATCAACTCTGTACCCAAGACTTTGGTATTTAAAACATCATCATTTAATGCAAATTTAATCATTTCAATTAATCCATTTTGAATTAATAATGAAAAAAAATCTGTTCGTTGATAATTTTGAAGATTTTTTGTTAAATTAACATATTGATGAATCAATTTAATACCATTTCTTTTAATTTCAATATCATTTTTATCATCTTTATATAAATTAAATAATTTTTCTAAAAAATCTCCATTTTTTGAAGAATCTTTAAAAAATTCAATAATTGAAATTTGATTTAAATGAATTAAAGAATTTAATATATTAAAAGTTTGATCATCAATAAATCTTGCTAGTATAACATCTTTTAAAAATGTCAAATAAAAATCTCTTTTAAAAATATTAAATTCCATTAATTTATCATCAATTGGTAAACTTATAATGGTTTTAAATCTTGTTTTATCTTCTAAAAATTCCCGATGACATGATTTATGATTAGGATATTCAGCATTATATTCTAATATTCCTATTATACCTAATATCCTGGATTCTGTCGACAAAAAATTCTCTAAAATATCATTATCACCATATAAAATTATATTTTTAATAATTTCACTTAGAGTATAAAGATTAATTATATCATGCAGTTTTTCACTTTGATTAAAAATTTCAATCAATTTTTCAAGGTATTGATTTTCTATTATAAATTTCAGAATACAGGTTTTTGAATAATTACAAGTTGAACCTATACGTATTATATCAAGAATTGCTTGTAAATTATCCATTGTTGGAAGTTCAGGATAATTAACCGGACCGGTTATTAATTCAGTGATATCACTTCCATTTTCATCCGTCATTTGGTTATTAGATATCACATAATATAAAGAGATCTGTGGACTTATATTCTCTTGTTGAACCTTTATAATAAATTCACATAAATCGGCACACCCTTCAGTTTCTTGGAATGATAATGCAATATCTTTACCTGAAGGATCCGTCCATACTATTAAGGTTTCTTGTTGTCTTTGATATTGAGTATTACCTTCTAGGAATGCTTTTAAGATTATTTCATCGGGGTTTACTTCGTTTCTAACGAGGAAAAATGGCTTATTACTCTCTTCTTCGATCTCTCCACTGCAGAAACCTGTTCCATGATCATGCCAATTGTCATCTTTTAAAAGATAAACTTTAACTCTTCTTTGAGCTTTAGGCGTTGGCTCTGGTGATGAAGTATCTTGAGGTGTTATCTTTTCAAAATTACCTATTTCGTCAAGAACTTCTTCGTCTTTTTCACCATCTTGCAGAGATTCCTGTTGTAATTCGGGCTGGTTGATTAACTTATCAGGTTGAGCTTCGGGTTGGGGCAGTATAGAACCAACCAGATCTCGAGTTTCTTTCATGACAATTGTTGTCATCTATATATAACAAATATTGGAGGGTTTTTTCAAGGAATAAAACGGAGTATAACAACTATTAGATGAGACTTGGATGCGAATAAATAATACGATTGATAACGGAGTATTGAGATTGTATGGTGGACAGTACGGTCTCCTTGAAGATAAAAAATAGTAAATAACTTTGCGCGTTTAGTTTACGTGCGATGAAAGGGTCTGGTGAGGGAGCGGGTGCGAAAACGGGCGCGACGGGGCGGGAGAGGGCACGAGACAGTGCGAACGGGCACGAGAGATGGTGCGAGAGGGCATAAGAAGATGCTAACGGCTACGTTTATTTACAAGAACTAATGACATACAAGTGCAGCAGAGGTAAGGTTTCTTAACCAATCAACATTATCCACATCATGAGTGTCTTCGACTTCCCCCCATTGGTTGGTCTGGAAAATGGTCTCAAGATTACCAAGTTCAACGATTTCTTCAATGGTTTTAAAGTAATAGTGTGCAGGATCGGATTTGTTAATCTGCAAATATTTTGGTTGGGCTAAAACATTAGATCTAAGTAATGTGGCACCACAGAGGAACGATTTAGAGGTCAAAATGGCTTTTTCTAATGCTACCAACTCGTATACGTCCAAGGTGTTCAACCAATCAAGAACGATGTTTTGTGTAGTGATCGATTGTTGGTTCCCTCTTAAACCATCGGTCTCACAGTCAAGATACTCAAGTTTTACTCTATAATCTTCAGATGGTAAGAGTTTTTTATGGGCTCCCCAAGCGGTAAAGAAATCTTCGAATTCTTCAATTAATGGCAAATAGAGTTCATTTTGTCTTTTTCTAAGAGCACCTTCATATTCGTCTAAAGTGGTGAAAATAAGGCAGGTGTCGGTGTCTAAGTATCTTAGTAAGCTGATCTTTATATCCTCTAATTTCCCAGCTTTGACCACCAAATCAGCATTTTCATTCTCTGGTGAGTTTGCATTGATTAAATCGATCGATCTAGCAGCAACTGAAGTTATTGGTAACGAATTGGTTTGAATTTTCAAGTCTGGTAAATTAGCCCATTCATGTTCAATAAGATAAGCCAATTGTTTCTTAGATTCAGGCAAAGAAAGAGGGAATCCTAAAGGGGTTTTCAAGGTCTTACCGTCGAGTTGAACTTCGTATTGTTTTGTATCTTTGTTGTACTGGGTATCGACTTTTTCCCAGAATTTACTCAAGGTCTTGGATAATCGGTTTGTATCAGATTTGATATTATTTTCTACGGTTTGGTCTGCTCCCAAGGCTCCAAAGTTGTTGAATGTACCATTTGTGGCTCTTAAAACCCTGCTTGACCACAAGTATCTCGTGGAAGTCCAAACCACTGGTCTTATACCGTATCTTAACATGATGAAACTGTTGCAATAAAGTGAAAAATTTCGTGCGAAGCGAGTGAAAAATTACTTCAACATGTCTATGCCTCAGGAAGCACTTCAAAAATTGTTGATGGAGATGGATAACCAGCTCAACAAAACAAGAGCTGAGTTATCTATGTGTAATTTGCAATTGGATAGAGTGAACACCAATTTAAGTCTCATCAATTCCACCTCAGGATCGTTGAAAAAAGTGTGTGATACCGACGCCAATGAGAGTGTATGGAAGGGTATAGGTAAAAGTTTTGTCAAGACCGATGTGAATAGTTATTTGGAAGATATAGAGAAGGATAAGAGCGAGTTTTTGGATAGTAAGAAGAGCTTGGACACAAAGAAGAATTACTTAGAGACGACGTTGGATAGGACTGTTGAGAATATGACCAAGATAGTGGGTAAGCCGTAGATGTAGTACATAGAGAATATATATTGATGATGTATCGCATGAGTTGTATGAGTGGGGTGGGTTGTGTTGGCCGTGATCTGTGTTGAATGAGGTTTGAGTGGCCGTGGAGGTGTAGGCCGTGGTGGTGATGCCTGGAGGTGGTAGTGGAAGCCTGTCCGGTACTTTGGGCTGCCTAGACCCCTAGTCCGAGTCATTTTCATCACCGTCGAGGATCCTGCTTTCCACATTATCGTCTTGTTTATCCTTTTGCATTCTGGCAGTCAAAAAGCCGTTTATTTCGTCTTGTAATGACGTTATCTGAGCTCTAAGTTGGCCCAATGGAGCATCGGACGCACTGGTGGGCTTATCTCTGTCAGTACCACCAGACTTTATAACCACATCTGATATTTGTGTTGTTTTACCATCAGTTGTGTGTGGACCTGGGCCTATAGTAAGTTCTTTTGTGCAATCAGGAGCTGTATATTTAGCAAATGGCAGACTCATGGTGAAAAATATCTTTGGCTGCGAATTGGATAGAGATGAGATAGACATAATGGAGATACCGATAAAGATGCCAAAGGAATATAATAACGGCAGAGAGGGCATAGCGAGTAAGAAGATAAGAATAATGGAAGAATACGAAACACCGTTCTAGAAATACCTGCACTCTAAACTTCTCCGTACATTACTGAAAACTATAATGATCTAGATATGAGCACCATGAGCGCTACACTTCAACTCTACACAGTCAAACACCGACAAGCTAATCAAACTCCTCAATAGGAATCTGCTTAGCTACATTAGAATACGCATTGAACTTAATTTCTATAATTTCTTCTGGAGAAAATGGTAAATATGGGATATCAAAGCACAGAGATGCCATTAAATAACCATAAAACACTCGAAGAACCGTTTCATCAGCAATAATTAAAATATCTCCACTCATTCTTTCCATCTCAAGAATCAATGGTTCAATCTTAATAGCAAGATCATGATACAGCTCAGCTCTAGAAAATCTATGATGGTATGGGTCTTTAATATATTGTTCATATTCTTTAGGAAATTTTTTACTAATCTCAAGTTCATTAAGATTACCAACAACACCAGGATTCTTTTGAGAGAGTTGAATTCTATGTCTAATTTTAATATTCTTTTCTTTTAAGTACTTGGTAGTCTCCATGGTTCTCTTTTTAACTGAAGTCCATACCACAAGTGAATCACTATCAACACCATCAGCACCTGCTGGCAGATGTTTATCATCAACCGATCTTGATTCTTGTTGTTTTTCTGAATCTATATAATGCTTACCTTCTTCTTTAAGATGTTTTAATAAAGTCTTTGCCAAATTTTTGGCATATTTCTTACCCTCTTCATCAAGTGGAGGATCATGACTATATTCTAAAGAATTATTATAACATCTAGCAAAGAAAACAGACCCAGACTTGATTCTAGAGTTCATTAAGAAGAAAATTACCTTATTAATCAAATACCCATAATTAGAATTATTTACTTCAATTCGTTCGCCAAAATTAATAAATTTAATATAAGAGAGTTTATTTTTCATATCTGAATCACCCATTGGTTCGTAATGTGGTGTTAGATGTTTAATACGCTCACTATAATCTTTATAGGCTCTATCATAATCCCAATTCACATAATCTGGTGAAGACATGGCTGCACTTTCCATATTTTTCATGATAATTGAATCATCAGTGACAGAACTTTCAATAAAAATGGTTTGAATGTTTAATCGGTTGAATTTTTCATTCAATTCCATTCTATTCTTTGAAAATGGATTAACAGCATCATAAATAGCGATTTGTCCCTTATCATTTTCAAAAAAATGCAACATATCATTAGTACATTCACTAATCAATTTGGCTCTAAGCTCTGTATCTTCAAGAAACAAATTTTGATCCAAATCGTTAAAGTTTCTTCTTCTATAATCCCCAAGATGGAAAACATGAGTCTTAACCCCAAGCCATCTAAGGTACCTCGTTAATGATACCGACAAATGGGTCTTACCTCTACCAGGTAATCCCACCAATATTATACATATTTTACCAGCATGGAACAATCTACCACTCTCGGTTGAATACAACTGAGCTGGAGAAATATGATTTGCATCGATTTCTTTATGAACACCATCAACACCGGTGATATCACTGAGTCTTCTCTTACCTTTAAATGAAGCTTCTTGGGGTCTTTCGACCAAATCGGGTTTTGTGTTATTATGGAACGACCATCTTTTTTTCGTTCTTCTTCCGGAGGTGGAGGGTTGTCTTTCGATAGGAGCAGAACCAAATCCGTTGGTTATTTCACAGTCTGTATCGTCTATAGCAGATGGAGAGGACATGATAAGGACTGAAATTTTCGCGGCCGGGGAAGTATCTGGGCAGGCATGGCCTGTAGCGGCCAGTGAAGACAGAGACGTGAGGCCTGTGAAGGGAAGAGAAGTGAAGAGAGATTCAGAGAATATGGACTAGATATCGAAAACCGGCACCGAAAGGGACCCAGCACTTAAACAGCACCCAAACAGGCCCGAGTGAACCATCAGAGAAGAGATCTACTACGTTTTACGTATATGAATACTTACTATTCCTCATGTACAATTTATTAAGATACTAATTTATTCTAATTTACCACCTTTCTTTTCGATTAAAGCTTTTCTATCTTTATCCAAATGTAATTTAGTAATGACAACTTTTGATGGGTGTAAGTTAATTGGGATAGAAGCACCGTTGGATTTTTCTTTTTGAACTTTGTCAACTTGAATGGCAAATTTTAATCTGTAGACGGAAGAAATTTTACCTTCTGATCCTTTTTTAGAACCTCTGACAACTAAAACTTCATCTTCTTTTCTGATTGGTAAAGATCTGATTTTGTATTGTTCTCTTAATTCTTTTGATAATGGGGCAGATAATAATTTTCTTCTTTCAATAGAGGAGGATTGAAAGTAAGCTTTTCTAGCTTTAGAACGAGATGATGAAACGTCTAAATTGTTAGTAACATGTTTTTAATGTGTTGGAATGGGTTTATATTGATTTCAATTAATTTTTCACTGCTTTACCAACAATGTAAATTGGTGAATTTTAAAAGGAAACCTCAGTTATTTGTTGATCTAATCGTTGAAAATGTGTTTTGTGTGTTATAACTGATATATATATCCATTCTTTTGTATAAATTAATCTAGCATACCTTGACTGACTTTGGCCATTTTAATCTTGTACTTGATAAATTGAAAATTTCTGTTAATGAGAATTTTTCATTTCTCTCAGTGATGAAGTTACACAAAATTGTTTAATTGAGGTGGTGACTGCGAAATGGTATTTTGTTTTCGGGGCGCGAGCCCTAGGACTGGTTAATATTAATTTTGCAACTTTACCAGGGGGCAGAGAAGAGGGTATAAAACCATTAAAAACGGCTAGAGTAAACGCAATGTCTTTAATATCACCAAATATAATCTTAAAATACAAAGTAACCTAAATAAAAAAATAAACCACCAAAAATAAAATCACTTCAAAAATTCAAAAGATAAGCCCGAGGCGGGACTCGAACCCGCAATCACTATCTCCGGAGGATAGCACCTTAACCAATTAGGCCACAAGGGCGAATCTCGGACTAAAAGAGCATGTGGACCTTAAATTCATAGAAATGTACCTTTGCCATTTTTCAAACTACTTGCTGGTGATTCATAACGATTAATTGCATATAAAGTATTATTGAAGTCTTCATTTTCTCCTTCTTGTAGTATTTGTAAGATATCTGGCGGGATTTCGGTGTTTACCGCTCCAGAATCATGGCTTTTCTCAACGTCACTAAATTTAGTGGTACTAGTACCAGTAGTAGTAGCTGAATCAAGTTTTGACAACTTCTTTGGAAATAATGAATACGAAACTTCAGAATCAGAAACAGTGTCTAAGTCACTCTCCGATTTTAAAAATGCCAATGCCGATGAAGAAAAAGACCTTGAATTATTTGCAACCGAAGACCAAATCGATGTAAATGGTAATTGTATAACTGTAAGTACTGTACTTATATGAATAAGCATATCACTATAAATAAATGTTGACTTAGAAGCATAAACTACAATTGTCAATATAGCAGGTATAAAAAGAGTTTGAGTGAACATTATTAATAAAATATGGTAACTCAGAAATTGATGAAGTCCTAAATACCTTCTTGACCGAATAGCTAAAACCAATTTGAAAACCAAGATCAAACTCATAAAGTTTATAGAAGCTGCAAATACAATTGGTGGGACCCCACCGACCCAAGAGTCAGTGATATAAGGTGCCATATTATTAGCTAGTCTCTCATACGACTTAGTTGAAGAAACTGCACTATTAACATATAAAGCAAAAGTAGTAACAATTAATGAAATAGAAATAGTTGAAAGAATATATCCATATTTTTTCACTTCTGGAGATCTAAAAATGATGAAAATCTGGTAAGTGAAAGATATTTGAATCAAAGTTACCAAGACTATAACCGCCGAGTTTGCAGCCACACTTACTTTATAAGAGGCCAGATCTTGAGGACCTACAATACCTGTAAACGCCGTAGTTAAAGAACCTAAAGGCCCCAACTGATAAGCCAAAAAAAGAGCCGATCTGATAATAGCTACAACTAATATACTTTGATTCAAAATAAATATGGGGGTAGTTTTCTTCTTAATTAAGAGCATCAACAATAAAAAGAACGATAAACAGACAGAAATCGAACATCCATGTACAATTGAATAATTTAACATGAATCTAGCTTGAGCATCAAGCATACCAAAAGAAATCATATAAGTTTCAGGCGAATTTGGTAAAGAAAAATTCAAAGCAACATTCTTTGGGTCGAAATCAGACATTTCAAAAAGATATCACCAGGTCAAGAACAGAAGAGCCTTTTAAATAACTAGAGTCTATAGATACAGCGTTTCATAAGCATTACCTATTTAGGCATCTACAATGGATGGCTGCGAAAAAATATGTGGTTGCAACAGTAGATAGCAGATCAGGCCTTATCTATGTACCGGAAGACAGATACGGAACAACAAGACAGATACGAAACAGAAGAATTCTATTGGCTGCACTCAAGTGATCAACGACTCCCTCCAGGCAATACAAAGCTTATTCCAAAGCTAAAACCCAAATCAACCAAAAGAATGTCGCAACTTCACCAGGTTCAACCACCGTTCACAGCGCGACATCGTCCTTCGTTCACGACACCCCACCCTCACCCGCCTGCGACAAAAAACCAATAAAACACCTCAGATTTGTTCCTTTAAACACTCCGTAAATCACATTTATCCGGGGTAAAAACGTTCTAACTGTATACAGATCATTTCCTCTCCTTCTAAAATTATTAGTGAGTGGCTGTCCCAATTTCTGCCCGTCTAGTCCCCAGCCGCCAACCCCACTGTTGTTGTGCCCCAGTGTTTCATCTAATAAAAGCAATTACTCCCCCCCAAAATGTCCTCTAATGATAAAGATATTTCCATGGTGGACGTGTCGAAGGTGTTGGAAGAAGAGGTGAAGGAGCCACCTTTAAGAAGAAAATCCACCTTGATATTGACCGATGAAAACTTTGATACCCATGATGATATGCATGTCGACACCAGCCACGTCAACTTACAAAGCCAGGATTCAACCGGATCTGAAACTACGAGAAATTTGAGTGGTGCTAGTAGTTTTGGGGGTTCTGATACGAATGCTTCGAGCCATGTTGACGGGCCTGTCAGTACGTCAGGTCCTGCCAGTACATCCGGCACCAGCACCAGTACCGCCGGCTCAGGCGGTTCGTCGGGCCCATCCACAGGCCCAGGACCTTCACCATCGACGCTGACTCCTACAGCCCCAGGACCCGATCCAAATGTCACAATCCCCATCGAAATCCGTTGGAATCAAGGTGGTGAAAAAGTTTATGTCACCGGATCTTTCACCGGATGGAGGAAAATGATTGGTTTAGCTAAACAACCAGATAATAATTTCCTTATAACTTTAGGATTACCAGTTGGAACTCATAGATTTCGATTTGTTGTAGATAATGAATTAAGATTTAGTGATTTTCTTCCAACTGCAACCGACCAAATGGGGAATTTTGTTAATTATGTTGAAGTTACCCCACAAAATGTAGCAGCATTTTTTGAATCCCAAGAAACTTCAGAAGAAGAAAAATCAGACATCGATACAACAGAAGAAGAGCCTCAACCTCCACTGCGTAAAGCATCAATTTCAAGATCTACTAGATCAGATTCGATGTGGGGGTTAACTAACGATGATGATGATATGGGTAATGGATATTCTCGTTATCATGATGAAGATGGTGATGGTGAAGTTAATATTAAAGAATTTCAATATATAAGAGACATTCCACCAATTTTTATAGATCCAAAAGTGATGGAACAATATTATATAGCCATTGAAAAACAATCAAAATCTTCAAATGGTCAACAAGCTTGGTTACATCCTCCACATTTACCTCCACATTTAGAAAATGTTATTTTAAATAATTTTAATTCGATGGATAGAGATAATAATTCGGGTGCTTTACCAATACCTAATCATGTAGTTTTAAATCATTTAGCGACTACAAGTATTAAACATAATACTTTATCAGTTGCTTCGGTAGTAAGATATAAGAGGAAATATGTAACTCAAGTGTTATATGCTCCATTACAACAATAAATAGCATTATACATAAAAGAACCTATATAATTAGCTGTTAGCTATACTTGTTAACTGCAGCTAATCGCGCGACATAAACCGACTTTGCGACATTTTTGCATCCATTGTATCTCGATCGTCAAACCCTGTACCACCACCTCTTTGTCCAAAGGCTGCATCCATTGAGTCCCCTTCAAAGTCTCCTGCTTCTCCTTGGAATTCCAGCGGATCGTCTCTAAACATCCGGGCGTGATCTTGATGCCATTTATCTGGCATATCTGTTGACCCATAATGTCCTCTGCCTTTATTCTCATGATTATCTTCATGTTCATGATGCACTTGACCTTGATCTGGGTCCATCTCGTGCTCTTTCATCTTACTATTCCATTGATTAACTTCATGTATTTGATGATCGTCAGTATCACCTCTAGTTTGTCTTTTAGCATTCAATCTATCGTTTCCGAATCCGAATACCATTTTAATCTACCTATTTTCTACCTACCAATGGCTTATATAGTGCAATTGGTTTCTTTTTCCAACGTCACATATCTTGTGCTTGGTAGTGCACCCATTATCTTGCTTGCTGTCGAAAGAGGGAAAGAGGGTAATTTTGTGGGGTATTGAACCCAGAGAATAGTTAGAGCACTGCATAACTAGTCAATTGCTTTTATTACACTATTTAGTAACGGTCAGAATCTCTGTCTCTACCGGAGGAACCATAGGAATCGTCGTCACCTCTGCTACCACCAAAGCCTGATGAGCCTGATGAACCATAAGAGTTGTCATCATCTCTTCTAGAAGAACCATAAGAGTTATCATCATCTCTTCTAGATGAACCATAAGAGTCGTCATCGTCTCTTCTAGATGAACCGTAAGAGTCGGAATTGCTTCCACCGAAACCAGATGAACCAGATGAACCGTAGGAGTTATCGTTATCTCTGTTGGAAGAACCGTAGGAGTTGTCATCGTCTCTGTTAGAAGAACCGTAAGAACTTGAACCATAAGAGTTGTCATCGTCTCTGTTGGAAGAACCGAAAGAGCTTGAACCACCGTAGGAATTGTCATTATCTCTGTTTGAAGAACCGTAAGAGTCTTCGTTATCTCTTCTAGAGCTACCTTTCTTTCTATCTTCATTGTCAGAAGAAGATGATGAAGAGTTAGAACCTCTTCTTTCTTTTTTGTCACTACCTAAACCGAAAACCATTTTTAATTGATAGTTTTTAAAGCCAATTGACAGAGTATTTATAGTTTAACATTGGCACACGTTGTTAATTACACAAAATATCGTCGTTGATGTAATTGGGGTGAAATTTCAGATCATCCGGGAATGTGATCTCAGCCTCCACACTTGAAATTTCAGTTGGGTGGTTGACGAGGACTAATATTACCTTAAATAGAATTCTATGCATGAAAACATCAGCACAGAAGGTTGACGAAGTTTCACTTCTACGGCTAAATCAAAAAAATATCATGACGTGAAAGAGAATGATGAAATTTGGTAGAGTTGGTGATAGTTTGGCGATATCGGCAATTGACAGTTGTGCAATTGGTATAAGTCAATTATCGGTGATATATGACCAATGGCTTAATTAGGTTGTTATAGGGGGTGAAGAGGAGGTTATAGCCTGTATAAACTGGGCGACAATAGGGTTAGATTGCTATGGATGGTACACGATGGACCAACCATAATGAAAACCGGGGGAGAACAATCGAAACGATCACGTGAATAATACCATGTTTCAGGGCCTGAGGGTGGGCCGAAGGGGTGCGGTGTTTGGCGTTGGACCCCGAAGGCTAGTTGGTGCAGCGAGGGCGAGGGTGGTGAAATTAGGTGACAGGGGTGTTGGTCATTGAACAAAGGCTGTGGTGTAAGGGGTCTAGGGGTGAGATGATAACAACAAGTAAATTGGGGGTTAACCGTTATGCCACCTGGATGGGGTCCACAGTGGTGGGTGGTTTTTCCACAATGGTGGACCGTTTTTCCACACCGGATGGGACCATTTGGTCACGTGCAATAATAAAGTTGGAGAACTATGGAGACCAGGGGACGTAGCCATTGGCTAAAGACAGGGTGCTTGGCGTTGGTTAACTGCACGTGAGGTTACTAGGGTAGCGTACCCCTTTCCCTTTGCATAAAATGGGATAACTGCAACGTAGCTTGTAGGTTTTGTATAACTTACTAAAATCACGTGACCAATTAGCCCAAAGATGATAGAGTTTTGGCCCCGTACACCCAGAACCCTATTAACCTCTGCAAATTACTTATGGTATGTATTTCTATACACTACTGATTTCTACCCGCAGTTCTAGGCTTGGCCTTCAATATATTATCGACTCTCAACAACACTTCAGCAGCCTCAGATGCAGATGAAACTACCGCTCTTTTTAACTTAAATGATTCTACAATACCTAACTCTCTCATATCTGCAACAATACCTTTATTAAGATCTAAACCAGAAGTAGTCATTCCATTATAAATGGCAGATCTTAATTTGGTTACAAGATCAGAAGAATCAAATCCTGCATTATCAGCTAAAATGGTTGGTAATTGTCTTAAAGCCTTAGCAAAAGATTCGATTGCTAAAGCTTTTTTACCAGTTTCATTAGCAGCAACTTGATCTACAGCTTTAGACATGATCATTTCTGAACATCCTCCACCAAGACAAGTTTTTGGTTCTTTTGTAGTTTGTGATAAAACGGAGAGAGCATCATGTAAAGATCTTTCAGCTTCATCTAAACCTTGATCTGTAGCTCCTCTTAAAACTATAGTACAAGCTTCTCCGGCCTTAACTCCAGAGAATTTCAACATGGTGGATTCACCAATGATGATTTCTTCGATTTTTTTACAGTATCCTAATTTGACGTTTTCTGGAGAGTCAAATGTAGAAACAACCTCACCTCCAGTGACAAGAGCCAATCTTTCAATACCGTCGAAATCAGCGTGTTCGATGGAATTGATCTTGTTTTCGGTGAACAATTGTTCTGGATAATCGTAAATTAATTGTCTGTTAATAAAACAGTTGATATTGAATTTCTTGATCTTGTCGACTTTGGTCTTCATCTTCAATTTTTCAGCCTTTTCTAATTCGGCCAATTTTGAAGTAGAATCGACTTTGAATTTGGCTCCAAAGATCTTGACTTTGTCAGTGTCCATTGAAGTGTTTGCAATCAAAATATTAACATCTTCAATCTTTTTAGGTTGGTTAATACCAAACTTTTTTTCCAATATAAACCCTTCGTCCAAGAACGAATCTGACAACTTACCACCGGCAATTTTGATGATTTTGATGTTGTTTAAGTTTGTTGAACCTTTTAATCTTAAAACGGCATCAACAGCCAACTCAGCAAAGTACTCTTTATCTTGGGATAAGATCTTGGATGATAAGGTTGTTTTGGCGATATTTATTAAATCTTTACGGAACAAATCGTCATTTTTACCGTTATCGGTGGCCACTTTTGTTAATGCTTCAACGGCGGCTTTGGTGGCTATTCTGAACCCTTCGATAATGGTCTGGGGATGGATCTTTTTGTTGATCAAGATTTCTGCTTCTCTCAAGAGTTCTGCTCCCAAAACGGTAACCGACGTGGTTCCGTCTCCAACTTCGTCATCTTGGACTTTTGACATGTTCACAAGAACTTTTGCAGCGGGGTTATCGAGGGGGATCGACTGTAAAATGGTAGCACCATCATTAGTGATCAACGATTTGTTCATATCCAGCGAACTTTGGAGCAACTTGTCCATTCCTTTTGGGCCCAACGTTGATTTGATGAGGTCTCCTACGGCAATGGCACCGACAAATGAGGACATACGGGCATTTTCACCTCTTTCTTCAGTGGCTTGGTCGCCGAATATCTGTACTGACATGGTGGGAAATGGATAGTGAAAAAAAAATTCGCGAGTCAAGGCCCCGGGACACGACCGGGGAAGACTAAGCGAGACAAAAAACGATAGGTTACTGGGGGCGTTTTGGGGCTGTTGTGGAGGTATTTTGGTCGTTTTAAGACGTGATATACGTATTGAGCACCATAAACATGACCGTGATGTTTTTTCGTGCCCAAAAATCGACCTCTTCCTCCTAAATCACCTCTGCTCTAAAACACACGACTTAAGACCGAGGGCGTGCACGTACCACCTCTCGCGTTAGCAAATAACCTTGAAATAAAATCAGATTATTAACAAAACCCACCCTAGGGTATCGACCATATATTTTAATAGCATTGTTGTCGTTTAAACACGACTTCCTCACACTTCCATACACATTTTCAAACGTCCCCAAAGGTCGTGTGCACTACCCAATAATCCCCCCTCTTCCTGCAAGTCCCTCGCTAATTTTTCACTATGGCATCTTCACCTTCATCGTCCTCTATATCTCCCCCATCCAAACCCTCCATACCTTCCCGGATACACAATGATTACGAAGACATGTTCCATCAACTAGACATATCAAACAACGGAGAAATCACCCTACAAGACTTCAAAAAAGCTCTAAAACAGTTGAACCATCCAATAAAAGATAATGAGACGTTGATAAATCAAGTGTTTGAAAGTTTTGATACAAACCACGACCGAAAAATCGATTTTCAAGACTTCAAGATATACATCACCACGACAGACGACCAAATCCTCAAGGGATTTAATAAAATCGACAAGGATAATGATGGGAAATTGAACAAACAAGACTTTGTAGATTACTTAAATAGAACTCTTCATTTGAGTCCTTCTGATAAGAAAATCGAGTTGGTTTTCAATCAGATCGACTCCAAAAACGACGGCTTCATCACTTATGATGAGTTTCGTAACTTTTTATTGCTTATGCCTCGATTACATGGATCGAGAATTAAGACCGCTTTCCAGTACTTTATAGAAGATCTTGATATTACCTCTGATGGGGATGTGACGATGATCACCCAGTTTTTAAATGGCTTTGGTTATTTTTTGGCTGGAGGAATCAGTGGGGTTGTTTCTAGAACCTGTACGGCACCATTTGATCGTATTAAGGTATTTTTAATTGCTAGAACCGATTTATCTTCTACGGTTTTAAGGTCGAAACTGGATATAGCCAAACGCATACAAGAAGACTTGACCCATCCTAAAACCATTAGGTCGCCTATAATACAAGCAGCTCGTACGATTTGGAAACAAGGTGGGTTTAAAGGATTTTATGTTGGGAATGGTCTTAATATTTTTAAAGTTTTCCCCGAATCAGCCATGAAATTTGGAACTTTTGAATTAGTCAAAAGACTTTTAGCTAAAGTTGAAGGGGTAGAAGATACAAAAGATTTATCTAAACCATCGACTTATTTAGCTGGTGGTCTTGGGGGTGTTGTCGCTCAATTTGCAAGTTATCCTATTGATACCTTGAAATTTAGATTACAATGTTCTAAATTGGACTCCAATTTAAGAGGTAATGAACTATTAATTCAAACTGCCAAAGAATTGTATAAAGAAGGTGGTTTACGTATTTTCTATAGAGGTATAACTGTTGGAGTGGCGGGTATTTTCCCCTATGCTGCTTTAGATCTCGGAACATTTACTACCATAAAGAAAATGCTTGTAGCAAGACATATGAAGAAATATGGTATAAAAAATGAAGAGGATGTAAAATTACCTAATTATATGGTGCTTAGTTTAGGGGCCCTCTCTGGTTCTTTTGGTGCAACTGTAGTGTATCCAATTAATTTATTAAGAACAAGATTACAAGCGCAAGGTACTTATGCCCATCCATATAGATATGATGGGTTTGCAGATGTATTAAAGAAGACGATTCAACATGAAGGTTATCCTGGATTGTTTAAAGGTCTTGTACCAAATTTGGCAAAAGTTGCTCCTGCTGTGTCGATTAGTTACTTCATGTATGAGAATTTGAAACAATGGTTTCAACTAGAGACAAATAAGTAAATATGCCATAGAATGAATAAACATGTAGAATAAATATAAGTTTTACAGTTGTAGAATCGTATATGTAGACGTAAATGGCCTTTAAAAAAGAGTGGGTGTTGGGGTGTGGTTTATTCGTGGTGCACGGGTGCGGTGTCCAAATTGTTTTGTAATCAATTAGTACACAAATTAAAAGTCTAGATGTTTGTGGATGTATACAAATCATGTTTTGTGTAAGTACACAAGTGTATTTGTGGCAATGTTTAAGCGTGATACGTATATTAGTAATAGGCGCTTGTGTTAAGAGTACAAGAGGTGTGAAGCAGCGTCTGTTCCAATGAGTGTGAAACAGGGCAGCAGCAAGCAGCTTGCATGTAATTAGATATGCATGGAAGCAGGGCAGACAGACAGCATAGAAGACGCCACAGAATCACCATCAGACCCTGAACGCCTAAACACTAGTGAAATAGCTGCTGAAACGTACGATTCCAGCATCTACTTCTTCTAAAGTCACGGTACGCACACGACCTGCGTTATCGGTACCGGGGCCAGAACCTCTGGAAAGGGCCCAGCTATGGTTCTGGTTCAAGTTGGTCCTTGTGCTGACAAACGCTCTAAACTCAAGCTCTGAATCACCGCCAACCGTCTTGAGGTGCTGCAAATGCCGAAACAAAAACCGATTGAACTCCAGGTATATCAAATCCCAGGTCACGTGACCACCCGCCAGGTCCATGGAGATGGAGATGGAAGCACTATTTTGGCCGTTTAGCTTGGTGGAAAGGTCCACAAACTCGCCAAATTCAAGCACGTATTCGTAGCGGGTGCCCTGGGGCGAATAGAGCTGAACAGTAGCAGCAGCAAGACCGTTCCCGCCGGATTTGACCAACTGCATGAGCTCATCGATGAGCTCATCGACATAATTATTCACCAACACGGATCTCGACCGGTACACCACCATATTGAACGATTGAAACTTGTCAAAAATGTTCTTTGGATACACATCATGGTAGTAGAGAATAGAATGGATCCACACCACTAAAAGCTCCCGTACGGTCTGGAGGACGTTGAAGACATTGAGGTCCATAATGCGCGCATCGCGTTGCTTTAGACCGCGCATGCTTAACCAAATCAACCATCAGGATATCCACCGTATAACGTCGGGACAAGTGATTATAGATCTTGTTTCTGTGGTCAAGGAGCTTGTAGAGAACAGCATTGATGCTGGTACCAAAGTGGTGGAGGTGAACTTCAAAGAATACGGCCAGGAGGCCGTGGAGATCAACGATACCGGCAGCGGCATCGAGGAAGAAGACCTTGAGACCATTTGTCTCAAGCATTACACGTCTAAAATCGCCAATTTCGAGGATTTGGAACGCGTCAGCACGTTGGGGTTCCGTGGGGAGGCTCTTAGTTCGCTTTGTGCTGTTGCAAACGTCGGTATTACCACCAGTACGCCGGGCCAGGTGCCCAAATCGTGGGAAATATCGTACGATCACCACGGTAAGGTCAAGAACAAGTCGTCTGTGATCAACAAACGCACGGAGCTGGGCACAAAGGTGGTGGTGACGGATTTTTTCGCTGATTTGCCCGTCAGAAGGACGAATTTCGTCAAAAATATCAAGAAAGAGTTCCATAAAACGGTTCAATTCCTCTATAATTATGTCTTACTGAACCCGGAGATTCGGTTTCACGTGACTAACGTTGTTGGTGATAAGAAAAAGGTGTTGATCAACACCAGGGCCAACAGTGGAGTGCTAGAGAACTTTATGGAGATCTACGGGTATAAATCGACCCAGTTTTTGTCGCCGATCGATGTTAGATATGGCGATGATATCCGACTCACGGGGTACATTCTGGGGATCTCTATAGGTCGGGGACGGCCTGTGAAGGACAGACAATACTTGTTTCTTAATGGACGGCCGGTGATCAATAAGGTGATGGTTAAGGTGATTAATGAGGTGTATAGTTCATATAATACAGTACAATTTCCTGCGTTTGTGATTAATATACACATCGCAGGGCATCATTTGGACTTGAACATGACGCCCAATAAGCTTATGATCAAGTTCAATCATGATTTACAGGAGCTCAAAGATGCGCTTATAGAGTACTGGAATCGTGAAAATGAGCTGCAAATTCTTCATGTAAAACCCAACAAAGGCAAACAATCGACGCTAGGTTTTGAACCTGCTGGTGCTTATGGAGAAGTTGCCAGGGCCATTGGAGAAGAAAACAAAGGCGCCGTTGGAGAAGAAAAAAATGGGGCCATTGGAGATGTTAGAGGCGGTGATATTGTAGAAGATATTGAACCCGCTGCAGATCCCGGTGTTAAGCCGTCTCGCAGACACTCGGCTGAAGATTCGGAAAAATCTGCTGGAGATTCGAGTGCTAGGGACTCTACAGGCGGGGACTCAAATGGGCTTGCATTAGACACTTCTAATACGTCTATTGAGGCGGCGCTCATGCCGTGCCAGGAACCGGGATTAGCGAGACGACCACCGACTACAACGACGTCTTTACGTCCAACAATGGCGTCGCTTACGCCGAATAAAAGTCCGAAACCGCAATCTTACGGTAAATTGGCCAAACATTTCCAAGCATATAACGTTAAAACAACCGTAAACGCAAAGATTAGGAAACCTGTAACTACTTTAGCCTCTTTAAATAGTAATATTGGTCTTAAAAATCGACTCGTACCCCTCGTAAATAATCAAATCACCATTAAAAAGCTTGATTTTGATAAAATGTCCTTAGTTGGACAATTCAATAGGGGTTTTATCATTGCCCGTAACGATGAGAATTTATTCATTATTGATCAACATGCAAGTGACGAAAAAACTAATTTTGAAAGTTTAAAGAACAATTTCAAAATAACCAGTCAATTGCTTATTAATCCTATTCAATTAGGTCAATATCTAAATATAGTTGAGCTTTCGAAGTTATCTAGATTATCATCAAAAATTAAGGAAAATGGGTTTGTAGTTAATTATGAGAATAATACTATAACTCATGTACCTTATTATAAAGATCAAAAATTTGATATCGAAGATTTTCAAGAGTTAGTAAATAGTAAAGATAGTAAGATCTCTAAGATTAATAAGATATTGGCCATGAAAGCCTGTAGAAGCTCAATAATGATTGGTCAGTATCTTAGTAAATCGACTATGAAATCCATATTACATAATCTCCAATACCTCGATAAACCATGGAATTGTCCACACGGGAGGCCGACAGTTCGATATCTAAATGAGCTACCAACAATGTCTTTTACTTGTGACTATTCCCAACAATAATTTCAAACAATGGCGCCTGTTTCCACTGTAAATATTGTTGTGAACGAGACTAACTATTAAAATTTTGGGTTATGATTAAGAGATAATAAAAGATTGTTTATGTAAAAAAATACACAATTCATGTACATTGTTGCCCACAAGAGGGGTCTCATAATTATTGATAATAAAATTGGTGTTTAACTATTTCATTTACATGTACGATTTTTATTAACGATAGAAATATTTTGCGTTGAGTGCTTAGGGCCTAAAACAGTAATTTTTTGCGAATAATGTGTGGAAACAGATTAAGATACAAATCTGTAACAGAAGCCCTGGAGATACCTTATTATTTATTTTGGAGTATTAAATTTTATAGACGGGGTACATGGTGGAGTTATACCGAAGATAAAAGGGGATGCACAACATTTAAACGTCAAACAGCTTATAACAATTGACTCATAAAAATGTGCATATAAGATTCATCCGTACTTAGTGGCTATTGCATATGCATTAGACGAATTTATTTTAAGTTTGAGACTTGATCAACTTAACGTTAAAGTAAGAATTAAAAAAACTAGAAGGCTACCTAAGACTTTTTTTTTTCACTGGAAAGCATCGTGTTTTTTTTTTTAATGGGATGTTATTTCCCATCGATGCACCACAAATTAAAAATAAAAAGTTCCAAGCTTTGTTTATTAACAAATCAGAATTTTACTATATGCATAACATGCAAATTTCAATTTTCCATACATATGCCTATTCGGTATAAAACCCTATTTTTGGTAACAAAAAAAAAAAATTAAAGCTGCTTATGTAATCGATGGTTAAGTCGTCTTCAAATGATTTTTCTTTTTCGCACTAATTTTTTCATTTATTATTTAATCAATTGACTTAATTCTACATTCGGTTATCCTGCAAATCCTGAACCACTTTCCCTTATCCAAGCAGTAACTTCAAGCAACAAGTATCTTCAACTCCAGACGTGTCAGTACTTAATACGTTCCAAAAAGCTTGAGTTATATATAAGGACCTCCCTTCCCGATGAATAAGTCCAAGAAAGACAGTAAAGAAAGGAGAAGTAGGAGAACTCATAAAAACTCCAGAGATGGATGTCCAAACTGTAAAGCGAGACGCATAAAGTGTACCGAAGAACTTCCCCAATGCATGAACTGTAGAAGAAAGAAATTTCGGTGTGGGTACTTAGATTTCCCCCAAGAGAGATTGCATCATATCCAGTTAAAGAATGAATTTAAAAGACGAAACGAAGTGCCCAACATGTCATATTCCCTTGACTATAAACCGATGTACGATTACCAAATAGGCAATAGCCTGATGATGACGCCGATCCCTCTGTCGGGGATAACCAACCTTGGCCTGGGTGTATCGTCCCAATCCAACCTGACACTGGGACATCCTGGCGTATCATCTAACATGACGACCCCACTCACGAATACCATGACTCCTAACATCACGACTTTGCATGGCATACCCAGAACGGTAACCGATTCCTTACTGTCTGGGTCGCTTAATCAACCACCTGCAGGTTCTGCATTAACACAAGCTACTTCATTGACTCAGACCTCTACTTCATTAACTCAGTCTTCGTCACTTTCACATTCTCCAATAGCTTCCACTTCACTTCAATCTCTATCTGGCATTTCTTCTGCACCCGAATTAGCGGCTTCTATGGCCCAAAATTCGGCTTCATTGTCTCAAATCCATCACCCATTGTCGGGCTCATTCCACGATTCAATACCCTTTGAAAACGATGTGTTGATGGATTTTGACTTAACTTTCAATTCAAACCAGTTTATAAATATTGATAACCACACTCTAAATTTGATGACTGTCAATGATATTCCTGTACAAAAACGAAAGTACAATCCTTTACCTAACGCCATAACCAAACGACAAGCGTTTAAGGTTTTACGGAAACCTAAATTAGCGAATAAACAACGTTATTATTATGCTCCGGTATGGACGTCGTCGTTTAATTTACGCCTTTGGAAGAGTATTTTAGTGGATTGTTCAAAAGATAATATTTTTTTCCCATTTATCATTGACAAATCCTTGGGAATGTTGTTAAATACAGTCAACATCATCTTATCGAGTGATTATTTAAAGAATCTTCATGATCGTTATCATGTGCTTGATCTGGAACCAAAAAAATTTGAAGATTTTTTCTATAATGAAAAGTCCCTTCAACACTTTCTTAGTAAAAGTTCCAAGGTTTATGGTAATTTGGTTAATCATATGAAAGATCATTTAAATGATTATCACATTGAATGTGCCATTCGGATTAGTTTATTTTCTTCGTATTCCGGTTTCTTTCTTGTCAAGAATTCTAGGCATACGATAAATTCATTCCAACTTGGTGCTAGTTCTTTAATTCAAAAGTATTTGAATGAAATCAACGATATTAATGATTTAAAACCCTCAACTAAAACCATTGTGGATATTTTAATCAATAATGCAAATACTTGTTTGGTGCCTGATTTAGATTTTGAATTATTAGAAGTCGTAGGCCAACAATTTCTTGATTTCAAACAGTTTTTACTTGATTCAACCAATTTATACCAATCTTTGAAAGATAGTAATAATATCCGAGACTTCTTCCCTAAACATGATTGTATAGAACTTGAAAAATTCTTCACATACTTAAAAGAGGTCTTTTACCCTCAAGTATTAAAACTCAATCCTGATTTGAAGAAGCAACGAGGAATAAAGAATATCAGTTACGACTTATTATTTGAAATGTTAGATAAATGGTTTAAAGTGTTACCCCAATCAAGTTTAATGGTTGGTAAAAACCTTCACATATATCCTCGTCTCTTTAGTCTTTTCTTTATACTTATTGGTAAACTTTTAACACAAATATTCACACCTGTTAGGTCAATTTTAAACATTGATTGTTTCAATGTTGTGTTTCCCATTGTCGATTTTAATTACGGGATTTTCGAAGTCGATATGGAAAAAGATGGGCTCAATGAATTTCAATTCAAGTATCTTGATAATGTTAGTAAAAATTTATTAAGGATGATTAGTTATTGTAATAATAGAAATATCTTATATGGGCATTACTTATCATTGAACAATATGCTAGATGATGAGTATTTAAGTTTGGATAAGACTTTACAATTCACTAAACCCAAATTAAATTTCAATGAACAACCTATTAAGGTTTCAAAAGGTTTCAACTTTAAAATTACTTTTGAGAATTATCCACAATTCCCAGAATTCAAGAACTATAATTTAAACCCTTCTGATTATGTAAAAAACTCTAATAAGTTCAATTATAATACTGGACTTTATGAGAGTGATTTTGATACTACAAAATTGATTGAAGAGTTTTTAAATCATCAACAAGTTAGATGGGAATTAAATGGGATTAAATTACCACAATTAAAGAAGAGATTTGATAATTATCATAAGTCAAGACAACTTATCACTAAGTCTTTAAATGTATAGTAGATGTAGAAATAGAAATATGTAAATGCATGGTTATGTAATTATTTTTTTACTTTTGCATGATTTTAAACTTTTTGACTTCTTCTTTCGGCCACTTTGCCTCGTTTTGGCCTAGTGATGAACGATAGGGTTAAATCGTACGCCAAAAGTCGCCCTTTTTATTCTAAAGCTAAAGTAAATTGCGCTTTTTAAAGATTAAATTCTATTTAAATTGTAATCGATGTTATAAGTAGACGATATTTAACTACTATGTCATTTTCTTAAGTAATCATCCTTCAATGTGAGCGCAAAAAAAAACTTTACCCGGAAAAGCATCTCACTGAACCCGGTTAAAATACCCATATAACTGGATAAGATCGCCTCAAATATGTCTCTTTACCCCTCAGCCTAATCTATACATCCTCCAACCCTTTTAACTAGCAGTTTAAGCCCCATTAAATTTTTTTAGACCCTCCACTAATTAACCTTCTTTTTTAGTTTCAAAATATTACATAAGCACTCGCCGGACGGTCCCAAAACTGTAAATTTTTCCGTTGCTTGAAGTTCATTTCCATCTCTTCACCAACATTAATGAAACTACCCCAAGGTATATCATATACCACCAGCTTCACACGGCTTAAAGTCCCAGCCTCCACACATCAAAATTCCCCAAACGACCCGCTTAAAGTCATCGAACCAGAGCTTTTCAAAAAATATTTAAAGAAAAAAGACTTAATCCAAAGGTCATTGATTGTCAATAGCTTACTAGCATTATCGATTTATTACATAAGAGCCAACTCAGTGAAATGGTTTGCATTATCTAAGCAAGAGAAAATCAAATTACGGGGAAATCTTGCCAAATATGGTGAAACATACTACAGATATTCCATTAAATACCTTCGATATATCCTTTCTAAACCCCAATTCCCTATAGAAGTGGCAGCATTTGTAAGTGAATTGTTAAATAAAATCAGCGTGTACGAATTTCGGTCGTTAAATAATTCCATCATCTTCAATAATGGGCTCGTGTCAGTTTTTGAAAAATTGGCTCTTCCTAGTAATAACTTTCTGAATCTTGAAGACATACTAAAGTATATAAACTTTGCCTCTAAATCGATCTATTTCCCCCTGTACAAATACAGTTTGTTGTATGAATATCAGTCTGTACTTGTGGAATTATCGGCTATAATTCCAAAAAATCTTGGTACCATGTACCACCTTCTATACAACTTTGTCGATGAACTTATATATCTAATGGAATCGACGCCGATGTTGAATACAAATGTGTTTGAAAGTAATATTCGAACAAAAAGTTACCAACTATCTTCAGAAGCCATTGAATATTGTAATATTCTTTACGGAATCTTGAGGAAATGGTTGATAATCTTACCTTCAAGTCTTCCATTGTTGGAATACATACAAGACCCTTTGGAGCTTATTTTATTGAAGTTATATAGGACTCTTGGGATTGTATTGAATCATATCTTCCCCGTGGTAAACCATCTCTTTTTGATTAATTTCCAAGGAAATGTCAAAATTTTCAGTCCGCCATATTACAACCTAAAAAAACGTCTTTGGCCGAGTGATTTATTGGATTCTATAGACAATTACTGTATAAGAGTTACAACATTCTTTACCAAACGATCCAATATTCTCTCGATTCTTTTTGGCAATCAAAATTTTAATCGGTTTAATGAGTTCAGTTTGGCGGACGTGGCTCGTAATGTTAATGAAGTAATGATTTATAACTTTAGATCGACGTACATTCGGTTTTATAACTACGTACATTTCCCACGTCAGGTGACGTTTGCGGATAAATCGCCAACGGTTTATCTAAGCCAAAACATCAACATTCTAACTCAAAATTTGTACTGTTATAATCTCCATCATCAAGAGTATTTGAGATCGGAAGATGTTTTTAAAGAGATTGATGATGAAGTACCAGACCCGGTGTTTGAGTACTCATTTGCCAATTTTGGTGGAAATACAAATAATAGAGTAACCAGAATCGATGACGTTACCTACTCGCTTTTTTTCACCAAATATGAAGCCAAGACCATATGTCATAGATTGTCGAACGATTATTTTAACTTGTTTGAGCAAGGTCATGAGCCAGAAGGGGTTAAAGACTTTACAATTAATCCAGATAAGGCACTTGACTATAGAGATAAAGATGTAAAAGACCTTTTAAATAATGTAGAATATCCGATGGAAAATCTTGTACAAAATAATTTAAATAATTTTAATATTGAAGAATTTATAAGGACATTTATTCATATTAAAAATCAACTTGTAAGGTCATATGATGAAGATGAAGGATATGAAAAATTTTATAATGATTTAAACGACTAGCATAGTAAACTGTAAATAGTTAATACAGGTTAATAACAGGTAATTTTAACCGCAAAAATAATCATAAACTGTAAATACGGTGGGCGGTGATTGACGGAAAAGAATTAGGCTTGAAGGATTTACCTTGACAAAATGTCTGGTATTTGTGCTTCTATGCAGGAAGGTTTGTCTAATACTTAACCGGCGATCCGCTCGTTAGTCCCTTGTTGCGAACGCTCATAACCCAGCTATTGTTATCGCAAATTCCTCCAAATGTCTTCATGCATGATTTAGCCCTAGTACATATAGAATTAGATACAATAAAATTAATCACAATACCTTTCTTAATGTTATTTCTGAAGAATTTTATGCGCCTCAACAATAACTTTGATCTCATATGATAATTTTTTTCCAAAAAAAAGCCCCGTTGTACTAATTACATTTAGTTTTATACACACCCGTAAATTACAGTTTACAGTTTGAAGGGTGCCGCCCATTAAAATGTCGTACCCGAAAAGTATAATGATCTGCAGTACCCCATGACTCAACCATGTCGCATCACCCACAATTTTACCAGATCTGAATCTCTTAATGCACCAGATTTTGACTATAATACCTTATTTAAGTGACTATAACAATATGTAATGCTCTCTGGAGTACCCCATTTAAGTGAAAAATTTTTGCGGCTCTCTAAGACCTTGTATAAGTCTTGCTATCATCGACCTGTATAAAATTTTGTAACGACATTCCCGGTGTCTTCGTCCTGCCTTCCCACACTCCTAAGACACCAGACAGCTATTATTTTTTCAATTGACCTAAACCATAATATTTTACTCTATTTTTATACCCGCATATACTTGGTCTACTAAGCCGGCATCTATTTAACTCTTGATGTAATATTAACTAAAGCTTTAAAAAAAAAATCTTTACCAATCTCCCAATTAGGTAATGATACATTTTTCGCGCAGTATAATTCCTATTGTTGGTACAAACTTCTTTATGAGTGATACTGTTGCTAGAAGAAGAAAGCACAAGAACTCCAAGTTTGGGTGTCCGAACTGTAAGAAAAGAAGAGTTAAGTGTTCAGAAGATTTACCTCAATGTAATAATTGTATAAAACACAAAGTTAGATGTGGGTATCTCGATTATAGTGACGAACAGTTACAACCGCTAAAAAAAGCGAAGGGTATCCAGTCTGAATTATCGGTTACCAAAAGTCACGAAGATACCGATACTTTGGGTACTTTGGGTACTTTAGGTACTTTGGGTACATCTATTGATAAAAACCCTGTTGATTCTCCAAAACACCATCAACAATCTCCTCCATACTCTGTGCCACATCAAGGTTCCTTATCTGGCTTAAATGGTGGCTTAAGTGAAAATATTGAAAAAAACCAAAGTCATGCTGCTATCGATGACGAAATCAATAATTTGGATATTGGCTTCACCATATCACCAAATACGGTCCAAAGCCCTTCTTATGGGCCTTCTAATTATTCAAATATTCTTAATTATTCTCAAAATTATATTAGTCAGAATTTTGATAATTTGTTAACAACCACCCCAGATATGTCAATTGTGTATCCTGTGTATAGTATCACCAACGCCCAAGGGTTGAGCCCTTTCTCTCCTATGAACGATCCTATGTATGATCCCTCCGCCACGCCTTCCCATTCGATTGACAATTATGTTAATTTGGCGGCATTTAATTTTTCAAGTAACGATCAACAGCAGAGTTTCCTTCAGAGTCTTAATAATTCCTCTATTTCACAAGACTTGTTGGTTAATTATGCTTCTCCTACACCTATTCCAGTGGAAAAGGCACTTCCACATGCTATTCCAAGTAATTATACTTTTCCTAAAGTGAAGAAAATTGAATATCATTACACCTCTCTTTTGACCAAGACTGTGCTTGATATTACTCCTAAGATTGGTCAAGGTATAGCTACTCTTACGGAGATAAGAGAATTATATACATTATGGCTTAATACTTTTCTTTTTAAGAGTTATAATTCTAATGTTATGTTTAGTTGCTTAATCAACTTGACTACCAATTTTCTTATTTCCAACCATTTCAACACCTATAATCTTGTAAATTCCAAGTCAACTACTTTCTTGGAGCTTACGAATGTGAAAAACATCTTGATTATGGCATCCATCAGACACTACGCTTTGGCTATTAAAGGGATTCGAAATCATCTTAATAGAAACTTCGAACCTGAAACCTGCTCATTTGTTAGTTATATCTTGAGTTTGATGTCTATTTATGACCCTGAAGCCACGTTAAACTCTATCAATTGTTTTACCGATGGGCTTTTTTCGGTGTTAAAATATAATATTAACTTATCGATTAAAAAGGGTATCACTCCACCAATAATGATCCCAGCTCATTTACATTTGATGCATAATATAGTCAAATCTATCTATTTCCCTGGTTACGATCCGGCTTTTCTTACCGAATACCATGGGAAACTTTTGGAGTTTGGTAAGATACTTAAAACTGTCAATTCCACTCATCCTTCTTTACCTATCTGGAAAAAACAATATGATAATCTTCAAGAGTTTGTTAATAGGTGTTTAATGGAATATGTACCAACACTTATGAATTCTCTTGATAATAGTCACATTCAACAAGAGGTTCTTTTCAAAATGGCTAGTACTTGGGTCAGATTTTTCCCTTCTACACTTTTAGTAACTAACAAAAATTCACATCTTTGTGAAAAAATTCTTTATCTCTTTTATAAAACGATGAAAAAGGGGCTTTTTGCTGTATTTCCACAAGTCAAATTCTTCTTTTTAAGAGACTTCGATAGTCCGCTCATGTTAGATGTATTTAGTTATATTAATGATACTGAAATTTTCTTCTGTGAAGATTTCGACAACATAAAGCCTATTCGTAATTGTAAAGAAGAGTTAAAACAATTAAGTTGTTACAATATTCGTACGTTGAACTACTTTCAAAAACGGTTGCAATTTCTTTATAAAACAATTGTTTACCAAAAAAATAGTTCATTATTTCCTGTTGAAGATAGAAAAACCCTTACTAAGACTATTCCCGAGTTAAGAAAGGTGTTTTTTGAAACTCTTCAAATGAAAGAAGTGAACATTACTAATTTTTCAACAACTATTATTAAACCTCATCATTTCCCACATCCTGCAGATGTAGAAACAGGAATTGATGAAGAGGTTGAAGTTGATTTTCTTAGTTTACAGGCAAACGGATTTTTGTCAGCAGACGATGTTGGTGCTTGAGCTTAAAAATTGACGCTTGAGTTTCCAAATTGACGCTTGAGTTTCCAAATTGACGCTTAAGTTTTCAAAACTGGTAATAAGGAGTTGGTTATTATAGTGTAATGGTATGGTTAGGGGCTTATATAGCTGGTGTATTAATATTTATATATATTTACTAATATTTGATTCTCTCAGTCGGTGCTTACTCTTTGAGCACATCTCCGGAACAGGCCCGCATCGCACCTACAACCTATGGACGATATAGAAGAGTACAAGGCACTTTCCTCGGTGCTTCTGGCCTATTATCACTTCCATTCATGGCAATATGATCAAATAATAAAGCCTAGAAACATAAAATTCAATTCTCTCCCCCAAGACGAACAATTATTGCTCCCATGGTACCAAAACCATACTGAAAAATTGAAAAATTGCATAGAAACCAACAAAAAGTTCACCCAACTTGTAGCCACGTCAATTGCTGAAAGTTTTGGGGTTCCTACGGATCCAAGTACTTGGTACGAAGCTTCTTATGAAGATTTTGATAAGGTTAGGTCTGTTCTTTTGCAGCTAAGTCGAGAATGGAGTGCTGAAGGTGAACAAGAAAGAGAAGCTTGTTTTAAGCCCATTATTGATAAGATAGAAGAGACATATGGTCACAAAGATAAAACAAAGGTCAAGGTGTTGGTTCCGGGATGTGGGCTTGGTAGGTTGGTATACGATTTGAATATAAGAGGGTATACTTGTCATGGAAATGAGTTTAGTTATCATATGCTTATCATGTCTAACTTTATGCTTAATCATATTCCAGGACAGATGGAGATATGCCCTTTTCTTCACAAGTTATCGCATGTAGAATCGAGAGAGTTACAGACTAGGGCGGTGATAATTCCTGACTATAGCCCATTCCCAGACACTTCCAATATGGAGAATATGTCTATGAATGCAGGTTCATTTCTAGATATTTATGGGCCCCCGGGACTACAACTGTCTGACTTTTATAGTCCTGGTAATCCATACCGTGATGTAAAGGAAACGTTTGATGTTGTGGTCACCTGCTTCTTTTTAGACACTGCTGCCAATATCATTGAATATTTAAAAACTATCAAATATATTTTGGTACCAGAAGGTATTTGGGTTAATTTTGGCCCTCTTTTATGGCATTTTGAGTCCGATTTTGATGTTATAATGGGACCAAATGGGGTTCCAACTACTAATAAGGGACTTGAGCTTTCACGTGCTGATTTATTTGACGTTATAAAGAGGATTGGGTACGAATTTATAGAGCAAAAGTCGGGTATTCCGTGTGTTTATAGTACAGATAGAAGATCATTGGGTAATTTTGTCTATAATTGTGAATTCTGGGTGTGTAAGTTAAAAATGAGCCCGACTGTTTAGAATCGATTCCAGTTTATGAACAAGATAGTAGATGGGAATTACATAGAGTATATGAGTTAATATATAATGAAGATAAGGGGATGGTGTGTGAAGGGTGCAGAAGATATTAACATGGTATAAGATAGTGTAAGGTTGTGTAATAAGATAAGATGGTATAAGCTAAGATAGTAGAACAATACAAGATAGCAGAATATACAAGATAGCAGAATATACAAGATAGCAGAATATACAAGATAGCAGAATATACAAGATAGCAGAATATAAAAATTACCAGATGGTAGTATAAGATAATATAAGACAGTACAAGATAATATAAGAGTACAAGATAATATAAGAGTACAAGCTAATATAAGAGTACAAGATAACATAGACACTAAGATAAGCCCATTCAACACACCAATACACCACCGGTCACCGGCTCTCCTGGTCGTCATCACGCCGCCCGTCGTCACTCTCACCACCCGCACCACAGCTCCAAGCTCCTCCCACCGCTCCTCCCACCGCTCCCACAGCCTACAGATCAGGCGCGCGAAATATCCCCCTATCCATGTCTTCCTCAACTAAAGCAGTCAAACTAGTCCTCCTAGGTGAAGCCGCCGTAGGCAAATCTTCCCTCGTATTACGTTTCGTCAGTAACGACTTTCAAGAAAATAAAGAACCAACCATCGGAGCCGCCTTCCTCACCCAAAAATGTACCATTGGTGATAACACCATCAAGTATGAAATCTGGGACACCGCCGGCCAAGAACGGTTTGCATCTTTGGCTCCGATGTATTATCGTAACGCCCAAGCAGCATTGGTGGTATATGACATCACCAAGCCCGCATCGTTCATTAAAGCCCGCCATTGGGTCAAAGAACTCCATGAACAAGCCGCTAAAGACATCACCATCGCCTTGGTTGGTAATAAAATCGATTTGGTAGAACACGACGAAGACCTCCGTAAAGTTTCCGCCGAAGAAGGCCAAAAATTGGCCGAAGAAGAAGGACTTTTATTCTTTGAAACCTCTGCTAAAACTGCCGCTAATGTTAATGATGTTTTCGTTGGTATAGGGTCAAAAATCCCCGATTCAACTGCTAAAATCTCCCAACCAATCAATGAAGCGGGAAGAATCGATTTGTCAAACTCTCCACCTCAACAATCCTCTTCTTCCTCCTGTTGTTAGTCACTTTTAATAGATGTAATGAGCATGATGCGCGCTATTTTTCACTGCTATTTAATATTTTTCACTACATCATGAAGGTTGCTTATATTCCTGAACATTTTTCCACGCCGTTGTTTTTGGCTAAAGAACAAGGCTATTATGAAGATTTAGAGGTTGAGTTTGTTCCGGTTATTGAAGGAAGTGGTCGTCTTATTAAGTTGCTTAATGACGGGGAGGTCGACATAGCCATTGGCTTAACTGAAGCTTTCATCTCCGATATTGCTAAGGGGAATCAAGTATATAAAACCGTTGGTGTTTATGTTGAATCTCCATTATGTTGGGCTGTCAGTAGTGGTTTCAACCGTTCAGATATCAATAGTATTGATGATTTGGCTGGTAAATCCATTGGTGTCTCTAGAATTGGCTCCGGCTCTTATATAATGAGCTTTGTATTGGGCTTACAACAAAAATTTGCTTCTCCATTTTTCGCCGGTCATCCGATTTTATCGAATTTTAAGAATCTTCGTGATTCTGTTAACCAAAAATTCGATGATTCTGATGATTTATCCAACTCTGATGCATTTATGTGGGAACATTTTACCTCTAAAAAGTATTATGATAGTAAAGAAATCAAAAAGGTTGGGGAAATATATACTCCTTGGCCTTCTTGGGTAATCAATTGTAACACACAACTCTTATCAACTCATGAAAAAGATATTAAACGGTTTCTTTTGGCGGTTAATAAGGGAATTAAATATTTCTGGGATCATCAAGATGAGGCTATTAACCATATTGCTACTCATTTAGATTATACCAAAGAAGATGCTGCTGAATGGATTAAAACTGTTAAATTCAATACTGAACTTGGTGAAAAGCCAATTGATTGGAAAACAGTAGTAGATAATACGGCAGAGGTTTTAAAAATGGCTGGTGTATTAACAGAATCTGATGAGGTTATTAATGCTCGTCTCGACCTGGGGGTTGTTCGCTCGCTCTAATCCCCCGCGGTATCAAATTCTTTTATCGTGCGAACAGGTCCCATCTGACAGCTGTCTGCCACGTACAATATTTCCGGACTTCATTTCAATATATGCTTATATTTACGTTAATTATGTATTTTCTTGACCTCGTTTCTTCATTATCTACGCCTTCTCTAACCCATTAAACCTTTGTCCGCATTTTCCCGCCTTAACCATCTCCACACCCTCGCCCCATTGCCTGATCCGCCCCATTGCAAGTGTCCACCTCATCGATGCCTATTTCGCACTTCAACCAGATGAGTACCATGAGATCAATTAAGAGTGCTTTCTCCCGTCTAAACCAAAGAGACTTCGACCGTATAAACGAAGGTTTCGTCTCGTCCTCCTCTCCTTGGTCCGCTCAAATTGCACTTTCTTCCGTCAATTCCTCGAGAAATAGGTACACCAACGTCTTCCCCTATGATAAAAACCGAGTGAAACTTCCAACAACTACCGGATCTGACTATATTAATGCCTCTTATGTCGATTTATCGTCTGATCTGCACTACATTGCTGCCCAGGGACCTTTGGATTCCACCATGCACCACTTCTGGGCCATGTGCTTCAACGAATCAAAAGTGAAAAATGAGACCCATGCCATTATTCTCATGATAACTCCATTGACAGAAAATGGTATGACGAAATGTTCAAAGTATTGGCCCCACAAACAGAACCCCATCATGTCGTTTTCCTCGGAAATATCCACCGATCACATAGATACCCCGGACTTAACCGTCAAATATCTTACAGAAACCCAATTTAAAGAGTACACCGTAACTGAATTGGAGATAACTAGCGGAAATATCACCAAAAAAGTATTCCACATTCATTTTTTCACATGGGCCGATTCCAGAGTCCCCAAATCGGGAGATTCGCTTATAGAATTACTGAAAAGTCTAAGACAATTACAGAGAGAATATAACGTATCTACGCCAGTAGTGCATTGCTCAGCTGGCGTAGGCAGAACCGGTACTTTTATCGCCATGGACCATCTTTACCACCACCCGGAGCTGTTTAAAGACCAAGACCCCATATACGACACTTTTCTGAAACTAAGAGACTGTAGGTTGATGATGATCCAAACCGTCCACCAGTATATATTTTTGTATGAATACTTTAAAAGAATATAACTACATTTTTCACTTTAGCCGTGTGCACGACCCTCTTTTTTAGGTGTGGCTGGCCAATTTTTTGCAGCCATTTGTAACCTATCACCAGGCCTATGACAAGCGAAAACACCTATACAATCCCCACAACTCCTGACCACCGCTTCCATGATGACGACAAGAAGTTCACCATCGACGACAACGACCCTTCAGAACACAAAAATGATTATATATTCAACTGCTTCACCTTTTTCGACGACCTCAGAGTCCATTTCCCCAGAGATTCCTCTATAGATAACATGTTACATCGACTCTCCACCCACCAGTACACCCTAGAACTCGTTTTTGGCACCACTCTGTTGATCAATTCAATTATTGATCTTAACAAGATTAAAGATGTTCACGTGACGGATGCTACAGGAGACTCAAATGATCATAGTATCATCAGATGTGTCAAACAGAGCTTTGGAAACTGGAACATCACCATCTGTGGCACCAAACAGGAGATCAACATTGTTGGGTACATTCTTTTGACCAATCAGATCAAATACCACGATTACATCACCATGGTTGTTTCTCCAGAAAGGTATAGAGCCCTCAGTAACATGAGGATATTGGACGAGAGAGACATCACCTTAATCCCCACTGGTTACCAGGGCTATCTTGTGAATATCAATATTTACCAAGAAAACTTGCATCCGTTGATAAACGAGTTGATTTTGGTTAGCAATGATGTGGGAACCAAGCACTCTCTAACCCCAAATCCCCCACGCCAACCCCACTCTAAAACGCATATTCTTCGATCGATTGAACATCTCAATAATGCTCCTAAACGGTTGAAATTAAAGGCATTTGAACCGTCTAAAAGCGTCGAATGTTTGCTTCATTTAACCAAACCAGAAGTGGCTTTTTTGCTCGGAAGAAATGGTGAAAGAATCGATTCTATAAGGTTTAAAACCGGTTGCAAAATCACCATTCTTCCTATTAATTATCTGGACTCTATAATTCATGCTAATCGTAAAACTCCTCAGGTTATCAAGTGTTTTGGTACTAAAGATAAGGTGGATAATGCAGTTCAAATGATTAATACAAATTTGGCGGTTTATAAAGAGAATGGAATGAAGTTTATGTGACTAAATGTTATATAATACATAATGTATGATATGAAAAGTTTATATAAATCCAATATGGGGCCCTGTGACCTTCACCTTCTTTAACTAGAAAACTAATTAGACCAAAAAATTTGCGCCGGGTAACTTTTGAAAAATTCAAAAAAATTTTCATCTCTTCTTAAAAAGGTAGTGAAAAATTTTTTTTTTCTATAACTAATTTTCATTTTTATTTGAAAAGAAATTAAAATGGCTGAAGGTGTTTTCCAAGGTGCTATTGGTATCGATTTAGGTACTACCTACTCTTGTGTTGCTACTTACGATTCTGCAGTTGAAATTATTGCTAACGAACAAGGTAACAGAGTTACTCCATCTTTTGTTGCATTCAATGATGAAGAAAGATTAATTGGTGATGCTGCTAAAAATCAAGCTGCATTAAACCCAAAAAATACCGTTTTCGATGCTAAACGTTTAATCGGTAGAGCTTTCGATGATGAATCTGTCCAAAAAGATATTAAATCATGGCCATTCAAAGTTATTGACTCTAATGGTAACCCATTAATTGAAGTCCAATACTTAGGTGAAACCAAAACTTTCTCTCCTCAAGAAATTTCTTCTATGGTTTTAACCAAAATGAAAGAAATTGCTGAAGCTAAAATTGGTAAAAAAGTTGAAAAAGCTGTCGTTACTGTCCCAGCTTATTTCAATGATGCTCAAAGACAAGCTACCAAAGATGCAGGTGCTATTTCTGGTTTAAACGTTTTAAGAATCATTAACGAACCAACCGCTGCTGCTATTGCTTACGGTTTAGGTGCCGGTAAATCTGAAAAAGAAAGACATGTTTTAATTTTCGATTTAGGTGGTGGTACTTTCGATGTTTCATTATTAAACATTACTGGTGGTGTTTTCACCGTTAAAGCTACTGCTGGTGACACCCATTTAGGTGGTCAAGATTTCGATACCAACTTATTAGAACACTTCCAAAAAGAATTCCAAAAGAAAACTGGTTTAGATATCTCTGGTGACTCAAGAGCTTTAAGAAGATTAAGAACTGCTTGTGAAAGAGCTAAGAGAACTTTATCTTCTGTTACTCAAACCACCGTTGAAGTTGATTCCTTATTCGAAGGTGAAGATTTTGCTGCTAACATTACCAGAGCTAGATTTGAAGATATTAACTCTGCTTTATTCAAATCTACTTTAGACCCAGTTGAACAAGTCTTAAAGGATGCTAAAATTTCTAAATCAAATGTTGATGAAGTTGTCTTAGTTGGTGGTTCTACCAGAATTCCAAAAGTCCAAAAATTATTATCTGACTTCTTCGATGGTAAACAATTAGAAAAATCTATTAACCCTGATGAAGCTGTTGCTTACGGTGCTGCTGTTCAAGGTGCTATCTTAACTGGTCAATCTACTTCTGAAGACACCAAAGATTTATTATTATTAGATGTTATCCCATTATCTTTAGGGGTTGCTATGCAAGGTAATGTCTTTGCTCCAGTTGTTCCAAGAAACACCACTGTTCCAACCATCAAAAGAAGAACTTTCACTACTGTTGCTGACCACCAAACTACTGTTCAATTCCCAGTTTACCAAGGTGAACGTGTTAACTGTACTGAGAACACTTTATTAGGTGAATTCGACTTAAAGAACATTCCACCAATGTCTGCTGGTGAACCAGTCTTAGAAGCTATCTTTGAAGTTGATGCTAACGGTATCTTAAAGGTTACTGCTGTTGAAAAATCAACTGGTAGATCCGCTAACATTACTATTTCTAACTCTATTGGTAGATTATCTTCTGATGAAATTGAAAAAATGATTGAAGATGCTGAAAAATTCAAATCATCTGATGATGCTTTCGCTAAGAGACACGAACAAAAACAAAAATTAGAAGCTTACGTTGCTTCTGTTGAAAACACCATCACTGATCCTGTCTTATCTGCTAAATTAAAGAAATCTGCTAAAGACAAGATTGAAACTGCTTTATCTGAAGCTTTAGCTGCTTTAGAAGTTGAAGAATCATCAACTGATGATTTCAGAAAAGCTGAATTATCTTTGAAACGTGCTGTTACCAAAGGTATGTCAACTCGTTAATTTGTATAAATGATTACCATTGATAGTATATTTAAAATATAAACTTTTCTAATTTTATTAACTCTGTTTATTCTTCTAAAATATAATTACCTAATTTATCCATTTTAAGTTCTTTGGTTCCTTTGGTTAATGCATCAATAATCTTTTCATTCTCTTCTTTAGTTTTCTGTTCTAATTCTTTTAATTCTTCTTCTTCTTCAAGTTCATCAAATTCGTCTGAAAGGTCACTGTCGTATTCTTCTTCATCATCTTCTTCTTCTTCTTCCTCGTCGTCCTCCTCATCATCTTGCTCTTCTTCTGCATTTGTTTCTTCTTCTTGAATACCTTCTCTCATACTCTGAACAGCTGCTTCCAAATCCCGACTCTCCTTCTTTTTATCTTTCTTACTGTACCCAGATGCTTGCACTTCAACATCCAAATCTTTTACCCTCTGGACATCTCTCTTAAAATCTGGATAAGCGTATTTAAACCCATCACCAAATCCATCAGTTTCAAACATCGTATCGTCATCTTCGGGAGTATATCTAAACTTTTTCTCAAAAAATGCTCTTATACCTTCAACATCTCTTTTGAAATAAGCTTCGGCATCAACATGATTAGTCGAAACACACTGGGGAAAATCAATAACCACAAAGTCATATTCATGTTCATTACCATTTCTGATAATAATGTTAAACTCATTAAAATCACAATGAATCAAGCCATGATTAGCCAATTTAACTATAAATTGCATCAAATCTGAATATAATTTCCTATAATTAGGATGTTTTTTTAAATGTTTCATGGTAATTCCGTCGATCCATTCCATTAACACACAATGTCTGGAACAGTCGAATGGTTGTGGTACTATAAACCCATTATCATAAAGTACAGTCATGAATTCATATTCTTTTTGAGCCGCTAATCTAGATAAGTACATCCAGTTAGAAGTTTGTCTGTTTTTCAAGTAATCACGATTATTCTTAACTGTCTTGAAAGAAGTTCTTCCAAGTCTATGAATCTTCAAAACTTTTTGAACACCTTTATTATCACTTACTGAGTAGATATCGGACTCTTTACCTACCCCAATTGTAGTCCCAACAGAGTATACGGTTTCTCTATTAAGCATTGATCTTAAAGCAAGATAATCGTACCCGGTATAAGTTATTCTGAACCCGTCATATTTAGCATTTCTCAATCTGGCTAAGAGCTTTAATTTAGCTAAATCACCAATAGCTCTATTTGTAGCAGCAGGGTTTTTCAAACCACCGATGGAGTGTATCATTTGAGTAGGGACTAATTCATGATTTCTAGATCCTAACTCTACGGATTGTAAGACTCTGAAATCGTCTGAGGTAAGGTACCTCATGTGGGAAGTATCAAGCTTCATGGTATGAGATTTTTCAGCGATGAGATGAGATGCGCGAGTCTTAATGAGAAGTAAGAGTGATTTCACCAAATGACTTTAAAAGGCCTTTTTATAAGACAGGGAGTCTTTTGAGCTCCAATTAAGAGTAGCACTGTTTAGGAACCTATTGAATTTTTTTTTGTATATTTTATCTTGAATATTTCTTTGAAATTGTGGATTTCACAGAATATAATATGGCTGCGAAAAATATTGAATTCATATTTTAAGTAAAATTAATTTAAATATCTATAAAATCTATATATTTCTATTGAACCATTCTTTGTACTTCAAAGACATTACACATGGCCCAAGCTTTGTTTTCTACATATTTATTCATTTTTAAACCTTTAAATTTGGTTTGGCTTATCTCTGATTGTTAGTTTCGCGTATGTATATGAAGCATCGAAGAAGGTCAAAAAGATTATTCTTCAAAACCAAGAAGAAGAGTTCTTACAAGAAACCGGAACAGAAACAAACAGTTGCATCTTTCAAACAAATTGGGGGCCAAAATGATTATTCTTTTGTGGATGCTACGTCCATTTCATATTACCCATTCACCTCACTCAACCCATTATTGAAACCTCCAATTAAACCTACAGGTAAAAAAGGACGATTTCCATCGTTGAAACTTCTCTGTTCTCGAATATTGGCACAAAATGCATCTGATATTACTAGTTCAATGCTCCAAAATGTTTCTTGGCCTTGTATAAATACTCTATGGAACCATATACTCGTTTCTCATAATGATAATTTCCAAGTTTTTTCTACGTTTGCTTCTATACTTCAAGATTCAAAAACATTTAGATGCCATTCTCCTATAATAGAATCTAAAAACCCCAAAATTCAGTCTAGACAACGTCATTTACGGGAATGCATAATACGAAAGAACCATCGAATTGAGAATTTATTCAAGAATATCAATATAGAGTATTTTACAACTTATTTAAATCTGCTTAAGTTCAAGCATTGCTTGTTCCTAGATTTCTCTGAAACACCCAACTTGTTAACTAGGGAAGATTACATCAGCATTTTTAAGTTAAAGAACTTAGGTGGTTTGGATATATCTAACAGTACAGTTCTTGATGATAGCATTCTCACGTATTTGATAACTAGTATACGACAAGGCGTTACGCCATTATTGAAAGTAATACGTATACAAGAATGCCCACTGTTGACTAAATCGTCTATAGAAAGATTATTAGAGCTCAAGGACCTCTGTTTAATTGTATGTGATAAATACTTCATGTCTGATTTTAATCAACGTTTGAGAGGTACTGATGGTTCACTTATTCTGGGAACTCAATGGAGAACTTATGACGACAATTGGAAACATACCAAACCCCTATTAAAATTTCCTGTTTGCTTACAGTATTACTACTTATTTAAAGAACTTCCAAATCACTTCAAAGAGTTTATCAATACTGATGATTATATTCTTTTGGATATAATGATTCACAATAAAGAATATAATCTGGAAGGTGAAAATCAATTTCTTTTGCATGATATACTGACCGATAGAATTAACCAAAGACATAAAGTAGGAGCATATTCAAACTGCTTAATATTCGATAAGGATGCCGAAACCAAACCAAAAATAGAGGATGTGGTTTTACAGGAAGAAAAAACCGTATTTCAAGCTCTTAAAGTCAAGAAACGTCACATTAAGCCCAGGAAAGCACCCAAAAAGATTAAATTGTCTGTAGATGATATATAGAATTAAAATACATAAATCGGATAGTGATATCTTATTTCGATATAGAACTATATATGATTACATGGCATGAATATCATTGATGTGAGCCACCTTTAAGCAACCCAAGTAAGTCGTTAGCGGCATTATGACTGCTTTTTGATTTTTTAGGTCCATTTAATAAACTTAATAAGTTAGCAGAAGCATTTGAATTACTTGTGGTGTTATTATTAGGATTATAAATAGAATTTAAAGGATTTTCTGGTGATTTCACTGCAGGTGAATTATCTGGTGATCTTTGTTTATTAGATGATCCTTGATTTAAAAGCAGTAAGAGACCATTACTACTACTTTTAGATTCTTGTTTATCAAATACATTAGTTAAAGATTCACCAGGTTTTAAAAGTCTAAAATTACCCTTTGAAGGACCCTCTGGAGTTCTATATTCTGAATAAGGTTCATCTGTAGTAAAATGGGTACTAGAAATAGAATTTTCAGAAGGTTGGTTCAAAGAAGGCGATGCAACAGCAGGGGGTTCCAGATATTGCGCTGGTATAGGATATATAACAGTTTGAGGTTCAGGAGGAATCGAGTTTTCTGGTTCTACAACATCATGAAACTCTTGAGTTTGTGATTGAATTTGCTCATTGAGTTCATCAAATTCAGCAAAATCATCAAAGTCTTCAAAGTCTTCAAAATCTTCAAAATCTCCATTAGAGGGTTCAATAGCAATAGCAGAAGGAATTGCTCTTGTAGAAACAGGAGTTGGTGTAGATTCAGGAATAGAAACAGGCGCAGGAACAGAAGCAGGTTGGCTCTTAAGAAGACCAAGAAGTTCTTTTGCAGAATCACCCGAAGCAACAGCGGTAGGTGCTTGCACCACCGGTTGACTTGCCTCAAGTACACCACTACCGGTGTTTTCTACGGCCAGATTAGAGATTGGTTTCTTTAATAAACTTAATAAATCGGTAGCAGGAGATTTAACAGCAGGTTCTTTAGTACTATCTTGTTTAGGTGTAAGTACTTTTGGAGTAGCTAATGAAGAATTATCAGCTTGTGGTTCCGAATCTTTTTTCTTAAGTAAACCAAGAAGCTCATTAGCAGGACTTGGGGTTTGTGTTTCCCTTTTTTCCTTAGGCTTTAACATATCCAATAAAGCATTCCTTTCTTCACCTCGTTTAAGAAGTACAACCTTAGGTTGAGGTTCCTTAGGTTGAGGTTCATTAGAGGAAGAAGTACTTGTTGAATCATCATTATCACGAGATTCAGGTCTATTGAAAAGTTTTAATAATTCTTGAGCTTTTGCTTTATTTCTAGCAGTATCTTGTACTTTTTTAGTATCGTCTTTTGGTGAATCTACTTTGGTTTTACTGGTCAAGATAGATAAAAGTTCTTTTGAATTAACCAAGCCTGAATTAGCCAGTCCTGAAGGTTTATTAAAAGATTCAGGAGATGGAGTAGCAATTTCATTTGATGGTAAAGGTACAGACCCTTTTAAAAGAGTCGAAAGAGGATTCTCTTGAATAGTCTTACTAGCATCCCCATTCATCAAGTACTCATAAGGAGCAGCCATTGATTGAGGAATACTAATACTAATATCAACCGGGTCAGCAGTAGTTGCAACCGTTTCTTCTTCAGGTTGAATACCTTGTAAAATATCCAATAATTCTCTACCAGCATCAGCATTTTCAACCACAGGTTCAGGCTCAACAACATTATTAAGACCCAAAAGATCCTTCAATTTCAATTCTGCTTCCATCATCAACTCTTGTTCATTAATAGTACCTTTATTTTTATCAACCCATCTAAGCATAGGCTTCAAAACCGCTTCTACTATAAAATAATGGTTCTTCTTCTTTTGTATGGACTTTAAATCATGCCATTCGATCTTGGCAATCTCATTTCGAACATGAGGCTTAAAATCATAATCTTCAGGAACATCTTTTGCAAGATATATCTTATAATTCTTACCTTGAATGGTTCTCTCAATAGTATTTTGTTCATCAATTAATCCTTTAGCATCAAACCCAGTTTCTTCAAGCACTTCTCTTACAGCACAATCAATATCGGCCTCATCCTTGGAGATCTTTCCTCTTGGGAAAGACCACGTATTGGAATCATAGCCTTTAACAAGTAATACCTTGGACAAATCATGGTTGAACAATGCTATACCTCGAACAGGTATACTGGACTTATACTTCCCAAACTTCAGTAACGCTTCAGATGCATCTCCCCATTTCCAAATCAAAGGACATTTGACCAAGATTTTAGACGAAAAAGATTTCATCTTCATGGATGGGAAATGAGGATATTGTTGACGAATGAAATCTGTGTAGAACCATTGGGCTTCTTCCACTTGAAATAACACTCTTTCTACCGATGACAAATCTTCGTTGGGGGAATTTACTACAAATCTCACCAACAAGTCTTCTAGAACATGATCTAGTGACCTATTAGCAAGCCCGTCTCTTAATGGGAGTGACATTATCTTTTGTTAGGTTTTTTTTTGGTGAGGATTTGAGCTGCTGGTTGCGCGGGCTTGATATTTTTCAACCATGCTAGGACCCATAAGAACCTACACCACAAAGACTCCTAGATTTCTTCAAACGCTTTCAGAGTCGAGTAAACCGCCTTTAACCAAGCCTCAAGTTGTCAACAGACCATTTGGTTTACCGGGCCCGATCTTGGTGAACCCTCAACTGGCGAAATTATCGTTAACTAATGAATTATTCAGTGATGAGTCAAAGGAATTAAGACAGAGACAATTGGACCACGATATCAAACATTCTCCATTCTACGAGTCCAAATCGTTCACAAACACAAACGGGAAGATCTTTACTCCTCCAATATCATATTTTAAACGGGACAAGTCGCTATATTTCCCAAATTTCATTGCCAAAAATTTGAATAAGCAAGAAGTTCAATTATACGATTTATTAAAGGATAAATTGAGTTTAATAAGAATCTTTTCCACCGTGTCTGGTGAAAAATGTACCGAAAGTTATTTTGAAGATAAAAAGAAGCATTATTTGTTCAAGAATTACCATGAATTTACTAAGAAATACCCTCAAGCTCAGGTTATAGACATAAATATTCCCCAAGGTTGGGCCAAAAGGTTCATGGTTAACATTTCTAAACCAAATATCAAGAGACAGGTTCCTTCTGCAAGACACGACAAGTATTTTGTCGTTAAAGATACCTTGTTCCCATACGATATTAAGCAGGAATTGAAATGTGATAATACCTGTTCGGGATATATATATATGGTGGACCCCGAAGGAAAGATCCGTTGGGCCACCAGTGGTTATGCCAACAAAGAGGAATTGAAGCTATTGCACAAGTGTCTTGTAGGTGTAAGTAAAGAGATAAGTTCATGAAATATTCATGTACGCTCCTGTATATAGCCACCCACCCATCGTTTTTTGCACCCGGACACCCACAGAGGTTCATTTCCTGTCAGCTCGCAACGGTGAAAAGTTTCATGTTTAGAATTTTTCAACTGTGGGAGGGCATTTGGTGTATTTGGCATTAGAGCCTTGCACAAACTTAATAGTATGTATATCATATGATGAATTTTGAATTGGGAATCTCTCTGACATCCATAAATAAACACTGGAGAAAACTTTTTAAATTCTAACTGATAATGATAGACATAACTAACAATATAGGCATATCAAATGAATTTGTAACTTTGTTCGATTTTCAATCACGTAATTCTCTAAAAGATTCATCTATGACCTACCACAACCCTCTTCCCAGTCCCAGTTACTCTTAAACCCGTACCCTTCTATCATAAATCATAGACATAGGGCTCGAGCCCTAGTGATTTCTAACGAGCGCTCAGTCAAAATTTCAACCGCATACACGACTTTTGATTTTTACTCTCATCAGAATTTTTCACTCACAAATTTTTTTCAATTAAACATGTCTGCCCCAGTCGATAAAGAAAAAGTTCAAGAACAAGCTCAAGAAATTCGTCACATCAGAATTACCTTAACTTCCACCAAAGTTAAACAATTAGAAAAAGTTTCTGCTAACATCATCAGAAATGCTGAACAATCTCAAGTTGTCAAAAAAGGTCCAGTTAGAATGCCTACCAAAGTTTTAAAAATCACCACCAGAAAAACTCCAAATGGTGAAGGTTCTAAAACCTGGGATACTTATGAAATGAGAATCCACAAGAGAGTCATTGACTTACAAGCTCCAAACGATGTCATCAGAAGAATTACTCAAATCACCATTGAACCAGGTGTAGATGTCGAAATCACTGTTTCTGCTAATTAGATAGATATATAGGTGCTCAGAGGTGCTCTAGACCAGATATGAATGTATATAGACTATCTGGTTATCAGGACCTTATTTATGTATTGTTTAATCTACAGTAGTGTAAGGCTTTGCTGCTCTGCTCTGTTCAGTGCTCTGTTCAGTGCTCTGTTCTGGTACACACCTCTCTGGTACCACGCTCTCGCACCACGCTCTCGCACCACGCTCTCGCACCACGCTCTCGTACCACTTTCTCGCACCACCGCCCTGCCACCGCCGCTTCCCGCCATATCATAATTAGCTTTTCGCATGTGCGCAAGGGATAAATAATGGTCTACGTTCTTTCTGTTAGACCTAGAATCCTCTACGTAGCTAGTAGACTGATGCAGAATGGCAGGAGACTCCTTTCTCATTCGTCGCCAAAATACATCAAAGCTTCCCAACAACTCCAATCTCATACTGTCAACTCATCAAAAAAAAATAAACACCTTAGAAAGAAAAATGCTGCCTTTATATCGGGTCTAATCATCGTTGGCTCCTTCATAGCTTTCAACCAATCACATTACTATAAAGCTGACACCGTTCCGTCATCAACTAGTAAGTTTTTCCCCAGAAACACCTCGTCCAGCTTGAATTCGTCATCGTCTTCGTCGTCTTCCACATCATCAACCCCAGATGATAAGTACCTTTATGCCAGTTCCAATTCTTCAATAAGCCAAAATTTCAGTGCTGGTCAACAACAACACAAAGAAGGTGTGTTTGTGCTTAATGAAGAACAAGTTAGTAAGAAATTAAGACAATATGAAGAGAGTTATCTTGTTAATAGAGGGAAAGGTGTAACTAGATATGATGTGTGTCAATTACCATCGAATTCTCCAATTGAAGATGATAGGTCTGAAGAAATCGTGCAAGTTCCTATTTTACAAGATAATAACGTCAAAACCTCTACCGATTGGATGTTTTTTGGGTTATTTGATGGTCATGCTGGTTGGACAACTTCCTCTAAATTAAGAGACCAATTGATCAGTCATGTGATTGCTGAATTTGGAACTATTTTTAAACCTGCAAATGAAGATAATTTAAGATATGTACCAAATGGAGCCACCATTGATCAAGCCATTAAAAATGGATTTCTTAAATTAGATCATGAAATTGTTAATAAGAATATGGAGAAATTATTAAATGATAATAATAAATCTCAAGCCGCTGAGCTCTTGATGCCTGCATTATCAGGATCTTGTGCTTTATTATCATTTTATGATACTAATTCTCAAATGTTAAAAGTAGCAGTAACTGGAGATTCAAGAGCAATTTTAGGATCTTTCAGAGAAAATCATTGGACAGTTAGACAATTAAGTATTGATCAAACAGGTTCAAATCCTCTGGAAGTGGCTAGAATTATTAGTGAACATCCTGATGAATCAAATGTGATTAAAAATGGTAGAGTTTTAGGAACTTTAGAGCCATCAAGAGCTTTTGGTGATTGTAGATATAAACTTCCTGCCTCTATTCAACAACGTATTTATAAGCAATTTTTCGGTAAAAACTTACCTCATAACTTAAAATCTCCACCTTATGTAACTGCAGAACCAGTTATTACCACCACTAAAATTAATCCCGAACAAAATGATTTTCTTGTAATGGCATCTGATGGGTTATATGAAATGTTATCAAATGAAGAAATTGTTGGATTAGTTGTTAAATGGATGGAAAAGGAAAAAATGATCAAACCTCAAAAGTCATTTTGGAGTTATTTTGGATCAAATGAAAATAAATTACCTGAAGTTCGAGATGTTTCAACTGATAAAACCACTCTGAAAAAACCATTTAGAAGAACAAAACCTTTAACAGGGAATTCTTATCTTTTAGATGATAAAAATGTATCAACTCATTTAATTCGTAATGCTTTAAGTAATGGTGGTTCAAGAGAACAAACTTCGATGTTAATTTCTATTCCAAGTCCAGTATCTAGAAGATATAGAGATGATTTAACGGTTACGGTTGTATTTTTTGGTAAAGAAGGTAAAGAGAATGATCAAGGGAAGTTAGAGATCAATTCTGATGCTACAGCTGGAGGAGTTTTAAGTAAGCCTAAGTTATAGATATACAGGTGTGTTGTCACATTCTACCACGTTCTCTTTTGTCTCTATCACATTATCTCTATTATCTCTTTACCTTCACCCTCCCAGCTCGTGTTCCTTCTCGAGAGTAATCTGCTTGTCGCTCATCTTCGTCCTTAAGAGTAATCTACTTGTCGCTCATCTCAGTTAAGGCTCACTATTTTCACTCTGCGCACACCTTGATGACAGAACTACAAGAACTATTAGACCCATCTCCAGAGATTGGCTGGGAACTATTGGACTTGTTCAACACTGATGGAACAAACGACTTGAGTAAATTCTATGATCAACTTTTTGAGACCCCAAACCCCATCTGTAGAACCAGTTACAGATTTAAACGTTCTGGTATACATGGATCCATATCTTCATATAAAGAAGAGATAAAGATCTCAGAGATAGATAATGCTACTTCCACAAACTCGCTTTCTGTGACACGTCAATTTGCTAATAAGTCAGATGCTTTGAAAGGGAAAACAAGCTACTTACCTTTTCAACCTGGAGGTCTTATGTCTCAAGCTACCATCCAATCCAAAGACGAGACTGCTTTGCTTCATAAAGATGAATATGGGCTCTTTGACATTCCCCAAGGGTTCAGTAGAGGGTTGAATTTGGGTGGTGATGATGGCGAAGAGGTTGGGACTTTGCAGGAGACAGAAACAGAGCCAGCAGAAGATGAAGTCCACGGCCAAGATACAATAGGTGTTGTCCATAAGGTTCAAGAAACCGACGAATCACCAGAACAAACAAAGACTCACAAGAAGCAAGAACTCCCGTTCGATTCGTCCGAAATAGACGGTATAGTGCCTATAGATTTTGCTGCTATTCGTGAAGAACTTGCCCAGGAGAAGGAATTTAAGAGAGATTGGGCTCATGTGGTTGATCTTGATCATAAAATCGAAAATTTTGAAGAAATTGTTCCAAATATGGCTCGTAAATGGCCTTTTGAGTTGGATACTTTCCAAAAAGAAGCCGTCTATCATCTTGAACAAGGTGACTCTGTATTTGTAGCAGCGCATACCTCTGCCGGGAAAACAGTAGTGGCTGAATATGCCATTGCTATGGCAACTCGAAATATGACAAAAGCTATCTATACCTCTCCTATTAAAGCTCTTTCGAATCAAAAATTTAGAGATTTTAAAGAAACTTTTAAAGATATTGACGTGGGGTTAATTACTGGTGATGTACAAATTAATCCTGAAGCCAATTGTTTAATCATGACCACCGAAATCTTGAGATCTATGTTATATAGAGGTGCAGATCTTATTAGAGATGTGGAATTTGTCATTTTTGATGAAGTTCATTATGTTAATGATATTGATAGAGGGGTGGTTTGGGAAGAAGTTATCATTATGTTACCTGACCATGTTAAGTACATTTTATTATCTGCCACTGTTCCTAATACTTTTGAATTTGCTAATTGGGTTGGTAGAACAAAGCAAAAAGATATATATGTTATCTCAACCCCAAAGAGACCAGTACCTTTAGAAATTTCTATTTGGGCCAAAAATGCTTTATACAAATGTGTGAATGCTCAACGTCAATTTGTTGAATCTGAATTCAAGAAGCATAAAGAAGTATTGGAAGGTACTGATAAAAAGGCACCTCAGGTTCATATGGGTTCAGGCTCAAGAGGTGGCCATGCTGGTAGTGCTCTTGGTAAAAATAGATCTTCTAGTGGGCCAAACAACAGAGGTGGTGCCCGTGGAGGTGCTCGTGGAGGTGCTCGTGGTGGGGCAAATACTAAAGATAGGGGTAATTTTGCTAGAAGAGATGGTCCAAATAAAAATACTTGGGTTAATTTAATTCAATATTTAAAAGCGAATACTCTTTTACCTGCTGTTATTTTCGTTTTTTCTAAGAAGAGATGTGAAGAATATGCAGATACTCTTAGTAGTATTGACTTTTGTTCTGCAAAAGAGAAATCTGAAATTCATATGTTTATAGATAGAGCCGTATCTAGATTGAAAAAGGAAGATAGAGAACTTCCACAAATCTTGAAAATTAGAGATATGTTAAGTAGAGGGATTGCAGTTCATCATGGTGGGTTATTACCTATTGTTAAAGAGTGTATTGAAATCCTTTTTGCCAAAACTCTTGTTAAAGTTCTTTTTGCAACTGAAACATTTGCTATGGGATTAAATTTACCTACTAGAACCGTTGTATTTAATACTTTAAGAAAACATGACGGTAAGAATTTTAGAAACTTATTACCAGGTGAATTTACTCAAATGTCTGGTAGAGCAGGTAGAAGAGGTCTTGATGATATTGGTACAGTTATTGTTATGTCATATAATGACCCACTTAGTTTAGGGGATTTTAAAGAAGTTACTTTAGGAACCCCAACAAAATTAATCTCTCAATTTAGATTGACTTATAATATGATTTTGAATTTACTTCGTATTGAAGCTCTCAGAGTTGAAGAAATGATCAAACATTCATTTAGTGAAAACAGTACTCAAACTCTTTTACCAGAGCATCAAAAACGAGTTGAAGAACTTACTGAGGAATTAAAAGACGCCAAAATCACTCCATGTGATGAATGTAATCTTGAAGATATGGCAATATTATATGATGAAATCATGGCATATGAAAAATTAGGAGGTGAAATAGTTGATGATTTACAAAAAAATGCTCTTTATCGTACCACCTATCTTAAATGTGGAAGATTGATTGCTTTCAGAGATGATAACTTTTCAACCAAATTTGGTTTTATTGTTAGATCAGATTTTGCTTCTGCAAAGCTTTTGGTTATAACTTTTGACCATGGTAAAGAATATGATTCTTTTATGGAGAAGAATAAATTAAGTTATTTCCCTCATAAACCATACTTAAGTAAACACTACCCTAAGGCAAGTTATAAAGGAGGTTTAACAGTCGTAGCAGTTCCTTATGAGAATGTCACATTCATTGGGATGTATGCTTTGAAGACCCGAATTAACAGTTTAATTCAAAATGATGCCGAAGCTATAAATGAAGCAAAGGATCAAATTAAATTGTTATTAAGGTTTCAAGAGAAATTAAAGCCACTTCCTTTGAAACAAGCCACTCAATTAACTTTACACGAGAAAAATGAACATTATAAACTGATTTTTGCTAACATAATTAATAAGAAATGTTTAACTTGTAAACATTTCAATCATCATTTTATGGAATTTTATTATAAAAATTCCATACAGAATGAAATTAGTTCATTACAAAGATTAATTTCTGATGAAAATCTTGAGTTATTACCAGATTATCAACAAAGATTAAACATTCTTCAACATTTAGAATTTATAGATCCTAAACATAATGTTCTTCTTAAAGGTAGAGTTGCTTGTGAAATTAATTCTGGTTGGGAATTAATTATAACTGAATTAGTTTTAGATAATTTCTTAGGAGATTTTGAACCTGAAGAAATCGTAGCTCTTTTATCATGTTTTGTCTATGAAGGCAGAACAACAGAAGAAGAAGACTTACCAATGACCCCAAGATTAGAAAAAGGGAAATCTAAAATTTTGGTTATCATGGAAAAATTGATTTCTGTTTATGTAGAACATAAAATTCTCTTAACTTCTGAAGAAGAAGAATTCACTCAACGGAAGAGATTTGCATTGATGAATGTAGTATATGAATGGGCCAGAGGAATGTCATTTAATGAGATTATGCAAATGAGTGTTGAAGCTGAAGGAACCATTGTTCGGGTAATTACTAGATTAGATGAAATTTGTAGAGAAGTCAAGAACGCTGCATTGATTATTGGTGATTCAACTTTACACCTGAAAATGTCAGAAGCTCAAGAGAAGATCAAGAGAGATATTGTCTTTTGTGGGTCATTATACTTGTAGACAGACCCTTACAATAATTATACTTATATCCCTCCATATGCATTACTATTTACAATTATCACACACATTACACTAGATTCTAGTTAATATACATGCATGCTATTTACAAACTACTCCCCTATCTTACCACTAACAATTTCTATTATACCACTATTCCCGTTAAGTATCTTAGGAATAATTAACCTCTCTATCACCTCATCCTTACCATGCTTAATCACCAATAACCCTATCATCGTATGAAATGCTCCTATAGACGTCAAATCGTGAATCTTTTGTTTCCGAAGAATATACTTCTCTTTTTCAAGAAGTCCCGTTCTGCTGGTACCCGTAAAAGGTATTACAGCATCATAGAGTAAGTTGTTCTTCATGAAGAGTGGTATATTGGCCTCATCATTGATCTGTTTTAAGGCCACCTCTAACTCACCTATCGGTGTAGTCAAATACTGGGGATCCCCAAATAGCAACACCAACTCTTTTGTATACTGAAAGGTTTTTTCACCAATATCTCTTAACTTATCACCCGTATAAAGGATTTTGCCTATATATATAGACGAATTAGACATACCACACATAATAACGATGGCTTCTTTGGCCAGAATATCAAACTCTGGAGTCAAAAACTGTTGGAATTTCAGCGTACGGCCTTCTAATTGTTTTTCTACTTCTTTATCTTCACCTTGGAGCAGCTTTTGAAGTTGTGGATGGCCTATGTTGTAGATATTACGGTACTTTTGGTCTAAAGTAGACGGTATAGATGCAAACTCTGGGTCTTCATTTAAGGAATGAAGGTCTATAGAGGATATAAAGTCATATTTTATGTCCGTATTATGAGAACTGTACCATCTAAAGGCACAAGCTCGCCGTATAGATGCTACACGTCGTGGTATGCATCGGCAGGCTGGTGATATCATCTTGAAAATTTACCTCATCGCGCACTAATTATCATTAGAGATGAGTTCCAAAACATCCAAGAAGAAGAGCCTGGCTGCCGAAGATGGCGATTCCAGTTCACGTAAGAAGATTAAAGTTCCAAAAGTGTTTATTGTTCGTCCCTCTGTGAATGAAACCACCGCTAATACGTCCAAAGTGTATATTTCCCCAGATATTTTATCAGGTCTTGAGTTAAAGGCTGGTGATATTGTCCATATCAGTAAATCTGAAGCTGCCGAACCTGGTTTTCTAGCATCTGTGTCAACACAAGAGTCAATTGAAGACAATGTAGTGTGTGTTTCTCGTGACATGAGGAACTATGCTGGTATACTACTTGGAGACCGAGTGAAGATAATTAAGTATGGTAAACAGCCGAGTTATGCTGCAGAAGTCCAATTGAAGATTACACCCGAAGGTAATGATGCAGAGAAGGTTTTGACTAAAATTGGGCTCATTGCCCCAGGAATGAAGATTGTAGATGAGAAGTTCACCATTGAAGTCTCAGATATAGACTCTTTAGAACAAGCTATGAACAACTTAAGCTTGGAAAATGCAGACACAATCGACACCGTCACTCCATTTTATATATTTGCAAAAGGATCTACGAAAGTAACGTACACAGATGTGACTGTAAGTGTCTCTAAATACCCTAATTTAATCTCCAAAGTTTCATTTGACCAAGTAGGTGGACTTCTGAAACAAATAAGTTTACTCCAATCCACCATACAAGTTCCTTTGCATAACCCCGAACTCTTTTCTGAATTTGGAGTTTCTCCACCAAGAGGAATACTTCTTCACGGTCCTCCAGGAACAGGGAAAACCATGTTACTTAAGTGTGTGGCCCAGAATATCGATGCCCATATACTTTCAGTAAACGGTCCATCTATTGTTTCTAAGTACCTTGGGGAGACAGAAAGTGCCATTAGAGACATTTTCCTCGAAGCCAGAAAGTATCAACCATCGATTATATTCATGGATGAAGTTGATTCTCTTGTACCAAGTCGGAATTCAGACGATAGTGGTGAAACAGAATCTCGTGTAGTTGCTACTTTATTGACCATGATGGATGGTATGAGTAATAATGGCCGTGTGGTTGTTGTAGGAGCTACTAATAGACCTAATTCTATAGATGCAGCCCTTAGAAGACCGGGTAGATTTGATCAAGAAGTAGAGATCGGGATCCCAGATGTGGATGATAGATACGAAATCTTGACCAAGTTGATCTCTGGAATGAATAAAGATAAATGTGAGTTAACAGCAGACGATATACGTGCTGTATCATCTAAAACTCATGGGTACGTTGGTGCAGATCTTTCAGCATTATGTAGAGAATCCGTAATGAAGGCCATCGCTAAAGGTTTAAAGGAAAGTAAACCACAAGCACAAATCAAGCTTACTGTACAAGATATGTTTGATACTTTGCCTGATATTAGACCATCTGCAATGAGAGAAATTTTCCTTGAAATGCCTAAAGTATACTGGAGCGATATTGGAGGTCAACATGAACTTAAACGGAAGTTGACTGAAGTTGTACAATTACCATTAGAAGCTGCCCAAAGTTTTAGTAATCTTGGGGTTCTGGCGCCTAAGGGGGTACTTCTTTATGGACCCCCAGGATGTTCTAAAACATTAACTGCCAAAGCTCTTGCAACAGAATCTGGGTTAAACTTTTTAGCAGTTAAAGGAGCTGAAATCTTCAACAAATATGTTGGTGAATCCGAAAGAACTGTTAGAGAAATCTTCAGAAAGGCAAGAGCTGCAGCACCATCAATTATTTTCTTTGATGAAATAGATGCTATTTCTGGTGACAGAGAGAATGCCAATACTTCCGCTGAGCAACAAGTATTGACATCATTGTTGAATGAAATTGATGGGGTTGAAGAGCTTAAAGGAGTAGTTATTGTTGGTGCAACAAACAGACCTACTGAGATTGACCCAGCTTTACTTAGACCTGGTAGACTTGATAGACATATTTATGTTGCTCCACCAGATAACGAAGCAAGATTAGAGATTATTCGTAATTGCTGCAAAAAATTTAATGTTGAAGCAGATGTTAAGTATGATTATTTAGTAGAAGCTACAAACGGATGCTCAGGAGCAGAAGTAACATTATTATGTCAAGAAGCAGGACTTGCAGCGATTATGGAAGATAAGAATGCACAGCTGGTTGGTAAAAGACATTTTGATCATGCTATCGGAGGCATTTCGAGGGGGATTACTGAAGAGATGTTGGATTATTACCGTAAGTTTGCCTCTAGAGGTGGTTTGTAGGTAAGTAGATAATGAATTGGAGATGTACTCACTTAATAAATATATTACTACGTACGCTGCCCACTGCCGCCTACTGCTGCTTACAACCCTCTTCCAAGTCTTTTTCAAAATTCTTTGGCAAGTCTTTATCACTGAAACCCAAGCCTTCAGCACCAGTACCTGGACCACCTAACCCACCAAACCCGGGGAAATCACCAGCATCTCCAACCAATTCAGTTGGCGGCTGACCCAACTCTTGCAACGATTCTAATAACGCATTGACATTATCTCTTTGAGTCTTATCATTATCATCAAAATCATCACTCTCAAATATAGCCACTATATCATTAGTAATTTCATATTGTTTAGTATAATTTTCATATTGCTCTTCAGATAAGGTGTCCTTCTTCTCCTTTAAGTAATCGGGGAACTTTGTGTTCAAATCTTTAATCGGTTCATATAATACTTCTTTACTACTTAACTGTTCAAGCATATCAACTAATAACTTGGACATATCAAGGTCTCCATCTCCTCCTAAACCCGAAAGCAATTGACTCAACATGTCCTCAGGATTAACACTTGATTGGTCGTTTTTGATTTGTTCGTCAATATTTTGCCCCGAAGTCTTCAACCTTTCCATAGTCTCTTTCATGACATTATCGAAATCTTTAGATGGGATGTCTTTATTCTCTTCTTCAAAATTCTTCACAAGTTGGGCAAATTGGTCTTTTGTTTCTGGGTCTTGAATGTTCAAATCTTTAATCAAATCTTCTAATCTATCTTTAAATTCATCATTAATTGGTTCTTTAACTGAATCATCTTTAACTGCGGAACCTGGAGGTTTGCTCAACACTTCACCGGCAAAATCGTCTAAAAGATCATCTAAATCATCAAGATCTTCTTCTTCAGCTTTAGCTTCTACCTTGTCTTTAGTGGTGGGCTCAATAGGCTTTTCTGGAGCTAATTTATCTTCATTTCCTTCTTTCGACATGTTGAAAAATTGTGGGGCCGAATGTGAATTTTTCACCGAGGAGCGGCGCATTGGAGGCCATTTCCGTTTTAGTACATGTCGATACCGCACCATTGAAAAATTATATCACATCCACGTATCATGTCTCTTGCTAGAACCAGACTTCAAGAAGAAAGAAAACTCTGGAGAAAAGACCATCCTTTTGGATTTTTTGCCAGACCTGAAAAATCAGCCGACGGGTCTTTAGATTTGACAGTATGGAAAGCTGGGATTCCTGGTAAAGATAACACTATTTGGGCTGAAGGTACTTACCCAATAACCATTAGTTTCCCAGAAGAATATCCTTCAAAACCTCCCAAAGTGAGATTTCCTCAAGGATTTTATCATCCAAATGTTTACCCAAGTGGTACCATTTGTTTGTCGATTTTGAATGAGGAACAAGACTGGAGACCAGCCATTACTTTGAAGCAAATTGTGCTTGGGATCCAAGAGTTGCTTGATAATCCAAACCCACAAAGTCCTGCGCAAGAGCCTGCTTGGAAGACTTTTTCAAAAGATAAGGCTACATATGAGAGGAAGGTGAAGGAACAGGCGAAGAAATATGCTAATTATTCTAGTTGATGTAGAAGTGATGGAGGGTTTGGAGGGTTTGGAGGTTTATAGACTGGCCTTTAGCTGGATGTTTAGCTGATGGTTAGACGTTTAGCTGATGGTTAGACGTTTAGCTGATGGTTAGACGTTTAGCTGATGGTTAGACGTTTAGCTGATGGTTAGACGTTTAGCTGATGGTTAGACGTTTAGCTGTTGGTTAGGCCTTTAGCCAACCCTAGCTCTTAGGGCCTTTAGCCGACCTTAGTCCTACCCTAGCCCTCAGGTTACCCTTCCACCTCTTTAGATTTATAGACCGTTACACTGCACTTTATAGACTTCATCTCTTAGCTAACGGCCTTTATCTCCTAAAGTCCCCGACCACCTTCATCCCCCTACACTTTCATCTAATCCTACACCTCAATGTACATTACTATTTAACCTCATCTCCTTTAATGATATCTCGACTCTTTGCATGACTTCCTCCTAATGTTTCTCCCAATTGTGATGTTCCCTTCTCTTTATAAGTACTAACAGCAGGTATATCGGCTTTAATTCTACTAACTAAGGTACTATATGCCCTAGGCTCCAATTTTATCAATGTATGTAATGGAATAGACATCCATGGCAGTTCTTCTTGTGGAACATTCATAAAATATGCATATATACATCTTAAAACCGCTTGATGAGTTATAATCAATATGTTCTCTTGACGCTCTAATTCCATAATAATTGGCTCTAATCTAATAACAATATCTCGATAACTCTCACCCCCTCTATACCTATATTCATACTTATTATCATCTCTAGCTTTAAAATCTTCAGGAAATTTCTTTTCAATTTCTTCATATGTCATTCCATCACATTCTCCAGCATCTAATTCATCAAGGGCTTTCCATTGAAGTTTATTTTTATAAGGTAAAAATGAAGCAGTTTGTTGAGTTCTCTTTAAAGTTGAAGTCCAAACAGTTAAATTAGTATGTTCAGCTTCAGGTCCAAGAGATTTTAATACCAATTCAGGTAATTTTTTAGCGTATTTCCAACCTCTTTCAGATAAATCAGCATCTCCTCCAATTTGTCCAGTTAAATTGTATCGAGATTCCCCATGTCTTGATAACCAAATACTTCTGGGCTTAATATGTAAGTTCATTACATAATAAACAATCCGACTTTCTAAATAACTTTCAATCCTATTTAATATGATTTGACTATTAACATTAACTAATTTAATAAAACTTAAATCCTTATCATTCAGCTGATCCAAAGTTTCATAAACCGTCTCATAATACTTGATTCTCTTTTGGAAATCTTCAAGTGCAAATTCAGAATCCTTATCAATATAATCAGGCGACGTGGTCTTCACATCTAAAATATTCTGCTTGATAAGATCTTCATCATTACACCAACTTTCAAGAAATAATGGCTCAATATAGTTTTCTCTACATAATTTTAGAATCTTTGACCGTCTATCACGAGTACTATTGGTAGCATCTAAGATAGCAACCACCCCGGTCTCATCACAAAACCAATTCATCATATCTTTAATGGCCAGATCAACGGCCTCTTGACGATATTTCATTCCTTCAGAGTTCTGAGGTGAAAAAAAGGTTGCATCACTATCAGCACCAGTACCAGAAGCGATCTTCCGACGATACATACCAACATTGAAGCATTTACACTTGATAGATAACCACGAGAGGTACCTGACGATCTTTTGGGCGATCAATGATTTACCTCTTGCAGGCAATCCTACCATGACGACACATACTCTGACGTTTTCGACGTGGGATATGGAATACACTGGCATCGTATGACAATAATGTTGGGGAGGGAAATAGGGCTATTCGGCGTTAAGCGGACGGGTGCAAACTGATAATTTACGTGTGGGGATCAATCAAGACTCTTAAAAAAACAGCCAGATGGGGATATACTAGGATAAGCTGGATCAACTGGGGCCTTTATACTCTAGGTTCTACGTCTGTCGCACCCCGATGAAATCTCATGGGGAAGCCGGCGAGAGCGTACTGCACATAACCATCTTCCCATCCCGCCGGCGGCAGTTGGGGGGGGATGGTGGGATGTGCGGCACACGACCCGCGCCCAAGTGAAAATTGTACGGCATTGTAGACGATAGACATGTCGATGAAAAGGTTCCTTAGCCGTCATAAGAAAGACGAAGACGACGCTCCTGTTGCCAACACTCAACACAGAAACAGCACCGGCAACACAACAAGCAGAAACAGTGTTAGCACCATGGGCTCCCGAGACCTGATCAAAGAAATCGAAATGTTTGATGATAAGATTAACAACGACCTGAACCTAAACCTCAATCCTTCTATTCTGAATACAAACGCAGCACCTTCGGTTGTCACAAAGGGCTCAACGGCGGTGGACAGATCCATTTTTTCCCACAGTAAACGGACTTTTAGTACGGCCAACTCCTCCAATTTCTCTAATTCCCAGGCCCAAAAGCAACAATCACTGTCATTTGTAGGCCAAACTTTACAAATTTTAGACATTCAAGAAGAAAAAGAGATTGGAGACCCACAAGAAATCATTCCTGAAAAGTTGAAACAGATCTATAATGATTTGTCTTTTGTAATGAACCAATATGGTAACTCTACTATCAATTTAACTAGTGCTGTGGTTAATTCGATGGATATTTTAAAGAATTTCAACAACTTTATTGCAACTTTAGACGATGGTACCACTTTTTGGAACTTTAATACCTATAATAACGTTCATTTACGGAAAATCATGAAGGTATATCTTAATTTTTATGATAATTTGTTAAAAGATGAAGTATATATTAAACTAAAATTACTCTTGGTGAAGACATTTAACGAATTTTCGATTAGTTTGAATAACAGCGATAAACGTATGAGTTTCACCAATCCTACTAGTATTGTAAACCCTCAAAACTTTGCTATTGGATGTAATCCTGATGCTTCTTTACCTAATGAAGATGTACTTATTAATATCATTAATAAGATGTCATCATCTTCAGTTAAGATTAAAGAACAAAATGGTTCATTTATTGCTCCAATCGTAAGAGGAATTTCTAAAGAAATGAACATTTTATGTTTATACTTTGGATACCCTAATCCATCTGATTACCACCTTAAACTCACAAAGACTTTGCACGATTTATATGAAGACATTCATGTGATTGTGGTTAAAAATCAAATTGATTTGGCTTCTGCAAAAGTTGATTCTGTTGTTCCAGGTTCTGTCGGATCGTCATCAGATCTCGGACCAACTGGTACAACTGGAACAACTTCATCAGGCCCGGTCGGGCCATCATCACATTCTGCATCGATAAACCCCATGACAAAGTTCAAGTTACCATTCAGAGTCCCCACTGATGTAACAGAACCTCCTATGTCATTATCAATTTCTATTGAAAATGCATCAAGAACTTCAGGAACTATGGGTGGGTATATTTATCCAATAATCGATATAGAAAAACAACCACACTTACAATCATATATGAACTCTAAATTTGCCATTTCTTGTGGTCATGTATGTCTTAATAACTCTGATGATCAAACTGAATATCCTCATGTTTCATCACCTTCTTCAGTATTAATTTCACTTTATAAAAAAGCTTTAACTCAACAATATGAAAAATTATCAAGACTGGAAGAAATTGAAATGATGGAAGCTAAAGTTGCTTATGGATCAGTACTTCAACAAGTTGATCAAATGTTCCCATTGAAAAAAGTTAAAATCACTACTGGTAGTGGTAAAAATAAACAGGAATTTTATGAAACCCGTAATTTACCAATTCATAGATTTGGTCAAATTATTTGGGGTGAAAGAACTTTAATGACAATGCCAAAATCTGGTGATAAAAAATTATCAGATATTGCAATTATTAAAGTTAATAAAAATTTAACTTGTAATCAAAATTTCTTAGGTGATGATATTGCATTTAATGAATTTGATCCAAGTTTAATGTTTGATAATTTGTACGTTCGTAAAGTAATTGATTTGAAAAGAACAAAACAAGATAATGATGATATTGATATTAATGCAATTGATGATGAATTACCATCAGGTAAAAATTCAAATGCTGGATTACCAGTATTTAAATATGGTTCAACTACCAAATTTACTCAAGGTAATTTAAATGGTATTAAATTAGTTTATTGGTTAGATGGTGCAATTCATTCATCAGAATTTGTAATTAATTCAATTGATAAAAATACTGCTTTCGCTGCTGGCGGTGATAGTGGTTCATGGATTTTAAGTAAATTAGAAGATTGTGATTCAGTTAATGAGTCAAAAGGTTTAGGTGTTTTAGGTATGTTACATTCATATGATGGTGAATTTAGACAATTTGGTTTATTTACACCAATGTGTGAAATTTTACAAAGATTAGAAGAAGTTACAAAAATTAAATGGGGTGTTCTTGGTGTTGGAAATAAAGATACTTCAAACTTACCAGATGAAACTGATAACTCTGATCTTGAAAGTGTAAGTAGTTTAAGTGATGGTGATGAGAGTTTTGATTATGGTGCTAACCCACCAGAAATTGATTAGTGTAGAAATATAAGTGTGATTTAAATGTAACCAAATGATTATCGGGCCGACTATAACCCAATAGGTAATGTTAATACAGTGAAATGCGTCCTGTCATGTATCTTGGCGCGTGTCACGCACAAAGCTCTCAATTTTTAAAATAGCTGCAAAGATCGGCGGAAGAACATCGCCTAATCGAGAAATAGAGTTCCGATTTAAGACTATTTTTAAAAACATATTCATTAAACTAAAACAATGCAACTAAATAATGTGGGTCTTTTTACCAACTAAAAGACCATGCCTTTTATGATATTTCCAAATACTTATGATTTATGGAAGAGTTTGATTGAAGAACAACTAAGACCTTCTGGAACAGTTTCGAAAAGAACTGCATAGTTTTCTTTGGAGAAATTGTATGGGTCACTGATATTTTTACATGCAAAGAAGTCTTCTTTACCACCAAAGTTTAAGTAACCATCTCTAATTAAGACTTCATCACCATCAGAAATCAGGAAAGTGGCAACATTGGTAAATTCTTGTTTTTTCCATTTATAATCTTCGGATGTAGAAAGTGCTAATTTTTTGGTTGAGAAGTCATAGACAAAGGTTTCAGAATCTTCACCTCCAATAAAGACATAGGAGAAACCAGCACCTTCATGACGAGCAGTAATACCTTTACCATTGATTTCTTCATTTCTTGAAACAACGAAGAATTGGGCATTTTCAGTACCTCTTTTGACAGTTGGGGCAGCAGAAGCTAATGCGAAGAAAGCAGCAGTTAAAACAGTAGTGAATTTCATTTTTGAGTAATTGTATTGATTATTGATTGATTGAGGTTATCAAATTGATTGATGAAGGAAATGAAGGGAAGTTGAACCTCTATTTATACCTTTCTCTTCGTTATAGGTAACATTATTAAGCGCAATTTGAACATGCATGATACTTATGAGCGTGGAGAAAATACTTCTATTTTTAATAATTACATCATATTTCCGGTAAGCGAGGTATTTTTTAACTAACTCGAATACCGTCAAACAATAGATTTTGTTTGTTATTCGGACCTGCGCTTGAAACACGAGTATATTTTAAGAAGTAAGCCAAGGAACTCGGTAATAGTAATTACTATCCGATGATTTAAGAATGATTTTTTTATACATTGAACTAAATACAATATACATCATAATTTGATTAGCTCATCACACGTTCACTTGCTTTATACTGAATAAATCTACCTAAATTTGTCCACGTCTCTTCACCTTTTAATTTCAATAGAGCAAATCTATTTTTATCGATTTGTTTATAAACAATTTTAACTTTAGGCTCGAGTAACTTTAACCTGTCTAAATAATTCCGCTGGATGAAAATTTCATCATCATAACCATAATCGTCACCAAAAATATCAAAGATCAAATTAATCAGCTCAAAAACTAATTCATTTGACTTTTCATTTTTAATATCTTCAACGTAAAATTCAATAGTCTTCATTAAGCATTCCGATATTTGAAGTGTAACTTCTGTATTTTCAATGATTGGGGCTAAACTTCCAATAAATCCATTAATTGCAGTATAATATTCAAAGTCAGCCGAACCCGAGCTCATGAAATTATTACATTTGACAATGAGGTCACTTATCATGCTAAAATTAATTTTAGGTTTAATAGTTTTTCCACAAGCTTTAACAATGGCCCACAATAAACTAAGACAATCTTTTTGAATGACTTCATCATCGGTTTGACTTTCAACTATAACCAAATCCCAAAGGCTATCGCAAACGTTAAACCAATCCACTGGTTTTTCATCTAATGTAACAAATAACCAAGCTAAATTACTTAAACAAACAATTAACTTATCAGAAAGTGAAAGAATGTTGCCGTTTTCTCTATTGAATTTAATTAATTCAATTAATGATGGTAAAACTAATTGGAAGATAAGTTGTTGAAGTTCAGGTTGAAGTATTTGTTCATCATTTTCATTGATAGCAAGATATTCCCAAATGGTTGTGGTTAAATCAATGACGATTTCGATATGTTGTAAATGTGTTTTAGCTTCTTGAATCTCTTTAGTTGTACCACCAATTTGTTGATCGATATCCGTAGGAGCATCGTCAGACTCAATAGGAGTTGGTCCAGTGATTGGTTCGTTGGCGTTATCTTTAGGTTTTAAACTATCTTTGACTTTATTTAAATCAATTGCAGTGATGTTGTTGAAAAGCTTGCTTAATATGTTAGTTGAAATCTCTTGCTTATTAACTTCGATATTTAATACTTCGTTAATATGGAACTTAATTCCTTCGATGTAACTAACACCGATAGCATTAGAAGTTTGTGCAAGTGTATACGATTCAATTTCATCTAATGGGAAGTTTGCTTGTTCAAGACGTTTAATGAAGTTATCTGATTCACTTGAAAATTCATAAATGAAATCTAATAACGAATTGAAGAGCTTGTTAGGAAGTCTAGAAGTGGAGACATTGTATTTGATTAAGTCAATTACAAAGCTCAATACAGGATCTATTTTTTCAAATACAGCATCGTATAAATCATCGGACCCACTAGCAATGATCACCACTAATGAAAGAATATGCTCTGTGAAATCGTATAAGAGATGTTGTTTGGATTTTTCATCTTTTTGGTTCTTTTTCTCGGGTAAACCATCATTTTCTTGAAGATATTTGAATGAATGTTTGATTTTTTCAAGTGAAGATTCAATGGTAACCCAAATATTGCTTCTCCAATAGTATTTAATAACATCGTAACCTTCATCTATACCGATATTTCTTAATAAACCAAAGGCCTCTACCACAAGCTCGTCATTATTGTCATTAAGACATTGTTCCATAACAATTGGAACTAATCTTTCTTTCAAAAGAAGGCCTCTCATTCTGTCGTCTTCACATAAAACTGTTATAGCACCTAAAGCCATGGAACGATCATTTGGACTCGTTGACAGTAATTTTTCGATTAAAGGTAAAATTTTTGATTTTCTGGTAGTTTCATCTTTATCTTTAGATTTTGTCTTATTACTGTTAAGGGGATTATGTCTTGCCTTTTGGTTCTTTCTGCCTCTTTTAAGTTTACCCATGATAGTAGATGAATTTTTTCAAGAGATGAGAAAGTGAGAAGACTATCTTGTGTGCAGGATAATTTTTCACTGGTGATTTCGATAGTTAATGTTCATTAATATAAAGTATATAAGTAGTGGCATGTGTCGGTAAGAGGTTGGTAACAGAAATTGAACTAATTATGTTTACATGCTGGCTGTTTAGATAGCAGAACTCGGCCCCTCTACTTCTTGTCATCAGGAAGTTGTCTTACCTTATTAATCTCGTCTACTGTTTCTCTCAAGTCTGATTCGAACTTATTGTTTTCTTTGGCAGCAAGCTCAGGATGTAATGTGGCCCTTATACCGGCCTTAACATCGTCCCAGGACTCTGGGTGCTTTTCCGGGGTAGGAATTTCAATATCATCACGAAGGTTTCCATCTTTTTTGAGTTGTTCACTGCTAGTTAGTAGAGGATCTCGAGAAGCACATTTTGATACTTACACTATTAATGGTTGCCAGAACTTTACTCCAGCATACCAACTTATGGAACCAACGAAGAGAATGGTAATAGCTTTTAAACCTGAGTTAGACATGGTTATATTTTCTCTCGCGCCGGTGATTAGTAGGTAAGATGTGATAAGTAAAACAGTATAACTAGGTTGTTTTCGGGCTAGTATTAGCGGACGACCAAGAGAACAGTTTATTAAGATTATATTTAGTACAATTAAAGTAAATGGGTAATTTTTAAATATTTTCTTTCCTTTTAACAACTAAAGTACATTATGGTTGCAAATTTCACGTAATACACTAAAATATACACTCTAAAACATTTTTGAGTAAATAAAACATGAACCACAACCTAGATATACAAACATGCCGCTTTTCTTATAGAAACATAATTACAATCACTTTAAACCACTGAACTTCAGCTTATATCAAATTGCCATGTCCGGGTAAATTCGCATCTCATTATAAAAGTGAAAAATTAATTGAAAATTCTTTAATCAAAAAGCCAGGGAATATTTTGCCACGACGGGTTAATGCAAATCATCAAGTTAACAACGTTGCCATATTCTAACATTTTTTTGATTCCCAAGAGTAATACATCCCATTAGGAAGTTTATTATCCGTTGGGTCTTTTTAGTGAGGCGATGGATTTTGAATGTCGATATATGGGATTACATAGTAATTTTTGAGCGTAAATTATACTTTAAGCGATCTTCTGCCTCTGAATATCTACTTAGTATTGTTTGTTTGCTTTTAGTAAAGTCAAACAACGATGTTTAAGCGTAAACCAGGCACATTCGATCAAAATCAAGCGCTTTAAGGTAACTTTTCATCCGAGTTAGATCATGTTTTTACAGTGAAGACGGAGCTATATTAAGCCAGAAATGGAGCAGAGGTCGTAATATAATACTATTTTTATATTGATATATTTAATATCCATTATTAATTATACACAGATTGCAATAATCATAGAATATGCATTGTAACTTAACGGAATTTGTTGAAACCAATGTCAGTAGCTTTTTCTCTGAAACATTGACGACAGATGTTTAAACCGTATTTTCTGATTAAACCGGAGTGAGAGGAACAGACTCTACATTGTCTTGAACCTTTACCAAAATTTCTTGGGTGTGAAAACCAAACAGATTCGTGAGCCATCTAAATATGTTAGTAAAATGTTGAAAAATTTCAAGCTTTATGGGTTTTTAAGATTTAAATTGTTACGTGGTGGTTTTAAATATTCTTTTCAATTCTTCAGCAACTTTGTTGGAACCTCTTTGTGTTCTTAACGTGTTGTTATTGGAGTTTAAGGTGATTTTAGTTGGAGTTCAAGGTGGACAGGTTCATATGCAACCAAATATAAGGAGGGATTAATGATACTCTAGGTCGTTGATAAACACATATTGATAATAACCACCACTATTATACTATTCAAATACCCAAACATTATTATCTTCACATACTTTTACTTGTTAATATTCAATAAATCTGATATGAAAAAATTATAACTTGAAAAATTGAGAAAGAAAAAAATTAATCCCCAGACGTTACACAAAAGCGCGCGCCAAAAACCGTCACAGAATAATGTGGTTATTATCTTCGCGAAAGCCCTAGGGGAACACACGTGATATAGCGTTAGGCTTAATTTTTCAGTGCGATGAGATGAGTTAACAGTAGATTAAGCATGGGTAATCATTCACATAGAAAGACGCTTAAAAAGGATCCAAAACCTTTCAAGTCAAGACATGCTTCTAAAGGACAATTGAAGAATATCACAAAGGGTAAAGTGGAAAAAAATTCAGGTAATGGGAAACAAATCAGGCAATTATCCAAGCTCCAAAGAAAAAATCAAGCCAAACAATTCAAAGATCAAAAAATCCTTGAAACAAAGTTGATCCGTAAAGTTTTCGAAGGTTCAAATGGTGCTGAAAAGATTGTTACAGTGGTCCCTTTAACTAACGATTTGTCAGCAATTGATATTGTGAGAACCTTATTAAGTTCCGTTAAAGATCATGATGATGAATATAATGACCTCTCTTTGAATTTCCCTTCAGTGACAAATATAAAGATCAACAGATTCAAAAGTAACATCAAAGTAATTGTCCCAGATTCCAACGATTTACTTTCCGTCTTGGACGCTTGTAAAATTTCCGATTTTGTCGTATTTGGTATTTCTGCAACTCAAGAAGTTGAATCTAATTATGGTGAACAAATATTAAGATCCGTCATTGCTCAAGGTATTGCATCTGTTATTGGTGTTTTACCTAACATAGTATCTGCATACCCAAAGAGAAACTTACAATTGGATGTAAGACAATCTTTAACTTCATACTTCACCCATTTTTTCCCTAGTGAAGAAAAATTATTTGCATTAGAAATTGAATCTGAATGTGTCAATTGTATTCGTACTTTATGTCAAAAGTTCCCTAAATCTGTATCTTGGAGAGATTCCAGAGCATATTTAGTTGCCGATAATGTTTACCAAGAAGAAGAATTAACAGTAGTTGAAGGTACTGTTCGTGGAATTGGATTCAATAGTAACAATCTTGTTCATATTAATGGATTAGGCGATTTCCAAATTGATCATATTGAAAAAGTAAATCGTGTACTGAAGCATGATATGGAAATGGGTGATATTATATCACCTGATGAGAACCAAGAAACATTAGAAGAATTAAACCCTGAAGAAGCTGAAATGGATGATGATTGGGAAGGGTTTGGAGACGATGAAGAATATATGGGTGTACGTATGGACGGAACAAATTATTTTGATGATCAAGATAATGGTCCTTTAAGAAGAAAATTTAAGGTACCAAAAGGAACTTCTGACTATCAAAGTAAATGGCTTTTAGACGATGTCTTAGAAGGAGTTTCTGATGTTGAAAGTGTAGATGACGATATCGAAGAAATGGAAGCTATGGAAGACTCTGAAGGTGAAGAAATGGACGATGGTGTCACTGAGAATGGTGAATCAGAAATGTTTGTAGATTTATCACCAGAAGAAGAACAACGTCAATTAGCTGAATTCAGATCAACTGTTAAAGAAGATCAAGAATTCCCCGATGAAATTGAACTACCCCCACAAGAATCTGCTAAGAAAGCATTAGCAAAGTATAGAGGACTTAAATCTTTAGCAGGATGTGAATGGGATCATGATGAATATGACGAAGATGCCCCAAAAGAATGGACTAGATTACTTAGAATTTCCAACTTTAAGGCTGTGAAGAATAAGATTACAAAAGACTCCATTAAAAATGCTCAAGTTTCCATTGGTAATAAAGTAAGGATTTTTATTAGAACTAATACTAGTATAAATATCAATGCCTCAGTTAAACCATTTATTGTCTATGGTTTATTAGAACATGAACATAAATTAGGAGTTGTCAACTTTTCTTTCGAAAACTGGGAAGACTTTGATGAATCTATCCCATCAGGTGAAACTATTATTGCTCAATATGGTCCTAGAAGACAAGTTATTAAACCAATTTTCAATCAAGCATCCAACAATGCTAATAATGTTCATAAGCTTGAGAGATATTACCATACAGGCAATGTTTCAGTTGCTACTTGTATTGCACCAGTGGTATTTAACAACGCTCCTACAATTTTCTTTAGACAATTAGAAGATGGTAGTTTACAATTAATTGGTCAAGGTACATTTTTGAATTGTGACCATACAAGAATTATCGCTGAACGTGCAGTTCTTACAGGACATCCTGTTAAAATACATAAGAAGGTTGTCACTGTTCGTTATATGTTTTTCAACCCAGAAGATATTAATTGGTTTAAAGCAGTTCCATTATATACTAATTCAGGTAGAACTGGGTTTATTAAAGAGAGTTTAGGTACTCATGGATATTATAAAGCTACATTTGATGGTAAATTAACAGCGCAAGATGTTGTTTCCATGAACTTGTACAAGAGAACATGGCCAGAATTTTCTACCATGTTTACCAGATAATCTCTATAGATAGTGTAATATAGCATTAATGTAAATGAATCTTAAGGCCGACCGGCACTAACGCTCGCACCAGAATCGTACTAAGTCCACCACCACAGTCGTCGTATGACATCATCTATCGGGCGCACTGAAAATTATATCCTTCCCATGTCAGCTTTTATGCCCCAAGGGTCTAACCCCCAGTCTTCTGCATTTACTTGTAACACATGTGGTATCAAATTTGTCACCACAGAACTCCAAAGACGCCATATGAAAACCGAATGGCACAGATATAATTTAAAGAGAAGAGTCGCTCAGTTACCTTCAATCTCATCAGATGTCTTTGCTCATAAATTTTTACAGCTGCAAGGAAACAAGAACGAAGTAGATGAGTTTGGATTTCCAATTTTAAAGAAGAAAGGGAAGTCTCAGTTAAGAGGTAGACATTTATTCCCTTCAAATATCGAATCCTCAAGAGAATCGAGCCCTGCTGGCTCTTTAATCAGTGAATTTTCCACTTTCTCTTTAGGTACTTTGAGTGCAGTGGAAACAGATTCAAACCTTGAAACAGATTCGAACGTTGAAACAGCTTCTGAGTTGAATTTCACCGAATCGGGCAGTGAATTTGATTTTGTTGGTGATACAACAGACGATGAAGCCTCATCATCTGATGCCACCGACAGCGAAGATGAACTTATTGAAATAATGCCTATAACTTACTGCTTCTATTGTGGAGTGAATAACCACGAAGTAGAAACGAATATTAAACATATGCATACCTCTCATGGACTCTATATACCTCATAGGTCGTATTTAGCTGATGTTGAAGGACTTTTGACGTTCGTTAATGAGGTTATCACCATCGATAACGAATGTTTGGTTTGTGGCTTTCAAGGAAGAAACCTTGAGGGTATAAGACATCATATGCATACAAAAGGGCATTGTAAGATCCCCTTTGAGACGCCCGAAGAGAAAGAAGTCGTTGAAGAATTCTATAATTTTGAGGCTGCTTCTTCTCCGATTGCTTTCAGCGATAGCGATGATAATGTAATAATCAAACTTGGTGACAGACGTCATTCATTCGAATCTCTTGAAGCGAGAAGAAGGAAGTTGCCTACTGGCGTTGAAATAGGTCATAGAGAAGATTTCAGATATTATCATCCACCTGCTGCATTAATAAGACGTAGTAGTGATTCTCAAAAATCTGTTGCTTTAACTGATCGTAGAGTAGCACCGGGATTAACTGTCAAGTCAGTTAGCAAACACGAAAGACAAGTAAGGAAGTTGGAGAATAAGTTGAAGAGTTTTGACGTTAGAAGAGGTACTAATAAGAGAATGAATTACCAACGTCATTTCCGTGACGAATTTCTTCAATGATTTACGATCGGCATTGTGTAGATAATAGACAGAATTGTAAGAATAGGGGCTAGACAGCCATACACAGGTACACAGGCCTAGGACTGTCGGTCCACACTTATGTCAATGATCTGCATCGGCGGAAAATTAAAGTTTTTCCGGCACACGAGTGATATCTCTGATTATACATTAATATAAACCACTATTCTGACCAAAAGTAGCACATGAACTCCGTTAAGCAACACCAACTTCCTCCCTCCACTCTATATAACGCCATAATTCACAATTATAACCAATGCCTATCGTCTCCCATTGATAAGCATCCAGACAAATTCCGCGTATATAATCTCTTATCAGTAAAAAATTCGCACCAACTTTCCATGAGCCACAACCTTCATCTTGAAGCAAGTAGACTAAAAGATACTACTTCTGGGACCGCAGGTCTCATTGCTGGCGAATTAGTTGCTGAAGAAGAAGCCTTGTTATCAAATGACCAAACTTCTTACGATACCACCCAAAATCCGGCAAATAAAGCCGATTCCAATGAAGAATATACTCTTTCAAAGACTAAAATGAGGATTTTTTTATCAGCTGTTTATTTCACAGCTTTCTTAAGTGCTTTAGACAGCACAATTGTGTCAACATTACTTTTGGTTATAGCCTCCGACTTGAAACAAGTGCCCAACATGAGTTGGATCGCTACAGCTTATCTTTTATCATCTGCTGCTTTCCAGCCTTTATACGGTAAGATTTCGGATATTTTTGGAAGGAAAGCGGTTTTGTTAGTGTGTAGTTTTCTCTTTGGGATTGGATGTCTTATAAGTTCGTTCCATTCCTTTGAATGTGTTGTAATTGGTAGGTTTATTACCGGAATGGGAGGATCTGGGTTTAATACCGTTGGTACCATTTCTATGTCCGATGTGATACCTCTTAGAAACAGAGGACTTTACCAAGGATTAGCCAATGTTGCGTTTTCAATTGGTGCTGCATCTGGTGGGATCATTGGTGGTGTTGTTAACGATTTGTTGGGTTGGAAGTTTGTCTTTAGTATTCAAGTTCCAATGGTTATAGTGGTGGGATTTGTTTTCTACTATTATTTTGAGTTGCCAGCAGGATCTCCAGGTTTAGGATCTCCAGGACATGTTAAAGAGAAATTAAAACGGGTTGACTTTCTTGGTTCTTTCTTTTTAGTTAGTTCTTTAGTTGTATTTCTTTTGGGTGCCTCGTTAGGTAATCAGTATTTTACTTTTACTTCGCCAACATTTGCATTATTTATGATTACAGGCTCAATTCTATTAGGTCTTTTCATATATGTAGAATTAAATGTTGCACCAGAACCAATTTTACCAATTACATTAATTAGTAATAGAACCATTTTGGCATCTTCATTAGTTTGTTGGTTCGGAACCATGGGGACTTATACTTGTATTTTCTACTATCCCCTTTATTTATCAGCTGTAATTCAATTACCTTCAAGTCAAGTTGGGTTAAGAATTATTGCCAACTTTCTTGGTGTTGCTACTGGGTCTTTAGGATCTGGATACTATATGAAGAGAACTGGAAGATATTATTATTTAGCAGTAATCGCCGGGTTTGTAACTGTTTTTGGTGCCGGATTCTACCTTTTACTTACTCCTGACACTTCTACTTTATATCAAATGGTATTGATGTTCTTACCAGGAATTGGGTTTGCATCCTCTTTAACAGTTACATTATTGGCATTGATTTCTGCAGCACCAGCAAAATACCAAGCTGGTACTACATCAATCCAATATACTTTCAGATCAACTGGTTCAACATTAGGTGTATCAGCAGCTTCAGCAATTTTCCAAAATGGGTTACAAAAGACATTGGCCCAATACCTTCCTGATGTAATTAAGGATCCAGTAGAGTATCAAAAGGTTTTCGAAGAGGCATTAAAAGATGCTAAAGTCACCAAACATGTTGCGCCAAAGATAGCTAAAGTGATAATCAAGTGTTATGATATTAGTACTAAAAGAGCGTTTCTCTTTAGTTTTTCGGTGCTTGTATGTTCATTCATAGCTTCAACATTTATGAGAGAACATAGGTTGCATACATCGCTTAATAGAGATTGATTAAGGAATTTGTATTATTCACGTTTATGTGGTATTTATATATTTATATAGCCGTTTATAGTGTGACCTCTACTATATATGCCAATTATAGAATTTACCTCTACTACGCCATTTGCTGTATCACCTCTATGCTATATAGACCATTTATACTATATAGATCATCTATTCTATGTACGCCATCTATACTATATTGACCAATTGCACTACATAGACCAATTGCGCTACATAGACCAATGCACTACATTGACCAATTACACTACATGGACCAAGTACACTACATAGACCATCTATACACATAGACCAATTATAGTATGTACAATCTATACAACACTATACACTATATACCATCTATACAAGATACCTATACAATACATACCATCTATACAAGATAACTATACAATATACGCCGTCTATACACCTCTATACAATATAGAATACATCACACCTCCATCACCTGTTTTCCTCTTTGGGACGCTGGAACCTTATCGAAATTCTGTTCTGGGTCTATATACAGGACGTACAAATCATTATAAGTGCGACCAGATGATCGCAAAAAACGCTATTTACTTACTCCAGATTATTCATCAGGCCATTGCCTCCGTGTATTATTAGCTTTTTAACACCTCTAGAACATTTAGAACTATAGCATTTCATCCATGGTGTTGGAAACACAATTTTACGATATCCTTGCCATTCTGCCCTCCGCAACAGTGGAGGAAATCTCTAAATCATACAAGAAGATTGCTTTAAAATGCCATCCCGATAAGACAAATCACGATCCACAGCTTACAGAGAAATTCAAACGTGTCACAAGAGCGTACGAAGTGTTAAAAGACGATCTGTCTCGAAGAATCTACGACAAATATGGTGAAGCAGGCTTGGAAGGAAGAGTGGCCCAGGCGTCTTCCTCTAAGAATAAGAAGAACTTCAAGTTCAGAAGTGCCACCGACGTATTTTCACAAGTGTTTAATGATTTTAATTCGGCGTTTAATCCGCCCGAACCATTCCCCAATATGGGGTTTGGTATGAATATGGGATTCAATATGAATATGAACTTCCCATTCCCTTCGGCATCGAGTTCAACTGAAGGAATGAAACGAACAGTGGTACCAGGACCACGGAAATCTCCGTCTCGTATATTCAGAGGCCAAGATATTCACCATACTTGTAAATTAACTCTTGATGAATTAGCTTATGGTAAAGTGGTTAAACTACAATTGCCCAGGAAAACCGAATGTGATTTATGTAAAGGTGAAGGAGGATTTGATACGGTATCCTGTGGAACTTGTAAAGGAAATGGAACGGTTGTGACCACATTATCCAACCAATTTACCAAGTATCAAGAAGTAGGACTGTGTGCTGATTGTAATGGAGCTGGTATCAAACATGGCACCATTTGTTCTGAATGTGAAAATGGTTATATAGTTCGTAATACCATCATAAAATTGAACGTTTTACCAGGGACTCAAGATGGGAGTTCTATTGTATTAAAAGGTCAAGCAGATCAAGGGAAAAATATGATTCCTGGAGATTTGGTGGTGACAATTAAACAAATTCAACATCCTTATTTGGTTAGAAGGTATAATGATCTTTATATGGAACATAATGTTGATTTGAAAACAGCACTTTTAGGTGGTTCAATTATTATTAAAGATTTTTTGAAAAAAGGTGATGATTTAAGAGTTTTCATTAATGTTCATGGTCATAAAAATTTGAATGATAATAAGAACAATGCCATTCAACAAGGTGAAGTAATTGGTACCATCAACCCTGGAACCCCCAAAATCGTTAAAGGTCTTGGTATGCCTATTAATACCAATCATATTGATGGAGTATATTATCAAACTGATGATAGTAATAGTCCTCAAGATATAAACCAATATGAACGTGGTGATTTATTTATCAAATTTAATGTTCAACTCCCTTCAATTGATCAATTGAACTTCAATGACCTTGAAACACTCGAATCAATCTTACCTGATTCACCCCAACTTATTAATGAAACAACAAACATTCACGATAGTCATTTAAGTAATTTACCCAGCTTCAAAGCAAACAACCAAAAGCGCCATAAGTTAGGTAAATAGTGTATTATATGTCAATTCTTTGTACCACTGTCAGCTCTGTTTCTAAAATCTCTACCATCTCTAATACCTTCATCACCATCTCTGCCACCGCCGCTCTTCTTTACGTTCCACCACCACCACTCTTATCATTTGCAGCCATTCGCACTCCCAAAATCAACGCGACAACATGGAAAGACCAAAAGTGCTTGATGCCTCCATCGTCAAGGACCTCTCCAATCACATCTATGAAAAGAGAAAGGCCACAGCATTCCAAATTGAGTCAATGACCAAAAGCGCTTTTGCCCGTAATGATAGCCAAACTATCTATGATATTATTAGTGAATTGACTGATTTGACTAATGGGAATACCAATTCTACTAGAATGGGTGCAATAACCGCTCTTGGTAGTGTTTCTGTTGCTTTAGGTTCGTTGGCGATCGCTTATTTCCTTGATGATATCATAAGACCCATCCTCATGACTTTTAAAGACACCGATGCCAGAGTCAGATATTACGCTTGTGAGTCCCTTTATAACATCGCCAAGATCGCCAGAGGTGAAATCTTACTTTACTTTAATGAAGTCTTTGACGTGTTATGTATCCTTGTGACAGATCTGGAATCATCTGTTAAGAATGCTGCTGATATTTTGGACAGGTTAATTAAAGATATAGTCAGTGCTAAGGCCACCAACTATGTGTCTATATTACAACGTCAACCCGAAGGAGAAGGTGAAGTTGAAGTCAATCACATTCCTTCACATATTGTTGATTCCACCGGTGTGGCAGTCCAAGTCAACCAAGTCCAAGACACCCAGAAGGCATTTTCTTTACCTAAATTCATTCCTACTTTATTGGAAAGAATGTACACCATTGACCCTTTTGCTAAGAAGTTTCTTATTAGTTGGCTTGAGTTATTTGACGATATTCCATCTTTGGAATTAATCACCTTTTTACCCAATTTCCTTGAGCCTTTGATCAAGTTTTTGAAGAACAATGCTCCTTCTGACGTTCGTATTGAAACCCAGAATATCTTGAATATGTTCTTGAAGGAGATCAAGGCCATTAACAAGGTGAAAGTTGAGGTCAAAAAGAGACAATTGATCAAGGAAAAACACGCTCAAGAGCAGAAAGTTCAGGATCAAAAGCTTCAAGAAGGTCAAGATCAAGGTCAAGATGAGTCTCAACAATTGACCGAAGAAATGAAGAAAACTTCTTTAGATGATGAAGATACTTCTGCTGCCAATGACGATACAAAAAATGAAGGTGATGAAACAAATGGCGATGATACTACTGTAATTAAAAATAATCTTCAATCAGATACCACCGTCAATGGTCTCGACGAAGAGGAAGAAGATTTCATTGAGGGTCAAGATATCTTTATCGATTATCATAAAATAATCGGTATTCTTCTTTCATTCTTAAAAGTTGAACCCAAAGATCCTAAGGATTTATCTGGAGATACCAGAGAAATCACTTTAGAAGTTCATTTTATTGTTGTTAGATGGTTACAAGAGATCATTCAGTTTTCTCCTTTGAGTTTCACTGGATTTTTCACTGATTGTGTGAGTGTAACTGTTCAAAATTTGACAATTTGTGATAACAATAAAGACTTTGAATTAAGAAGTCAATTACTTAAGTTTAATATGGCTTTGCAGTCGTTTTTTATTAAATTAAGTGATGCTTCGATCGAAAAATCCATTAAAAATGATGATAAAAATGACGAAGAAAAGCCTGAGAATAGCGGTGTTGCAGGTGCTACTGGTACTGCAACTGCAGCTGCCACTAGCAATGTTTCTGGCTCTGGTACTTTAAGTAATTCTGGAGTTAGTGGCACTTCCAACTCAGAAATTGATGAATACGAAATTCTTGGTTTAAACAGAGAAGTATATGAAGAATTCATCGAATTCCACCTCTCTAAGACTTTAAATGCCATTATGACCGAATGTCTTACTAGTACTAATGAATTAGCTAGAACAACTCTGTTAGATTGGTTAATCTTCTTATATTCAAGAGAACCTTCAAGTTTTGTTGGATTGGATGGTGAAGATAATAACATCAACCTTACAGCATTATTACAATCAGCTACCGACTCTAGTAATGAAGTTATTCTGAAAGTATTACAACTTTTATCTAAAATTTCTGAAACCAATCAAGATTTTTTTAAAGATTTTATGGTTAAGTTAATAAATTTCTTTGAAAGAGAAGTTCATGACACTGATCTTGATAATCCATCTGATAGAAATTTAGGACAATCTACATTATCTAGAAGTAAAGTAGAATTTATTATTAGAAAGCTTTGTGTAACATTAGATTCTGAAAAAATCTTTAAAACTATAAGTGAAGTTTTAAGTTCATTAGAAGATGCTAATTTAGAATTTTTAAACATGATTATTGTTACGTTAAATAACATTTTATTAACAACCTCTGAATTAACTAGATTCAGAAAAAAATTAAAAAATTTAGACGTATATAAGCTTGAAGATTGGTCATTATTCTCCACTTTATTTCATAGTTGGTGTCATAATTCTGCCAGTGCTTTATCTTTATGTTTATTAACCGCCAATTATGACTTGGCATTTCAAATCATCAAGAGTTTATCTGAGCTGGAAGTCACATTCCAACTTTTAACTCAATTAGATATATTGGTTCAATTACTTGAGAGTCCTATTTTTTTGAAATTGAGATTACAGTTATTAGAACCAGAGAAAAATCCATATTTATATAAAACTTTATATGGCTTATTGATGATTTTACCTCAATCTTCTACTTATACTACTTTACATAATAGATTATCTTCAGTTTCTGGAGTAAGTAGTCTTAATACCACGACCATTGGTGGGGTTACTAGTATTCAAACACCAGTTACAACACCAGCAGGTACATCGAATGCCACAACAAGTATAAGTCAACAATTATCTATTAAAAGAAAAAGAGTTTATGAGATGCTTGACAGATTCAACCGGGTGCAAGAATCACATGAAGGTTTAAATTTATATAGAAAATTAAGAGAGAGCGCTACGTCTTCATTATATCAACCAGATGATAGTTTTAGAAAAGAAAAGGAAAGAATCATCAGTTATGGGTCTTCTGGTGAAAAGAAAGATTATTTCGCTATAGAGGGTGAGTTTAAAAAACAATTAGGTGCCAGATCAAATCGTTAAATATTATAATAAACAATTCGCAGGTTATCCTATCTAACCAGGAAAAAAACTCTAACCAGTGAAAAAAATAACCTCTAACCAGCAAAAATGCCAATCTCGCACTTACAGTTTTTGTTTTTAATAACTTTAGTATATTGTTTGTTTTGCTTATCTTTCCATCTTCCAACTCCTTTTTCGTAAAGAAAAGGCTTCCACAACTTAATTGCACATCCCATCTTCCCCATGAGCAAACAACAATCCAAACTGATCAAATTCACTCCATACGACCTAAAATCGACAGATTCTAAATATAAGCGATGGTCTCCTAAAATGGATCTGTTCTTAGTATCTTTACTTGTTGATGTAGTCCATAGCTTCGGAGAAAATGATAAGCCCGAGTTAAATAAAGGGTCCTGGTCTTATATTTGTAACGAATTGAGAGATGCTAATCCGGAAACCGTCTATCTGACGTATACTAAATATAGCTGCCAACAACATCTTTATCATGTCATCCATAAAAGATACCAAATGTGGTGCACTCTCATGAAGAATCTGAAAACAAACGAACCTAGTGGCTATTCGTTCAAATGGAACCCCAATTTGGGATTTTTCCAGATAATATCCAATGCTAATAATCTGATTGTATCTGATAAAAGTGCCATAAAAGCGTTACTTTATACCGGCTCTTTAGAGCTCCCATCTTTTGCATACTATCATAAAGGGAACATCATTGTTAGTGAGTTCTTTTTGTCTGATAACTTTCTGTATATTTCTGATTACCATAATAAGGTGCTTCCGATGTTGATTAGACACGATCCTAAATTCAGTGAAGGAGTTAAGAACATATATAACGAGGTTCCTAGATTCGATTATCCGGGTTATCATCGTGAATATAATAAGCTATTGTCGGTTAGACGAGTCAAACGATCCGACATTGGTGCCACTAAAGTGGATAAAGCTGATAAAGATTATGAATCTGTAGGAAATATGGTAGACATAGGCATGAATCTGTCTGGTTCTTTAAGTCTGGGATCAAATAGTGTTTCCCATGCATCGTTAAATACTCTGTCGACAAATTTGGGCCAGGTAACTATGAATCTGGCAATGAATCTTGGTAATCTGACTGTTCTCACTAACCCGGCTAGCATCAATAGTCTGACTGGGCTTAACAATCAGGCAATGCTTGCCAACCTGATATCTCTGTCAGTCTCCCTGATGACGCCTACTGTGCCTGCACAAGTACAACATCAAACACAAACCCAAGCACAACCGCTTCACCATCAGCCTCAACAAGCGCCCCAAACAACTCCAACTCAACTGATGCATAGCATTCTGCAAGCACAACAAGCACAACAAACACAACAACCACAGCAAGTTCTTCATTCTCATTCACACTCTTTGACACCTACCATACCTTTCCAAGGTCATCTAGGTCATCATATTCCCCAATTACCCCAAATGTCTCATATACATCAACAACCTTTGGTGGATGAAAGTCTCAAGAGACAACATAAAGATACAATACATGGTGATTTTGACACTGGAATGTCGAGTTCATCATTGTTAGGTGTATCGTCGAGTCATAGTTTAGGTGCAAATGAGTCTGATTATGCCAAAGACCGAAAATGGTTTACTAAATTAATATCACTTCACGAATCAAATCATATTTCTATTAATGAGGTCTTTGCAGTTTGTGAAGGAGTTAGAGATCAGAAGATTCCTCTGGTTATGCTTAATATTTTAGATCCAGGTTACGAAAAAACTGGAGGAAAGAATGCAGAGTATAAAGATGAAGAAATGGCTAGAAGAATTAGAGAGTATATGATCCCTATGACTTATATACACAGGCACTAGAAAGGCAGGGTCCTCTAGAGCATTTACTTTAGTTAAATAATATTTATTTCTATTGGCTATTAATATATGTAATATTAACGACGTCCAAAGGTAGTTTTTGTAGAAGTGGTATCGTTTCTTTCAAGAAGTCTTTGACCAATTCTTTCCAACTTGGTTTTAAGGGATTGTGAATATTCTGTTGATGTTTCAGAATCTATGATGGAACCTTTCATGGATTTAACATCTGGACCCTGTCCTATAGTTAATTGTTTTTCTGTTGGTTCGAGTTTAATGGTGTCTAGAATTTTTTGATTAGATAAATCAATTGATTTTTCAAGTGATTTCTTATGTGATAATCCTTGTTGGAAATTATTTTTAAACAAGGGATCATCTGATGTAATGATGTTTTTATGAACAAATTTATGTTCGGGGAATCTTTTTTCACGAGCTGCTCTTCTTTCAGAAGCAGATCGTTTGATTGATTTAACTTGTTCAAGGTCATCTTCATTCATGTAGTTGGAAATTTGAGAAGACAATTCATCCAAGTCTTGGTAAATAGAAGTATTGGATGTTGATTGAGATGTTCTTTTAGTATGATCATAATCAGAAGTATTACTATTTGATGCAGTTAAATTACTACTTTTTTTACCTGAATTTTTACGGGCCAAAGTAGAGTTACTTCTTGAAACTGTCATTGCAGAACGAATTGAATTTGATTTACTTAATGGAGGAGTTCTTGAAAATTCTTGAGATTCAGATGAAGAAGAAAAAGTGTCGATAGAACGGTTTAATGGTTTTAATTGGTAATTGAATTTAGGTTTACCTAAGGCACTTTCAAGAACATTCAATTCTTCTTCACGTTTGGAGAAATATGATTTAGAGTACCCGTTGACGAATTGATTATTCAATTCATTTGGAAATTCACCTTCTTTAGGAGATGGAATTGAAGGTGTTACATGACGAACTAAGTTTAATAAATCACTAGTCGAAGCAGTTCTTCTTGATTTATTTTCACTCTTGGGATACCTAGAACTTTGATCATCACTTTCAAAAAATTCAGGAGTGAATTCAAAATCACTTCCAAATAAATTAGATTTATAACTAATTTGAGGTGAAGGTAACAATCCAGAGAATAATGATGCATTTTGTTGCATTAAATCATCAGTATTTACCAGATCATCATCTGTAACGTCACTATCAGTATGAACCAATTTAGGTATACGACTATGTCTAAATTCATCTTTATCATCATTAGAACTATGACTAGAATCAGAGTCTGAGCTCGAACCAGCTGAACCAGGCTTTGATTTTTGGGGAGGGTTGGCAGGATCGTACCCACCTTGTTTTAATCTATAATCGATTTTAGCAGCTAATGTTCTTCTTAATAATACTTCGAGTAGAATCTTTTTATCCATATTTTCAATATCATTATGATCAATTAAACTATTATTTGCTTCTTCAGGAAAGAATTCGCTGAATTTTGGTGGGATTGTATAACCATTATTTAATACTTTAGAACGATAACGATTATAAACTGAATCCACCAAATTGAAATCACGAAAATCTGAATAATAAGATTGTTTTTTGTTTAAAGAATTTTGGAATGGAGCAGAAATTGTCCTTGTTTGTGGTGCAATAATTTGAAATTTATCATTAAAATATCTTGCACTTTTATTCAAATTAGGCTTACGAGCTAATAAGTTCCCATAATCAAAAAGTTTCATTGATGGAGGTAAAAGTTCTTTCATTAATTTGGCAGCATTAGTTTTTTTAAAGAATTCTTGTATTTCAGCTTCTGTATTAAACATTGACTGCTTATTTCGATAATCTCTTAATAATTTATATGCAGAGGCCCGTTTTAAAGAAGTTTTACGTTGAACTGGGAATAGAAATTTTATTTTATTTTTTAATGGTCTGGAGGATTTCTTTTTAGTTTCCAGTTCATAATAAGAAGAACTATCAGAAGCAGTTTGAACATCTAAGGCTTTTTTATTAATCATTCGATTTCTTTTAACAATATTATATCTATTTCGTATGGAAGCTTCTCTTGAAATCACAGAAGTTGAACGTTTTAAGGAATCTTGATCAATTAAAGTAATCACTGGAGGAACATCGGATATAATTCTTTGATGATTTGATTTTAGAAAAATGGATTCATTACTCAGTAGTCTGTCTTTAGGAGAATGTCTTGGACTATATATGACATCAAAAGGATTGGGACTGCCTACATAAGAGCTTCTTCTAGGACTCATTTCATGTGGAAGTTTTGGTAGATCCTTCGATTTATTAGGGAGAAGTAGATCATTACTCTTCAGCTGATTTAATGAGCTGGAGTATGATAATGCAGGTGTCTCATAGGATCCCAGAGACGGTTCTAAAGGCATGGTTTAAAAATGCAGAAAGGAAATGCAGAAGAAACAGGATATCTGATGAGAAAGTTTTAGACTCGTCTAATCCACAACTCATCGTGTTAACAACGGCTGGGTGATTATGGCTGGCTGCAATTCCTAAATCGATCAAATTATGGTCGTGTACAAACCGTCGGCGATACAACACATTGCATCCATTTCACCCTCCACACCCGTGCACCAAGGCGCTGTCGCGTTGTCGCTGGTGATCATTTTTACCCGGACACTACATATCCTCGTCAATCGATCGTAAACACAACAAAAATATTTACCTGTTCTTTTTAGTGGTAACATAGAAATAGCAATTCAAGATGGATAAATTAAAAGAAGTATGTACAATTGACAAGCAGGATTGAGTGGTTGAGAGGAATGAGGTTGAATCGTATGGAAACCGATCGAATCACGTGTGGCGGATCAGGTTGCCGTCTGACGGCAGTGGCCATATGAGTGGCCCATTTGAGTGGCTACGGATGGTGATAGTGTAATGATTGACAGATTGTGATGGTGGTAGGGTTCGTACCGTATCGTGGTGCCATTCTGGCGGAGCTAGGGCCGTAACCGTGGCGGTGGCAGTGGATAGAGTCGTCAGGATGCCAGATCGGGTTATACCACTGGAGCACTGGAGGTTCGACCAGGCGGCACAGGCCAGTACCACAAGCCAGCACCATTGGGAGCCGGCCAGTACTGCCAGCAGGCGTCAGCACCACCATCAACAGTCTAGCAGACCACGTACCACCCTACACTGTACATTGCACCACACGTACCACGTCGTACTACATCACCACCTCCACCAACCCTATTCTGCTCCCACACCTCCCCGTACCCTACTAACCCCCAGAAAATGAATAAATTAAAGTTGGATGCCGAACAATGGCAAGAAAAATCCGACGAACTCGGCGATAAAGTCAAGGAATTAGAACAAGAATCCCTCGACAAAGATCACCAAATTCAAGCTTTAACCAGAAAAAACCAAGTTTTAGAAGAACAAGTGGAAAAATTAGAAGCTCAATTGGATGATGTCAAAGAAACCGCCGACGAATCTCACAACTTAAAGTCTTCTAACGAAAACTACACCAAAAAGAATCAACAATTAGAAGAAGAATTAGAAGAAGCCGATAAGAATTTAAAGATAACCACTGAAAAATTAAGAGAAACTGATATAAAAGCTGAACAATTAGAAAGAAAAGTGGCTTCTTTAGAAAGTGAAAAGGAAGAATTTGAAAAGAAATTTGAAGAATTGACTGAGAAATACAACAATGCAAAGACTGAGTTGGAAGAAATCAGTCAACAATTGGAAGCTATTTAGAGAGATCTGGTAGTTTACGTAGTTTGATAAATAGTAGTTCGAATACATAGTGAATATTTGAGTAACTCGATAGAGTTGATAGTTGATGATTGAATGGTGAATAGTTGAATAGTTGAATAGTTGAATAGTTGAATAGTTGAATAGTTGAATAGTTGAATAGTTGAATAGCTCAATGGCTCAATAGTTGAACGACACAGCTCAATCATAAGTGCTCTAGGTGTGAGTCGTCCCCCACTTAACTCTTCTCTCGGTTCGCATTATCATGGTTTTCACTTCCCTTAGAAACCGGCTCAGTAGCCGTCTAGAATCCCACCAGATCGATGAAGATTACAGCCCTCGTATAAGCAGAAACCAAAGCCTGGCAAATATCAATTTCAACACTATTTACACCGAAAATGACCCAGAACAAGTACCGTCCTATGAAGCTTCTCAAAGACTTCACACCCAATTAAATGCCAACCAAGATCCAAGAGGAAGAGACCTTTCAAGCTCAAACTCCGCCAGCATCTCCCGCCAGAACTCGGTGGCAGAAAACGAATTCCCCAAGCAAAAATCCTTGAAGAATATTGGATTAAAGTTCTTGAATGCCCGTCAGCATTTTGCTTTGGCTATATGTCGAGATTTATCATTAATACCCTGTTTATTGGGACTTCTTCAGTCTTGGAGACGTCTGTTTTTCGATCCAGATATCGTTTATTCCTCATCTATCACCAGTGCCAAATTACCCGAACATTTTTTGACGGGGATATGGTGTATTGTAGCAGGATATTTAACATATTCTGTTCTTGATGGCCTTATGATCCGATGGATTGTGACCTATTCCACCTCTGCTGCCATTCTTAGAATGTTGTCGATGTCCACAATCATTGTTACCTCTGAACAGTACCTTTTATCTACATTATCTGCTGATGGATATAAGTATGCTTTACATATTTGGATTCTCATTAGTTGTGGCCTTACTTTGGTGTATATCATCCAGAATTTTGTCACACTGAACCTCGATTTAAAGGGGAAGAGAAGGGCCCGGTTCTTTGATTTCTATAACATTGTCGTGTTTGCGGTGGTGCCCGTAGGTATGGCTAGTTTTATTACTATGATAGGCTTATTACGCTCGTTGTTAATAGTTAGATTAGACGTAGAGAATTTGCTCAGAGGGTAGCTGGAGAGCTGGAGAGCTGGAGAGCTGGAGAGCTTACAGAGCCGATGTTTTACAGCACCGATGGTTTACAGCACCACATGCTTGCAGCCCCAGCAGTGTCTGGCAGGTCATCGTGCCAGGCCATAGCACTCCCGCTAGTTCTGAGCAGACTATGTAGATATGATTAACGAATTTTTCACTCACTCGCGCAAAAAATTTTTCATGGGTGTTCACATTCTTGGTGTTTCTATAAAGCACAATGCTTTAGTAAGAGTATGTCAATGATTTCAAGTACCACAGTCTTTATACTAACATTCAGATCGGATTGGCACAAAAAATTTTCGGTGTAGGCCCAAATTTGGCTGAAAGAGTATGTGCTAAAGTAGGAATCTACCCGCAAATGAGAATGAACCAATTAACTGAACCACAAATCATGTCTTTAAATAAAGAATTATCCGAATTAACTATCCAAGACCATTTGAAACAACAAATCAACGATAACATCAAAATGAAGAGATTCACCGGTTCTTGGGCCGGTCAAAGACATGCCACTGGATTACCAGTTCGTGGTCAAAGAACCAGAAACAATTCCCTGACGGCTAAGAAATTAAACAAATTAACAAGACATTTATGACGTGTATATAGAATAGATATTTACAGGAGGTGTTTGGGGCGATTTGTCGACTTCTCTACTATCTAGCTACTATTTAGCTTGTATCTCTGGCTGTATCTCTAGATATCTTATCTACTATAGCACTCTCGACAGTTGCAACCGGCACCCTACTTGACTTTATCAGTCTCATCTTTGGCCCGGTTGGCATTTTTCTCTTCCAAAGCCTTTCTGAGTCTCTCTTTGGCTTCTGGTGTGTAGTCTAACGTCCTGGTATCAAGCTGCCTCATACTCAAGCCTATATTCTCTCTCTTTCTTCTTTCAATTTCCTCGGGTGAATGGGGCTCAAACTTGATATACTGGAAATCTTTCCCAAATTCATAAGTCAACCAACCCCCAGACAATAAGGCCAAAGTGGCTACGATGGTTCTATTAATTAATGGTGGTTCAGGTAATGGAGGCATAATGAGAATTTTCACGAGCCGCACCTCGAAATTACTACCACTAGAGTGTTACATTTATTATTATATACAACTAAAGGCTTTCTCTTGAATAGAATCACTCTTACAGACACTAACGTACTTTCTCTAGAATAGAATCAAACTAGTCTTCCTCTAAAGTCTTTCCTCTTGAATAGACTCATTCTTCACTATCTTATAACCCCAGAACCCAATGATATTAAGAACACCTACTCTCCAACCATTAAATAACCCTAAATGTAAGATCCGTTGCCATAAACCTTTAAGACTATCTGGTCTATCTTTGTATTTACTATCAAATTCAACTATCATATCTTTATCGGGATTATCTATAGATAAGATTCGTTTTGGATCATCGGTCAATGGTTTATCAGCCAATAAGAACCTAACTTGTTCTTTTCTTAATAAATTTTCAACTGGTAATTTAATAAAAAATTCCATAATTGAAAGAAATAAATTAAAGATTGTATAAAGTTTAGGTGACAGATATGAATCGATGTTAAATCTAATGAATAAGAGATATGGTGCAGATTTTCTGAATATACTGGTTGAAAATTGGTGAAGAATTGTCAAGAATGATACTGTCCATGGGGGTCTGAAAAGGTATTTTTCAGGATAATTTCGTAAACTTTCCCTTATGGATCTTGTAGATTGTGGGAAATCTTGTTCAACCTCTTCAGTTGCATCTTGAATATAAGGTTTATTAAATTGAGTAATCATTAACTTGACCTTAATTAGATCTAGAGGCATAAGAATTACACCCGTTAAAACACAAGCCAGTACAGAAAGACAAAGAGATCTAAGCGGTTCAGTCAGATGGGTTAAATCCAAGAAAAATGGATCAGGAATCCCCAAAAATGGTGATAAAAACCCGGTGATCCAAGCTTCAATGGTATGGGACAACGTTTGATGGATGAATTGAGCATTCAACCCTCTAAACAAAGCATTTGGTCCATCTTTAGAGACAATTGCTGCCATGATATCGACAGTGTGTTTTGAAATCGGTTGGATTTTATGTAATCTCCTGATTTTGGACGGCGATGAGGACCTAGCACGGGACAGCTGGAAGGTGGAACTAGTCTCTGGCGACAGAGAGTTGGTAGGAGATTTAATAGGAGATTTTAAAGGAGATTTTACAGGCGACAAAGAACGAGCTTTCGAAGGTGAATCACCACGAGGTTTAGCTGGTGATAATGAACGAGCCTTAGGCATCGACCGACTGGGGGAATCATCCAAGTTCAAAAAGTCGCTGGTGGACTTGAAATAATTGATCTCTTCATCGGAATCGGATTCACCGCCCTCAATAAGACGAACAGGCTCCTTTTTCTTCTCTTGTTTAAAATCAAACAGTCCCACTTGTAGCACTAGCCGAGTGATCTCTAATGGTTGGAGTAGCATTGTCTTTAAGTAGTTTTTAAAGAAGTTCCAAAACAAGTTTTTCAACAATTCCAGCAAGTTATTCAAATCGAAATATTCTTGAAACTCCAAGTCATAAAAGTAGTTTTTTTCTAAGTTTTGGGATGATGTTCTTAAGCCGATTGTTGACATATTGGTACTGGGGGTATACGATTTATTTTTGAGGATGGGATTGATACTTTTTGTGATGGATGTGCCAGTGGCGGTATCTATGATGCCCACACCTGGTTTGAATACCACAGGATACCCTGGGTTAAAGGTATCTGGGTCATAGTAGGGTCTTAGGTCTTGTTTAACCATTTGCGAGTGAGAAATCGTGATGTGCATTAGTATAAGCTGGTGCGCGCTGTACGCGGGCGGTACGCGGTACGGCGCGGTGCGGGCTGGCCGCTGATCTATATATTGGCACCAAGGCCGTCAGACCGTTAAATGGCCTACTGTAGTCTTATGGCATAAGTACAACTAGCATAACACAGCCAAGAGGGTCCAGGCGTCGGCAGTACCCATTCAGGCGTCCTTCGACTTCTGGATCAAGTACTCACCGAGAAACCTCAATGGGTCCTCTGGCTGCTCCAGAGCTACCTTCTTCAATCCTTCAAGCAAATGGGCTGTCAAGTTCTTGTTCAAGTATTGTCTTACAGACGACCCTCCGACAACCTCGTGCATTGGCGTGTTATCCACGGGCTCTTCAGTTTCTTGTTTGACAAAAGGCTCTGGTTCAGGTTTTTGTTCTGGTTTTGGCTCTGGTTTTGGCTCTATCTTGGGCTCCATCTCGGGCTCAGGCTTCGACTCTTTCTCTATAGTATCTTCCTTACTCTCTACCCCCTCTTCCCTCTTTTCCACCGTCTCATCAACAGCCATTGCATCAACACCTCCATTAACACCTCCAGCTCCCCCAGCAGCTTCCCCTTCCACTTTTGGTCTCTTCACCACCGGCTCGTCGGATTCTTTAACTATCAGTTCCATTGAAAATTCTCACATCGCGAATTATTCATGGACCCATTTGCTGAGGTGGAGGCAGATGCCTGGCTTCAAATCAAGAAACTCGAAGAGTTAATCGCCCAACCCGTCACCAATGACTCCAATCTCGACTTTGAAAACGATTATCAAGAACTCGAAGAAATAATAGCCGATTTAAATCAAGCATTGGCGGTATCAGAAAAGTCCCCCCAACAATACGAATTATCACCAGCTGACATAAGTTCAAGACATAAAGTATTAAATGAATTGCAAGCCAAACAAAACACAATCAAAAGTTCATGGGAAACCAAAGTAAATCCACGTAAACCTCGTCAGGTGACCACGATGTCCAACCGTATTTCTCAAGATGATAATCCTTTTAATGATAAGAATCGAATCGATAATGAGTTCAACCAGTATCAACAACAAGAAGTTATAAGAGAACAAGACACACAGCTTGATCTGATCCATGAAACCATGAAGAATTTGAACCAACAAGCCATGATAATGGGGGCCGAATTGGAGGACCAAGGTGTTATGTTGGATGAGTTAGATCAAGATTTAGATAGAGTAGACAACCGATTACAACGAGGATTAAAGAGGATCAGCTGGGTCATTGAAAACAACAAAGAGAGGGGGAGCGATTGGTGCATAGGGATTTTGGTTGTTGCGTTGGTTATTTTGTTGCTTATAATTATAGTTTCGTAGGAGAATATACGGAGAGGAAGACAGGCCAAGAGGGAAGAGCGGGAAGATGTAAGGAAAAGGTAGACGGCAGCAGAAGGCTGAAGACCGAAGACAGACCACAAGACAAGAACAGTCACAACGTTGACATTCATGCCGTCTTCGCTGTCCTCTTCCTCGTCCATGTCTCCATGCCATAATCCTCTTCTTCCTCCATCACATTTATCAGTACAATTTTAGCCTACTTGTTAGTATATACTTGATCTCAGCCGAAAGATGGTGATAGGTAGCTTGGTTTCTTCCACATCGACATACGTCTCGAGCCAAATGCACTCTTGTCATCATTAATCAAATTACATACACTTTGTTAGTTATATAAAATTTTTTTTTCACCTCCATCGCTCTCCATTTTTATACACCGCCAGCGCGTTACCCGGCTCTGGTGCGAGCTAAGTCCGCATACTTTGAAAACTGTACAATTAAAACACCATGGATAAATATAAATATAGAGTAGAAATTCAACAAATGATGTTTGTTTCGGGGGAGTCCACCGACCAGCCTGTAGAAACAACTTCATTAATTGAAGATATCGTCAAAGATCAGGTTATTGACATCCTCATAGAAGCCACCAAGACCGCTGCTTTAAGAGGTACTAAATCTATCACTCCAGAAGACGTCATTTTCTTAATTAGACATGATAAAGCCAAAGTTAATCGTTTAAGAACGTATCTTTCATGGAAAGATGTCAGAAAGAACGCCAAAGATCAAGAAGGTGGGGGTACAGAGTCGCTCATAGAGAACGAAAGTGCTACTCAAGCCGCCAACGATTCAACAAAGATGTTAAGTAAATACAAAAAATCCAAGATCAGATTACCTTGGGAACTTCAATTTATGTTTAGTGAACAACATCTTGAAACGGCAGAAGAAGCCGAACAGGTTGACGATGATGAAAAAGCCGCTACTTTAGCATCTTTAAAGAGGTTAAAAATGGCCGATGATAGAACCAAGAATATGACTAAAGAAGAGTATGTTCATTGGTCTGAATGTAGACAAGCATCGTTTACATTCAGAAAGGCCAAACGGTTTAGAGAATGGGCCCAAATCGCTGTGGTTTGTGACTCTAGACCTCATGATGATGTCATTGATATACTTGGATTCTTGACATTTGAGATGGTTTGTTCATTAACTGAAGAGGCCATGGAAGTCAAGAAGGAAGAAGAGAAATTATTTCAAAAACTGACAAAGAATAATGCTGAAGTAAATGAATCGAGTAAACGTAAGCGTAAATATTTATTTGATAGACCTAATGATTTAGCCAGACCAATTCTTCCATATCATATAGAAGAGGCATGGAGAAGATTACAGGCATTGGACTATAAGCACAAGTCTTTGTGTGGGTACAGCGGTGGCCGTATAAAGACCAAAGCCAAGCTTATTTAATTACATATAGTTTTAGAAAAACACCCCACGATAGCAGGCTATCCTGTAGGAAGTGTTTGTAATGCATTGTTTGATCTATCTTGAAACTCTCTCCATCTAATAAATGATTTTGCTTTAAACCCTAGTTGCTGGTCTCTTTGTTCGACTTTATCAAACTCTATTTGTAATTTATTCCAGTACCTTACATATGGGCTTAATTCTGTAACAAAATGAACATTTGGTAATGCAACAGTAATGGATCCATCTGGTGTTCCTACTACATCTGGATTCCAAAACTCATACCGTCCAATCTCTGCAGATGATCTGGTAGTTCTTAGATTATCATAATGAAGACCTTGAAGAATTGCAGGCATTTTCTTTGATCTAGATGCTACAAATTCAGAGATTGGTTTCCGTATGTAATTAAAGTGATGTGGCTCTATAGATGATGGAATACAATTCAGAGTTATAGATTCTGATATTTGTAGTTCGTGTGGTAAAGGAGGTTGGCGTAACTTAGTAGTTTCATCTAAATAATAAATATTAATGAACTCATTTTTGATTTCTTCATGGGGGATCTGAGAGCATCCGTTTGTTTCAAGTACATCAGCTACAGAATCAAGTTCTAATGCTTTGATGTGTGCAGCTAATGCGTCTTCTGTAGCTTGAGCAGCTTCTGGACATAGCAATGGATCTATAAATGGATCAAGCAGTGGACCTATCAGTGGATCTATCAGTGAATTTGAACGTATCGGCAATGTGTTTGACAGTTGTTGCTCCAGCACATTACGCTGATCATATCCTACCATCAGAGTCAACAAGGGATCCTTATTACCTACAAGATTACCACCCAAATGCACTAATGTTAATACATTCTGGCCACGATTACCACCCAAATGCACTAATGTTAATACATTCTGGCCACGATTACCACCAACACAGATACTTTGGCAACACAAGAGTAACTTACGTATATCAAACCCACCAATATCCATTATATAGTTTAATGCATCTTCCGCCAAATAGTATCCTTGAGTGATACTACAAGCCCAAATATAATCTCTATACCATTGTGGATTTTGGGGTCTACCATCATTTAAATTTAAAATAGCATTTTGTGAGTTAGCGTACTGTAACAATGATTTAGGCACCACAGATGTATCTGTACAAGTAAGAATAATTGGACGTCTTGAAATTTCAAGTATCTCTTGGACTACAGCCCAAAAAGTTCTATCCTGTTCAAATAAAATATCACAATCTTCAAGAAGAACAATTCCTTTTTGAAATTCTCCATCTTCATCTTGTTTATGGACTAATTGAGTCGTACATAGTTCTTTTAAAATACTTAAAAGTTCTCTTCTTGACCGTGATTGCCCAGCATTAATTTCATATACATATCCATTAACTTCTTTCATCGATGCGTATACAGATGCAGATTTACCTAAACCAGTATCTCCTTGAATTATTAAAACAGGCATAAATACTTCCTGTTCAATATCTTCAGAAAAGTCAAAACTATAATCTATAAAGTCGTCGGGTTTCTTTTGTTTTTTAATACGACGTGGGTTTTTGAATGATTGGGTTTTCAACTTTATAAACGCTTGATTCATCCATTCTTTAAGTAAATATTGATTTTGTGACAGAATGAAAAGAGAGTCTGTGGTTGAAGGTTGGAAGAATTGGGGCCATGAATTACTATTGTCCCGTTCTTTTTGCTGCAAACTATTGAATAGAGAGGCAAAAAGAGGATTACTCAAGTCTAATCGATACCTTAATATTTCCAGTGAGTTTATAGCTGGAGATAATTGTGAATAGAGGAATCTAGTAGTGGTATTAATTTTAGTCGGGTTAGACATGTTGAAAGCTTCTGTAGGATGGTCTACGCTATATTTGTCTCGGAATCGAAGCCCATGTTTAACTGGGAATGCTGTTGTTGGAGCTACATACTCCTCTTTATCGTATATATGAAACATATCTTTAGTTAATACTGGAGGTTCAAGCTCCTTCAACTTCTGCAAAGGTGTAAGTTTCTTTTCAGTGCCAGCACTTTTCATCATCACATCAAAAATCGATTTCCCTTTCTTCTCTTTCATTTTGGAATCAACTTGCTTAAGTACATCTGGATTTATTTTGAGAGTAACCATGCATTTGTTTCGATTATATTGTGTAGTACCTCTTACTTTCAACGGATTTTCAAACTCTTTATAGAATGCCAATGCATCCTTATCGACTTTAAGTGTTACAAACATTTGTTTGCGTTCTTTCTTTGGTTGTAGGAAGTCTTTTGCTGACACTTTCTTTTGATTCTTGAATATTTTACCTTCAAGTATCTCAATATCTGGTGGTGCAGTGATGGGTCTAGGAGGTTCTTCTTTTGTTTCTGACACCAAATTGATGTTTTTTGACTTTCCTGAAAGAATATCCTTTATACTGGCTCGTTCTGCTTTAGTATGGGGTACTAGTTGTTCTTGAACCTTCGGTTTATTCCCACCAAGAAGGTCCATAAGGTTGGTTTTTTCGATAGGTTCATGCAACGGTGGCTCCAGAGACCTCGAGATAATGCTAGGGGGATAGTCATTGCTTTGCAACTGCAGGAAACTGTCACTTATATCTATATCTGTGACGCATTCATCTATGATAGTATGCTCCAAGTCTTCCTCGGGCTCCAACTCGTCTTCAAGAACCATCGACTGCAGTGAGTCTATCACCACCACAGCATCAGATCCTACTATTTCTGGCTCATTTACCGCTCGAATGGGCCTTATAAGACTGTCCAAAGTGGACTTTTGCATTTGATGAATGTGTATATTTTGAGACGCGAAGTGCGCGACTGAACCATCTCATCTCATGGCAGGCTTTCTGTTAAATCTCAAGGGAAAAGGTCCCAATAAAGGACCAAAGAAAGGCATAGCGATCAAAATAGGTGGTCAAGCAGTCAAATCGTCAGTTGGAGAAACAACCACAAAAAAAGCGAGCGTTTTTGGCTCAGATTCGGAGGATGAGGACGATAAGAAGGTAGCTATAGAGGCATTTGATGGGGTAAAAGACGAAAAACCGGCTCCAAAGCTTGTGATACGACCTGATGAGTTGAATTCGACGATCAAGAAGCTGAAGGTAGGTCAAAGGGTGGGGCTAGGTGCTGGAAGTGGTCCAGAAATGGTGTCTAGTACAGCAGACACCGGGCCAGGCAAAGACATAGACGCTAGTATAGACGCCAGAGCCAGAGACTCGGTCCTAAACAATACCCAAATGCAGTCGAGTCGAACCATCGAAATAGCCAACGATAATGAAGACGCTGAAGATGACCCCGACGTCTATAACGACGTACCGGTTGAAGAATTTGGGGCAGCGATGCTTAGAGGTATGGGCTGGAAACCAAAGAAAGCATCGATCTCTAAACCTAACACTGATAAACGGAAACAAGGGCTTTTGCTAGGGATCGGCGCCAAAGCTATCAAAGATGAAGACCTTTCCCAAGAACTTCTCAGTAGCAAGGCCAAATTCAGTATACCCATGGTGAAAAGAAATAAAAGAACTGGTGAAATAATGAAGGAGACCGATTAGATATTGGTCTAGAGATTCGATTAGAGATTCAATTAAAGTTTTTTAAACCTTCTAATATATACATATATCTACACAATTACTCCTAAACCAAGAAGTAATAATTGACTGGCCAATGAATGTGACCATAATGACGACTTTTCTCCAATGATTCTCTTTTCATCCATCTTGATCATCTTTAAAAACTCTTCATAGATTTCACTAATTAATACATCAACCACTCTTGCATGAGTTAAACTATCCAAGTTATACAAGTCGGTGATCTTTTCAATAGCCATTGATTTAACGATTATTGGAGGAATGTTATCGGTATCTAACTTGTTAATATAACTAATTAATGATCTTAAATCATGAAGAGTCAAAAATGGTACATTGGTTGAATAAGCCATTGGTAATTCTTTTGGAACAGTTGCTTTTAAGTTATAAAACTTAATCGAAGTGTTTATAATAACATATTCCAGAGAATCAAGATTATTTATTTGCAGTTGCAGTTGTGTTTGTAATGGGCCCATATTGAATGTTTCATAAATGGCTTGTAATGCACCTTTCATCAAGTTAGTTTCATCATTTGAAGACCTGGAATCTTCAATTGAAGGATCAACTTTAGAGGTAACATTACCCAATTCATTTAAGATATTACCAACGATTTCGGATAATTTTAAGTATTCAAATTTCAAAAACGATTGGTTTTCATCTTTAGATGCATCAGGGAACCGTATATCAGCAGTTATTTCTGCTTTACCATTAGCAATCCAGTTAAATCTCAGTTTAGGGTTTAATCTACTCAAGTTCCCCATATCTATACCATCAAGTTTAAACCGAATGATTTGATTATCATCGAAACTTTGACGTTTATGAATGGTGAACATTGAATCATTAATTGCCCCAGTAACATTGTTAGCATTGAAAAAATCAATCAACATGGTTTTTCCTGTAAGTCTTGGAATCTCACAGTTGAATATAGAGATCTTAAGTGGTCCACTATCAGTAGCATTACTGTCATAAACCTCGACGTATAAGTCATGGACTTTAATCAGAGAAATTATATAGTCTGGATCTATTAACGTCGATTTTTCAGGCTCTGGTGCCTTTTTAGAGTGTGCTTCATCGGGATTTTCTTTTTGATCGTTCATATCATATTGGAAATGAATACTATCATGATATCTTCTGAAAACTGGTGTTTCCTTATCAGAAGATTGAATTAAAGGATGTGCTTCATACACCTTGTGTAATGTACCTTGAAGCCCGAAAACCTCTAATTCATTAATTAACCCATTCCCATCAGACCATTTACCAAAAGATAACGATAAATGAAGCGAAGGAACAAGAAAATCAACGGTGAATTGATTACTTGCCGAATCTAATGAAACAATACGAAGATTCTTAAAGATAAGTTTCCCATCTTCAAATGCAGGTAAGATATTTTTCTTTGAAAATTCTATATTTAAGCCCAATCCATGGGATAAAATGGCGCTGGTAATATAACCAACTATACTATCATCTTTTTGAAACCCTGATGATTCTGTTTGCTCGTCGGAATCATCGCTGGTGAAGTATGCAATAAGCTTATCAAAAGCATGTAAAGAGTAGAGTAATACCAAACTAAAAGTGGTAGTTCCTAGGATAATCCATAACATATTACCCATGACCACCCAGGAAAAAAATGCAGAAATATCATCGATTGAAAACGGTTTGGCACTTCTTTTCAATGGCCATTTAATGTGAACCAATAGTCTTGAAATTGGTCCCGATGCTTGTGCTAGTAACTTACTTTTGGAAAATTTTTCAACCGCATTATGGGACTTGTCTAAAATCTCTTTGGAAAATGCTGCTGCTTTCTCTTTTGGTGTCTTTTTTATATCCTGAAGGACTTTCAGGTGACTTAAATATCTTAATTGAAATTGAATTGGTGAAGAATGCAAGTTGGTGGACCTTGGTGATGCCAAATGAGGCCGCACACCCCGGAAATTGTCGATATTGGTGCTGGATGGTGAAGTTAGACGACCCACGGGATTTTGAAAACTTATACTTCTTATTATGGTCCATGCGGGTTTTTGTGCACTTTTACGGAGCAAACCACTCATTGGTGCTTGATATGTCTTCAACATGTTACGGTAACTCATTAATTAAAGATTTTTTTTTGCTGGTTGCGCGCAGCTTAAGATCACAAGATGCGCAACTATTGAAGAAGAGATGATGCTAAAAGAGCACAATTGCTTATTGGAAAAGGAGTTTTTGAGGCAAAGATTTATAGAAAACGTTGGTTTAAAACTACCACGAAATAAATATATATACAAGTATTTAAATATTTAAAGATTGGACACGGTATCAGTATCCAATCAAATCACCAATTGCTTTTTTTGCAGCCATTTTTTTTGCAGCCAATCAAGTCCATGAAATACCATTACTTAAAATTTGAACCAATGATCTCCATAGCGTTTGAATCACCCTTTCTTAACTCGTCATTATCCAAAGCATCTGCCAAACATTCCCATGGATCTCTGGTACCTCCCCATTTCAATACACTCTGCTTATACTTCTCACCGGCTTCAGGACTCCATGGGTCTTTTGAAAATAATTCTCTATAAACCTTATCAGCGATTGCTCTATCTAACAAGTATGAATAATATACCGATCCATAGGAGAATAAGTGTAAGAATTTCCCATGCCAAGTTGACCATCTATCGGCGAAAACCTTTAAACTGGATTCAAGATTATGGTAAATTGGTACCGTATCAAAGTAATCAAAATTCTCAGAGATGATATCTACGGTTTGGGAATTATGTAAAACTTGATCTAATAACGCCATTTTAGATTGCATGAATATTTCACTTTCATTTAAAACTATTCTTCTCTCTTGATGAAGTTTCAAAGTCTCAGGTTTCAATGGTTCACCGGTGTTATAGTGTTTGGCAATTTTACACAAGACTCGTGGATCTTTTGCAAATGATTCCATTAAAACAGAAGGCAATTCAACAAAATCAGTTACAGCTCTAGTACCCGAAAGGTTTTGAAGATCAGTTTTACCAATCATTGAATGCATTGCATGTCCCATTTCATGGAAAATAGTCTCCACTTGTTCTAAACTAAGGAAAGTTGGAGTATTTGATCTAAAAATTGAACTTGATGGTTTGGTGAAATTGAAAACTAATGCAATTACTGGTAATTGATAAGTTTGGGTTTCATCAAGATGAACTTCATCAATTGAAGAATCAACAGTTTCAGTTTTTATATCAGTATTTAATCTTCTAGAACAAGAAATAGTAAAATGAGATGGGAACACTTTAGGAGACCAAAAATCAACGTATAAGTAACCTAAAATCTTTTCATTTTTTAAATCAAATACCTTGATTTTCCTAACTTGTGAACCATCCCAAGTTTCACCTTCAGCAATTGCAACCGGAGTTAATTCAATGGAATAAATCTTATTGAATAATTGATTTAATCCTTCCATTATAGTACCTATTGAAAGATATTCTTGAATACTTTCAAGACCATAAAAACGGCCTTGGATATCTTGTTGCATTTTATTCAACAAATAATCTCTATCCCAAGGTTTAACTTCATCAATAATATCTTCATCACATAAAGACATATCTGCACCTTCTTTATACTTATATAAATTACGGATTTCATCAGTTAAACCAGTTTTATCTTGTAAAAGGTGTTGTTGGAGTTTAGTTAAAAATGCAGTGACATTTTCCGGAGTTTTGGCCATTTTATGTTGTAATTGGTGATGAGCATACGATTCATAACCTAACATTCTGGCTAAAACAGCACGAAGCTTTATAAATGAATTAAGAAAACCTATTTGAGATTTCGATGCATTATGATAAGCTATCCAAACCTTTCTACGAAGTGGTTCATATGCACATTCAGTTAAGATTTGATAAGGTATATGTTCCACCAAAGGAATTTGAACAGTGTTACTCTTACCATTTTTTGCAGCCGGTGCCCTATTTTGGTAACTCAAGATTTCTTTAGCTAATCTATGATTATTTAAATGTTGAAAGTCCAGTTTACTGACTTCACACCAAAGAGATTCCAATGAATGAAACCCATTGGAATAATTTGCTCCAATGACCGATATCTCTTGGGTTACATCTACAAAATTATTTCTTGTTTGTTCATCCATATGAATCCCCGATTTTTCGAAATCTTGAAGCAAATATTCACCAACTTTGAACTCTTCATCTGTTAATTTAGCAGTAACTTGCTCATCTTGTAAAATGTCCTTTAAATGAATGTACAAGTCTACATTGGTATTAAGCTGATTCATGAATTCAAACAGAAGCTCATGTACTTTCTGTGCAGCGTCTACCCAAGGCTGTTTGGGATGGGCATTTCTTATAAATTCGGCAACATCGATCACACGACAAAGTATATCACTTAATTGGTCAAGCTTCCTTATATATGTGAGTTTTCCATCAGGCTTAGAGGTGACATCGTCTATCATATTATCGACCAAGTTCTTGGCCACCACCAACGAGTCTCTGGAATATTGAACTAACGTATCGGGAGTTCTTAAACGTTCATTTGCGAAAAGTCCGGAGCTTTTCTTGGGGAGTTGGGACGATTTGATGAAATCATTATAGAATTTATCGTCATCAAACACTTTTTGTAGCAGGGCCTGAGTAATAGCACGACTTGAAATATGAATATATGGGATTTGTTTTGGTGATCTATAAGCTAGCGAGTTCCCAAGACCAAAAGCCCGGTGGAACCGGGAAGGTTTAACCAAACGTACCATTTGAAAAACCAATGCGATGATTTTTCACATCACCAAACGCACTTTTACCGCCGCCTACGATGCGAGGGTCCGCACTCGCACGAGCTTCTACCAAAATAGGGCGCCCGCGGTCCATGCTGGCGGTGGAAGGGGCTGTACCGGTGTACACCTGGCAAACCTGTTACATCATACTTACCAGTACATCACAACCTTCGACATAACTTCACCATTTCTAACCCAAATTGAATGGAAATTTCACCATTATGATCCTATTTCTCTCCTTATCTCTGCTGTCCCTTCAACGCCATCAATTCATTCTCTCCAACCCTCCGATCTTTCACCCGCTCCTCCATCCATACCATCTGTTCGCGAATAAATCAACCGCACCAAAATAGGAGTACACCATGTCACAAACTCCTATTCATCCACTGACCACCAACGGGTTCCATGGTAGATCCAACTCTGGCAATACATTGCCAACGACCGCCCAAAATTCGGCGTCTTCAATAAAGAAAAGATCCGTCAGAGATTACCAATTTGGAGCCACCATCGGTGAAGGCTCTTATTCAACAGTATACTCAGCACTAGACATTCATACCAATAAAACCTTTGCAATAAAAGTATTATCAAAACGACACATCGTCAAAGAAGACAAAATCAAATACGTCAACATCGAAAAAACCGTTTTACATCGTTTAGGCTTACAACATCCAGGTATCGTCCAGTTATATTATACTTTTCAAGATGAGTCCAACTTGTTTTTCGTCTTGGATTTTGCAGAATATGGCGAACTATTGTCGATAATCCGAAAGTTTGGATCGTTATCAGAAGCGGTGTCGTTGTTTTATATGTGTCAAATCATTGATTCCGTGAAGTTTATCCACCTGAAGGGTATAATTCATCGTGATCTTAAACCGGAAAATATTCTTGTAGGATACGATTTCAACTTAAAAGTCACCGATTTCGGGGCTGCAAAGCTTGTAGAAGCTGATAAAGATCCTAATGAGATCAATATCGATTATAATGGCATCAATGTGAGTCCTGAAGTTAAAGATAGAAAAGGTTCATTTGTAGGAACCGCCGAGTATGTTCCTCCTGAACTTTTACAAGATAATATCTGTGGGTTTGAAACGGATATTTGGGCATTAGGGTGTATATTATATCAATTTTTCTACGGGAACCCACCGTTTAAGGGCCAAACTGAATATCTAACTTTTGAAAAAATCATCAAGGTTGATTATTCTTATAAACCTCAACTTCCTTTACCTGCAGATGTGGCACAAATCATCGATAATGTGTTGGTAGCAGACCCAAGTAAACGGTTAACATTGAGTCAAATCCAATCTTCAAGTTGGTTTAAAGCTGTTCAATGGAATGATCGTAATTATATTTGGGGTAGAAAAGTACCTCGAATTGAGCCTTATGATCCTAATGGTTCATTTAACAATTCTTCATTTGCTATGAAGATGGGTTCAAATAGAAACATGAATAAATCCAATTCTCAACAACAATTACATACACAAATCCAGCACGGAGACTTTGGATTAATTCCTACTGTCAGCAAAAAATCGTATCAGCCAGCGACCAAATTGAAGAAGTTTCAAGCTTCTCCTCAAAAGCCTGGTCCTGTTCTTGTTGGTCAGCCGATGGGTCAACCAGTTGGTCTTATGGGCCAGCCAATGGGCCAACCAATAGGTCAACAAATGGGTCAACAAATGGGCCAACAAATGGGTCAACCAATGGGTCAAATGGGTCAACCTATGGCTCAATCAGTAAACCAACCAATCAACCAACAACCAATGAGCCAAATAAACACCCCAAAAATGGCTCCAACTACACAACCCCAATCACACGTAAACATTTCGCCTGTTTCAGTTGCCTCTTCTTCTTCTGGAAAATCCCCAGGTCTTCAAGTTCTGGTTCAAAATCAACCACCAGCATCTCAAATGAAGCAAAATGGACAATCTTCTACAAACATTAATACGGTGGTTCAAACGCAAAATGGACAACGAAAGAAGAAACAAACGCCGTATTATCAACTAGCCACTTCTACTCCTGCATTTATGAACCATGCATCTGCTGCTGCCTTGGCAGTTGGTAACTTATCAATAAATGAAAAGAAACCACTGTCACTGTTTGGGCCTCCACTTCTGGCCCCACCACAAGTTAATCAAGCACAAGCTACTAAAACTTCAAATGGGAGTTCAAATACTTCAACTTTACAAAGATCATTATCTAAAGCTTCTACAGGTAAAACTTCTACAAGTAAAACTTCTACAAATAAAAAATCACTAATCAAATTTCGAGAAATTTCAGGACTTTTACTGACAAACGAAAAAATTCTTAAGCTTGATGTGATTTTAAAGCTGCAAATGAAACTTCAAGGTGAAAAATTAACTGAAACCTTTTTAGAAGGACTTATTTCGAAAAATAAAGTCCCTAAATCTATACCAGTAGTTACTATAATAACCAATATGGCTCGAGTTTTCTTTATTGATAAAGCACTTAATGTCATGTTAATTGATTTAAAAGCAAATCAAGGATTAGATTATTCGATGTATGATTATGACTTTGAAAGTATTGCAGTCGATAGTGATGATGAAGAATCATCAGAAGAAGTTTATGGATATTTAATATTAGAGTTACTTAGAGAAGGTGGAGATCTTATTTTCTTACAAAGAATTCAAGATGAAGCCAAATTAGACAATAATGTAATGGTTGTTGATAAGTCGGGTAATGAAGTTAAATTAGGAGGTAATCATGGATGGATAGATTGTTTATTAATGGCCAAAGATATGGTTGATAAAAAGAAACAACCCCCAGCCGCTACTACTTCTAAACCGGCACCAAAACCTCAAAAGAAACCTTCAAATGGTAATTTAAAAGATAAAAAGAAAGGATTTGCATACGCTGCTGCTGCCGCTGTACATAAATGATAAATTTATTGCATCAACCATGTATAGAATAGATAGAAATTCACGAACATGGTTAAGACGAACGTAGATGAATATGGCACCTCTCTCAAGCCTTTATCCTAGCCATCCTGACCTCAGATTGATGCCAAGAGCAAATAAGAAACGAAATCGACTCATACATTGTATGCACTATTTACAGAAACTATTTACAGAAACTATCTACTAAAACCACCATCTACTAAACTATCGACCTACCGCAGAAGCAACCTCAAACTCTTTAAGCCAATCCTTATAATAGCACTTATCTTTAAACACATTGCTTGTCTGCTGACGAAGAATACTCTCAACCATCATCTCGTTCTTCGTCCATGCCTCAATTGTTTCTACTTTATTGGTGGTCTCCTGTATCTTTTGTTGATGGTCCTTTAAAGCATAAGGGTCAATGGTAAGATCAAAAGATTCAGCAGACTTGGTATCTTCGGTGATCTTGATTTCTTTCCGTAAACCAAGTGCATAATTCGAACAATATTGTATTATTTTCTCCCTTGCCTTCCATTGAGGAAGTATCTTGGTGTTGAAATAATTGTCACAATTGTCTCTCTTGATCTCATTCAAATGAGTCTTGATAGTATCATCTGTAGCTATTCTTGATAACGTTAAAAACGCTCTGATTCTTGTGGTATCCACACAGTTCGAATGGTTCAATAATTGGGGCGGAATCTCCACCAGAGTGTTTGTTTCAGCAGATTTCTCTTGTTCGGTATGAAAAAGCTTCATGATAATTCCCTCGCGGATTTTTGGCACAATTTACCATTATTTTTTCAAGGCCATGGAATTTGAAAATTTAGTTTCCAACCAAGATGCTTACAAATATGCATTTTGTTGTGCCATGAGAGAACATTTGTACATAGTTAAAGAACAAATCCAAAGAAAAGAACTTTTAAATCATGAAAAATTAAGTTTGCCGGCCACAGATGTCATTTTTTATATAGACCTGGTAACTGAATTCGTGCTAGGAGATTTATTGAAATATCATGTTAAACAAGATTTTGAACAACAAAAGAATTGGGGTGCTCCTCAGAGATCTTTGAGTTATAACTTTCCTAAATTATTTCTTAGTCCCAATATCAATTCTCTTAACACTTCATCAAAATTGTATACTAGTGATTTAATAAAGCTTACAAATGAGAATTCCACTCAAGTTGAATTTATAATTGATAGAGATTTGGAGTTAGGTAAGCTCTTTTATGCTGTTTTAAGGAACTCGTTTCTTAGTTATTGTAAAGTTCATGAACAATCTTTAATGTTGTCGACTTTTGTTGCTAAATACCTCCAGCAAATCACCATTTCATACCCTAAAATTTTCGCTCATAGGGAATATTTAAGAGAACGAGTCGATAAAGTTAATGAAGAATTGCAAACGTATAGTGTTAATTCTGAAGAAATTGACTTAGAAAAACTATATGAATTATTTCAAACTAATATTACCAATCATCTTGAATTACTCTTAATAAATAAAAGTCCTTTAGAAGATAATAAATTGGTGGTGAAAAAGTTAAGAGAACAAGGAAATAATTTGATGACAACTTCAGCTTATGCACAAGCCATTAAAGTCTATACAGAAGCCATTAATTATTGTATAGAAGATGTTAATATTCAATTACCTCAACTTTTAGTCAATAGATCTATAGCATTTATTGGGTTGACTTGTTATTATGAAGCCATTGATGATTTAAATTTGGCACTTAAATATGATATCACCTTCTCACCTGCTTGGATTCAATTAGCTTATGCACAATTATATATTGGGAATAGTTTTATTTCTTTAGAATGTTATAATTGTGCTATTAAATGTTGTAGTGGAGAGATATTACCATACAATTTCCCATCAGAAATCAACTTAGAAGAGTATAAATTTAATAAAGTTAATTCTACTTTACCTCAATTTATAGAGCATATTTTAAAGAGTGTTAAATTAACTGAAAAAAGAGCTAAACAACAAGGGTATTCTCAAACTGATATTGCATTACTTATTGAGTCTATGAATAAATCTCTTAATATAATTAAAGAGTATTCTCAACTGAGATTATCATATACATACCCACCACAATCATCAAACCCTTCTGCTTTTGAGCTGCTTGCCCAAAGAGTTAATCTGACCAGACCAGCAATCTTAAATCATGAAGTAAGTCAAGGTATAATTGCTGGAACTGATCACTCTGATGATACACCAATGGTATCTACTCTGGGTGAAGATCGTACTGCTACACCTAGACCTACCAATGGTACCGATCAAACTCAAGCTAGAGGTCAAACAACACAACCTCAAACTGCAGCGGGTCCAATAAATGATCTTTTAGATAATTTAGGTGATATTTTAGATGCAAGAAGAGCTAGAGCTCCACCAACTACTCAGAGACAAGATGAACCAAGACAACCGGTAACCCATCAAAACTTAATGAGAAATATGTTAAGAGGTGTATTACCGGGTCAAGTTGGTGAAGGAATTACTAATATGATTAGTTCATTTGGAGGCACTGGAGGTGGTGGAGAATTTACAACCAATGGGTTTGTTCCAACAGTCACTATCACCACCACCCGTCACCGCCACTCTCCCGCGGTACGGACCCAGGCTGGCGCGGGAACTCCAGGTGCTACACCGGCTGCAAATCCAGCAACAAGCACAGAAAATAACACTCCTACAAATGCTACTCCTGCAAATGCTACTCCCACAAATGCAACGCCCACCAACACCACAGCTACTACCAACACAACCACCACAACCGGTAACAACTCCCAATCTTCTTCTGAAGACCAAGAGATGCCCCAACCAGATTTAGACTAATATATACCACCAGCGCGCACTTTCCCGATAAGCTCTTGACCCTCTGAAAAATCATGTCAGGTTTAGAACAGTCATTATTCCAACTTAAGTTCACCGCCAAACAGCTTAACAAGCAAGCCACTAAAGCGGCCAAGGAAGAAACCCAAGAAAAGGCCAAAGTGAAAAAGGCCATGTCCCAAGGAAATAATGATATTGCACAATTATACGCTCAAAATGCCATTCGTAAAGCCAATGAAAGAATAAATTTGTTAAGATTATCTTCAAGAATCGATGCTGTTGCTTCAAGGGTTCAAACTGCTGTCACCATGAGATCTGTCACTGGTAACATGACAAATGTCATTAAAGGTATGGATAAAGCCTTACAGACCATGAACCTTGAAAGAATTTCAATGGTGATGGACAAATTTGAAACCCAATTTGAAGATTTGGACGCTCTGACAAACTATTATGAATCTGCTACCAATAACGCCAATGCGTTGACCACACCACAGGAACAAGTTGATGAGTTAATGAGTCAAATAGCGGATGAAGCAGGTATTGAGATGAAGCAAGGCTTGGGAGAAACTAACGTTGAGATCAGTACACCTCCTGTGATGAGTGAAGAGAAAGAAGATCAATTAGCTGAGAGATTGAGAGCGTTAAGGAATTAGGTGAGTGTGGTAGGATGTAAGATGTAAGATGTAGGTACATAGAAATGTAGAAACAGTCACGTGAATATCTTTAATGAAGTAATAGGAAAGAAGATGCTGGGAAGGGGATAGTATTGGAGTTATAAGAGTGAAGGTAGAGGGGGGAAGGTGGGGATAGGATGATAAGTTTGGTGACTCTGATGTAATTCCGTAAATGATTATTATTGATGGACTTGATGAAATTTGTAAAAATTGCAGCTTGAAGAAATTATTGAACTTTATTTAAATGTATATCTTCCGAGTCAATTTTTACAGATTAATCCGTTTGCCTACTGCAAATATTATATTACCACTGAAGACAGCAGATTGGATAAAAAACATTACAGAGATTACCGCATTGAATATATAAGTAATAGAGTGGTTATATAGCTATTTTAATGAACCAATGTAGCACTTCTATATTACCATTGCTATGTTCCCTTTACGGGTGCTCACTAATCAGCGTCTCTTAATAACCAGCAGCCCATAAGTAATGTCGACATATAAGTCACAGCTCTAAAAAGTTGCATTCACACCAAAGCCTTAATGCACCATACTAGTAATGCCGGAGATGGCTGCAAATTTTAGATAACTAGGTCAGAATCACCAGCCATTGGTTCCCATATATTAATACAAGTATATTTAACATATTATAAACACTATTTATGACTACCATCAAATAAACCCATTTCTTACCACCACAACACCCACCATCTCTTTAATGCCTCTTGCAATTCCACTACCGTATCTCATCCTTGCTGACACATCCTATCCATCACACCCACCGGATGCGACATCGGATCTCAGGTCTCCATCACTACTAAATTCCACCAAAATCACCACCACATTCACCAAAATAACTCAATTGAACTACACATACACCTAAAAACATTTACCTACCACCCAATCCCACTACCATCTCATAATCGTCCCTCACATCCGAAATTTCTTACCCCATAAATACGACACCGCAAACGACATTTTCTGCGAACCAATTAACAATCCGAAAAATCCACAGTAAAATTCACTTTTCATAAACGCTTTCTTATCAATTGACTAGACAAAAATGTTAAGTTTTAAATCCGTTGCTACTAGAAACCTCACCAATTCTTTCAAAGCCTTAGGTGGTGTCAGAACTAAAGTTACTCTTCCAGATCTCGACTATGATTATGGTGCTTTAGAACCCTTTATCTCTGGTCAAATTAACGAATTACACCACACCAAACATCACCAAACTTATGTCAATGGTTACAATGAAGCCATTGAAAAACACGCCGAAGCTACTGCTAAAGGAGAAGTCAAAAAAACCATTGAATTACAAAAAAACATCAATTTCCACGGTGGTGGTTATACTAACCATTGTCTTTTCTGGAAAAATTTAGCTCCAGTTAGTCAAGGAGGTGGTGAACCACCAAGTGGTGATTTAGCTAAACAAATCACCGAACAATATGGTGATCTTGACAAATTAATTGGCTTAACCAACACCAAATTGGCAGGAATCCAAGGTTCAGGTTGGGCTTGGATTGTTAAGAATAAAGAAAATGGTGGTAAATTAGACGTTATTACTACTTATAATCAAGATCCAGTTACTGGCCCATTTGTTCCATTAGTTGGAATTGATGCTTGGGAACATGCTTATTATTTACAATATCAAAATGTTAAAGCTGATTATTTTAAAGCTATTTGGAATGTTATTAACTGGAAAGAAGCTGAAAAGAGATTTTTAGTTAATTAGTTAAATATATTTATTTGAATTAAAATGTCGCTACTCCAAGTAATGAAGCAGCATTTTTAATATCGATATCTTCTAATTCAGGTTTTTCAGGTTCTTTCTTTTGTTCAGTTTCAGTTGAAAGTGATCTAAAAGTTCTTGAAGACCATGAATCTCCTTGTGAAGATTGTGATTGAACTAAATTATGTTTTAAGTTACTGAGATTTTCTCTATTAAGTCTAGATAATCCTCCTCTTTCATCAATTATTCTAATATCTAATCTAATATTTTCAAGATTTTTTAAGATTTTACGATGATTATCAACTTTATTTAAAGTATATTTTTTAAGTAATTGATGAAATTTATTTTCAACATGATTAATTATTTCATCTTTTTCAAATAACATTTCTCCAGAGATTCGTTTTAATTGTAAATTTAATGATTCTTCAGATTTTGAAGCATATTCAAGTGATCTAACCGCTTCATCAACTTTGATAGGATCTAAACTTGATTTATTTTTGATCTTGGTTACTTGTAAAGATTTAGCTTTAGTTTGTTGTTGAGCTTGAACTAATTCTCTCATAATTAAATGTCGATTAGTCATGGCCTCTTTAATTTGATAGAAATCATTAAATAAAATTTGCAACCCGTCTCCAAGAGTACCCATATCATTGTACAGTTGAATTAATATTAAATCGGCTTCAATTAACTTGATTTTTGATAATTTTTCCCACATGTTTTTCATTCCCGGATGCATTATTTCAATTTGACTTAAATTTTGTAATTTAGAGCTTAATTCTCCAAAATTGGTTGCCAATAATTTTTCGGATTTCGATATTTTATCTAAACATTTGAATATTTTTTGACAACTTACGTAATATTCTTTAATAAGAGGTCTAAAATCAGCCAAATCTTGATATTCATCATAAGGTATTGAAAGCTGTTTTAAAGTTTTTCTTAATAACCCACTGGCTAAAGAAGTTTTACGATTGGTATTAATTACAGAGTACCCAAAATCACTTTCAATAAAGTAGACAAACTCTTCGTCTCTGATGATAATACGATTCGAACAAAGTCTATCAAACCATTCTTGAAAGTTACTTATCAATTGTTTTTGTTCATCTTCACCGCCGGGTGGATATGAGGTAGTAATTGGAGGGATTTGGGGGACAAAACATTCTAAATTGGATATGGTTAAGTATTTATTGAATTTGACCATTTCCTGATACGTACGGCGTATCTCTTTGTATTGTTGTTGGCGGAATCTGGGTAAGTTTTCTATATAGGCGTTGAATTTTAAGATAGGATTGCCAGGTTTACTCTTTTCTATGGATAAAAGTTTTAGAGAAAGCAGGTATTTTTTGGCGAATCTTTCAGGAATGAGTTTACGTAGTTCTTGAGGAGAGAGTATTGTACCATCAGAAGAAGGATCTGAAGGGTGTTGAGGATCTTGTTCGTTATTCTGTTCGTTATGGTCGATTGAATGTTGGTGGTCATGTGGGGGATTTTGGGGATCTTGTTGTTCAATGTTCGTTTGAGATTGTGGTTCTATTGGAGGGATTGCAGACGTTGGTTCTGCAAAAGGATTGTTATTTTCGAAATCATCTGGATCGTATGGTACAGCAGACGTCATGTTCAGGGTCAGTGAGGTGAGCTGCGACGAGTGCGGATTTGACTGGGGTCGGGTCGATTTTTCACGGCGGTTTGGCCGACTGGTGGTGCTGAGGCCGCCTGGTAGATGGTGCTGAGGCCGCCTGGTAGATGAAGCAGTTTATGGGCCGGCGAGTGCTTATGAGTTAAATAACACCTAAGGCTTTTAAAACATTGTTTCATAAGTATATGACTCTCTATACCCATTCTCCTACCCAGGGCCCATTGAAATCCGTTGCTTCATCTTGTTTAAAATACGGGAAAATCAAAATACCACAGCACGTGACCAACATTTTGATAATGATTTAATGTCTTCGCGATGAGATAAATTTTTCATTATGGCTGCTCCAACTGCAATTAAATCAAGTGCCCTAGTGGTACAGAAGTCCGTTGGCTTTGCCCAACAAGACAATGACGATGACATGATCGATGTAAATGCTATTCCTCAAGAGAACGACGTGGAAGAAGAATCCAAACAAAAGGAAACCGCAGGTGTAGTGTTTGATGAATCAGGTAAACCTAAATTTACACCAGCATCTAAAAGTGGAATGAAAGTTAAACTAGAAAGCAGAAAAGTCCCAGTTCCTCCCCACAGAATGACACCATTGAAGCATACCTGGAGTAAAATCTACCCTCCATTAGTGGACCATTTAAAGTTACAAGTTAGAATGAATTTAAGAACTAAAACCGTCGAATTAAGAACTAACAAAAGTACAGTTGATGAAGGAGCATTACAAAAAGGAGCCGATTTCGTCAAAGCATTTACATTAGGATTTGATGTAGACGATGCCATTGCATTATTAAGATTAGATGACTTATATATTGAAACATTTGAGATTAAAGATGTTAAGACCTTAACTGGAGACCATTTAAGTAGAGCCATTGGTAGAATTGCTGGAAAAGATGGTAAGACCAAGTTTGCCATTGAAAATGCCACCAGAACAAGAATAGTGTTGGCTGATAGTAAGATTCATATATTAGGAGGATTTACTCATATAAGAATGGCTAGAGAAGCGGTTGTTTCATTAATTTTAGGGTCACCTCCAGGGAAAGTTTATGGGAACTTACGTACCGTTGCATCAAGAATGAAGGAAAGATATTAATATATGTACATTAATAGTGGTCTACACAGTTTATAGTAATAGAGATCTAGGACGAGCTCTGCCGACCGGGCCCAACTCTAGCTTCAACTCTGGCCCCAACTCTGACCTTTTCGGCCCTTCTACGCCAACAAATCGCTTGTGAAATCGTCTACATGCTCTGATTTGTTATCAAGCAACTCGTCGAGCTTCAAGTTCTTTCTCATGGCATAAGCATCTTCTCCATCTTGATAATACGACTTTTCAATCGTATTCACCTCAAACTTTAAAGAGTCTCTATACAAGTGTAATGCTGCTCTATTGGACTTTCTAACATGCAATGAAACATATTCAGCACCAAAAGATTCACATAAAGCATATAAAGATTGTTTCATTAATCTATCAGCCAAGCCCATTCTTCTATAAGTTCTCATGACTGAAATAGAGGTTATATGACCATGAGGTGTTTTATCTTCGGCTTCTGGATCGTCTTCCATTTTGGCCAAAACGTAACCAACGATTTTTTCACCTTTATTTATATAAGCAGGATCACCTTTAGGGTCTACATGAATTGGAGTTTCAACTTCTGGGTCCCAATCTTCTATATCATCATAGGTGGTAGCGACAAAACTAGCTTGGGGCCACGACAATGCATGGTACATGTAATACTTTGCTAAGTAGTTTTCGGGTAAGTTATGTAAGTTAGCGTTTTGAATGGCTTGGATATCGTAGATATCTGCCTGTCGAATTTTAATGCCCATTAAATTTTTTCACCGCGGCCGGAGAATTTGGTGATGGAGAGGTGGAGGTGTGAATGAAGATGTGGAGGAAGACATGAAGATGAGGAAGTGACATGAAGATGTGGCATTGTAATTTATATAAGTGGGTGGCAGGGGATGGTGGGGTTATGGTGGGTGTGGTGGAATGCATTCGTAGGTCCTAAAGAACTCACCCAGCTGCCCGCTGGTACCGCTGGTACCGCTGGCACCGCGCTTGCAACATCGCAGCACCAACCTAAGCGCAGCACTAACCCATACGGGCCTCCCGCTCAATAACACTGTCGTCAAACTTAATAAGAAACACCGTCCTCAATGGATTCTCTTCTTCCGCCATAGTATGTGCTGTCACCTGCGAATAAAACCCTGCACTATCTAACGCTCCTTCTATTATGCCCGCCACAAACGATGAACAACTCAAATTCCCATACTCTTTGGGCACATTGATGAACTTACTCACTAATGGAACATTATCAAATATCATATACTCATTAGCACTATCTTGGGACTTTTCTAATTCGTTGGCGATTTTGCCAAACATCGTTTTCCATAAATTTGAATGAATGAATTGCAAAATCTCAACTATTCGAGTTTCTCTTTTACTATACTTTACACCTTCTCTACTCTTGGTTAATTCAAGAAACCTCTGGCCCACTTGATAGCCTAAACCATTAAGACGATTTTCAAGATCTTGGATCCCTTTGGACTTTTTATAGTTGAAACTGACGATTTCACAAAACAAAAATGATAATGAAGATAAGTTTATTTCAAAGATTTTTTTATTAATGCTTTTATCGTAGATATTGCTGGTGGTGATTTTTTTATTCATGAGAAGGTTAGACGATTCGAGGTTGATTTCATTGGATGCTGTGCCTACTGCTGGATTGTACCCGAACCCTGTGGCCAGGGAGTCGCTGACTGTCATTTTGTTCATTGAAGAAGTCACTGAAGGTAGTATAATATCGTCTGACATGTTGATATGATACCTGAGGAAACGATTAACTGAGCGTAAAATGCGACTTGGATCGCCAGGGCCTGCGCGGTAATCGTGCGAGTGGGCCCAGAAGAGTGAGACAGATCCACAACGATGAAAAGTATATTACTTCCGATTCAATTGAATGTGCTGATGTTCTAACCGTTAGAGAAGTCAAGGGTGAAGTTCTTATTGAAGGGAAAGGTTTATGAGCCTTCTGAGTTTGTTGATGAAGAGTTACAGTATGGGTTGGGTATGCCTGATTTGGTTGAGCATGGACGGCAGAGGGTAAGGCGAAAAGGTGGGAGCCAGGGCGTGGGTGGAGGTGGTAGAAGGAGAGGAAAGGCTGTGATTGGTGTGTGGAGCAAGCGGGGGCGTTTAGAGGGTCCTAGGGTGAATTGGGGGAGAGTGGAGGGTGCAGTGGAGGGTGCAGTGGATGGGCCTACAGTAAAGAGGGTGGTTGGGGCGGTGAAGAAAGAAGAAATGACGGCAGGGGAACCCAGCAGGGAGTCTGTGGGGGCCGCAGGGAGCGTGTTGGAGGAAGAGGAGTCCAGAGGAGGGACCAGAGGAACGTCCAGGACCATAGAAGGGCCCACAGACGAGCCCACTGGAGGTCCCACTGGAGGTCCCACTGGAGGTCCCACAGAAAAGCCCGCAGAAGAGACTACCGCTGAGCCCACAGAACAGGCCATATCTGTAGCCAGGCCCACAGAGCACCTCGACCCACCACCAACCATCTCTATACCAACACCCACATTTCTTCAAATCACCATGAACTCAAAAAATGGCCCCTACACCATCAACAAATTCCAAGAAATTCCCCCTCATATCCGTAAATCCCTCTCTCATCACCAACTCAATACCTTTTTCAAAGGCCCCGACCCATTTAACCTCCTCCAAACCGTTGGCTGCAAAAAATAATTCAATGATGTCTCGGTAGGCGCACGTCCTTTAAAACAGCCTCACTCTCCTCATATATTCGCACTACTTTGATGCGGCGACAAAAAATTGATAACTGATTGTGCTGGCTTATGAATAATAAGACGAAAGTTCAATAATTTAAGTGATTTTAAAAAGATTTTTTCAAAACTAACAGAAATCCTTCAAGATTTTCCGAATATTAAATAAATTTCTCAATTTTTTTACCATGTCTTCCGAAAATACCGATCGAGCGGGCGAATCTACCACATCTTCCAATACTCCTGATCCTCAACCGGAACCCACGTTAAATAAAGATCAACTAATAGAAAAAGTGAAAAACATTCCAATAGAGAAACTCCGAGAGATAATAACCAATCAAATCGATCTAGAAATCCGTCTAAAGCATAAAGAATTAACCTTAACTGAAGAAGAAATCGGCAAATGTGAATCACAAATGATAACTTTAAGAAACTATTTCAAGATCCCTCGTGAAAGATCTTTGGATAATGAACCAAACGATTTCACCGTCAAGTATTTTGACCTCTTAAATCGGTCTTTATCGGTTAATTATAATCAACAAGAGCCTTTAAAATCACCCGCTGCTGCAGTAGATATTAATGAATTTAATGATCCTTTGGGTCCAAATACCCATACTTATCGTACCAGATCAACCACATCATCATTAAGACCATCAATGAATTCATTTGGTAATAAGCAAATGACTATAGGATGTCTTTATAGAAGAACAGATGGTATTATAGTTAAATTAACTTGTCCAGATTGTAAAAGAAGTAACTTTTCCTCTGCTCAAGGGTTTCTTAATCATAGTAGAATAGCACATAATCAAGAATATACTTCTCAAGATGCTGCTGCATTAATTTGTGGAGAAATCTTACCAGATCAAGAGCAAGATGAAGAAGGTCTTGCAAGTATAAAGAATTTACAAGAGAAGAAACTTGATCCGAGTAAAAATTTGAATGTTAATGAGATATATTTCAATGGGTTAAGTAATACATTAAATACTGTGCATAGAGGTAGTATTGAAAAGTCTATACTGCCATTTGAAACTGGGGCCAATATGCTGGCCTCAGGTTCCGCATCAGACTCAGCACCTGACGGTGCCAAAGCTACCACCGCGCCCGCACCACCTGAAGAAAGTGAATTAATGAAAAAGTTAATTAAAAATGGTGTAACAAAAGATAAACAGGGATATGATGAATTAATTGATGAATTTAAACCTCAAGATGATATTACAAGTTATATTTCAAGTAGTGAAGAAGAAGAACTAGAGTCTGAAGATCGGTCTAAATTAAAGAGAAGAAGATCTAGAGCTAATGTCGCAATACCTAGTTCACCAGAAATTGAACACCCACCATTACCAAAGATTAAATTAAAACTAAGGAGTGAAGAGAAGAGAAAAAAGAAAGTTAAAACGTGAATAAAGTAATTAATTTGGTGGGGGTTTAGGTTTATAGTTTATTTTAATAAAATATACGGATATAGGGCATGTTGAAGGGAATGTCGTCCCACTACATCGTTTAAACTTTTGCAATGGGTCATCGGAAATAACCTTTATTTTTACTATTAAATAATACTTGTAGTTATAGTAGACGATTGAAATAATATAGAACATGTTATTATCAGATTATTCGTTTAATCTGTTGCGACATGTGTCGTGCTTTTTGGGGTAGACCATTTTACAAGCGTCCGTACTTTTTCTAGGCCAAAATGTAACCAGTGTAAAATATAGAAGTTGTAACGTTAACCAGGACATAAATCTATTAAAAGATCACTATATACCATTTAACCGATTGAACACTCTGTATTCTTAAGTTACGTCATATATAGATAGTTCTACAAGAAACGATAGTATTAGAGCAACTATTTAAAATAGCGGTAAAAGAGATTTTGATCCTTTGCAGAAATATAGCCCACTAACATTGTTGGTGAACTGGGCAGTTCAAAAGGATTTATATGAACAAGTATTAGCGGTTGACTCTGAAATCTCGACTATTGAGTAACAATGATTATAAAGGTTATAAATATATTGGTAGAGAATGTAATGACGATGTAGAGATTATAATAGGTAGACATTATAAACCAATTTGGTTAATGAGAAAAGCATAAAGTTTTAATTTAGAGTTAAAATCACCAAATACATGTTGCAATCAATTTACTAAATATAACCAAAGGGATGTAAAAAATAATAGAACACGTCCCAAAATAAAGCCAGGATTATTGAATTCACGACCAATAAGTTTGAATTTTTCAGTTTACGGAAATATTTTTAGACTAAATGTCGTGGCGAATGATAGTTGAGATGTCGTGAAATTTAAACCAAAGGTTTTTTCTCCTATTAGGCGGATATATGCGCCGATTGCCATGCAGGTAATAGCAATTGCCACGGTTCAGGGTGGGAGATGGTGACAAATCACTTTGCAACGGTATGATTTAATGAGATACGACGTAATACGACAAATTCCACTACCACTTTTTACAGATACGGAGATGATTCAGATGTATAGAACAGCCTGTCAGATCTGAGACACTAGATAGAATCAAGAAAAATATACACAAGATTTACAATACTTTACTCCTATTATTGACTCCTTCGCCTCAAGTAAATTGCTGATCCTTATCGACATACGTAATTAGTATCTAAAATAACTCATGGTAACAATACTTCGGTCTATGACGTACACCTCTAATGTCGCATGAAAAAACCCACTCGGCATCGCCAAAGTCTAGACCGGTTCCACAACGGTTCTTTTACTTGGTCGTTTCATTATTTTTGCTTTACTAATTATTATTTAACATTTTAAACCTTTTATCCTAATTACCCAATTTCTATTTTTAATACTTAAGGGCTACATTTCTATTAGGCTGTGCAAAAAAAAAAAATATATAGTGAGCGACTTTGCAAAAATTTCATCACGTCATCAGATATATTTTCCCATTGTATAATTTTTTAACAAAGAAACTTCAAGTTTTTCCATATTTAACACTGTCACTCCACAAAAACCAAAGTTTACACGTCTCAAAGGCCTGAAGTTTCAAACTTATGTCTTTTCCTCAACTGTGTTCTCCCAGTTGTGTGTCCAATACATTAGACTATTTTAGTGCTCAATCTAAAAATAAGACTAATCAAAGTCCAATTGTTAAACATAGTTATAACGAAAGTCTAAGTTCTTTGAATTCTGAAGCAACTTTGGCTGATATAAAGACTCCAAAATCAAGTAGAAATGATTCTATTATATCAAATATGACTTTAGTTGATAGTCCTAAACTGGTGAACCATATATCCGATAAACCTGAAAAATTCATGGAACGCTTAAGTATAGCAGAGGGCATTAAAGAGTATAGTTTCAGAGATATGTCAAATTTACACACTTCATCACATGGCCAACCAACTTATAAAGAACGGGCCGTTTCTTTGGTTAATATTGCACCGGTTCAACCAATGTTAGCCAAACAACTCACCTCACCTCATCTTAAAACCATCCACCAAATACAAACTAACGATTATGCCCAACAAATTGAAAGTCTTGGTAAGAACATCCACCGTATCTCATCGACTGAGTTATCATCAATGTTTAATCAAATGGAAACCATTAAAGAGATCAATTTACCTAATATAATCTCCATTGATATTAGATCTTTTACTGATTACGTCACAAACCATTTACCAAATGCTATTAATATTTGTTTACCCACCACTTTATTGAAAAGACCAAACTTTACATTCTTTAGATGTATAAACTCTCTTCCTGTATATGAAAAGTTGATAATGAAAAATTATTTTAACTATGAGATTGCCAATAAAGCCGATGATCAATCTTTCGATAAATTGGGAAGTTTACCTTGTGGTAAATATGGATTTCCTAGTTTGATCATATATGATAACCATGCTAACACCTTCAACTTATACCATATGATTAAAAAAATTGTAGCTGATATACCCGAATGTGAGATCTTTATTGTTAGTGATAGTTATCACCAAATGATTAAACAAGTCAATAAAGTAGAAACCGGTAATAAGCATTTATTTAATATTGATGAATTAATGAATAATGACACAGATTTATGTAAAGAAATTACCTTGACATCGCCAACTAGTGCCCAAAGTTTCCAAAAATTAAAATCTCCAGATGGCTGCAAAAATAATATTTCACCTATTGAGAGTAGCACACCTATTTTATCTAATTTCAAATTACCAAATAATTTACCAAAAGAGTTTAAAATAAGACATAATGAAGAAAGATTAGATGATAATACCAAATTAGGTATTGATTTATTAAATAGATATAAAAATGAATTGAATAATCTACCTAGATTTATTGATGTCAATGAATTAAATGAAGACAATTTAATTAAGCTGTTCAATCAGATTGAAAAAAATGAAAAGCTTAGGTTGAATAGTGTTCTTAAATCTGATTCAAATGCCATCAGTTCAGGTATTGAACAAGGTTATAAGAATAGGTATAAAGATATCTTTTTATTTGAAGATTCTAGAGTTAAATTAAAAGATTTTAACCAACCTCAAATGTGTGATTATATAAATGCATCCTATATTGATTCCATCAAAGATTTGGAAATCAATTCATTACCTGGAGATCACTTTAAATATATTGCAACTCAAGGTCCATTATCCCATACTATAGGAGATTTTTATAAGATGATTTTAAATAATGATGTCAACATTATTATTTGTCTTACAAACGAATGGGAAAATGGATTAAAAAAATGTGAACCATATTGGGAACCAGGCGTGTATATGTCTAATAATAATGAAATTGATGTTAAGATTAATGAACAAGATACGATAAAATTAAGTGATAATCTTATTTTAAGAGTTTTAAATATTAATTATCAAGATGGTTATAGGAAAGTTATTCAAATCCAACTATTAAATTGGATGGATAATGAAATTTGCTATAATTCAAATGATGTTATAAGTATTTTACAGTTGAAAAGATATTTAATCGAAAAATATCATTTGAAAAACTATTCAACTTTAGTACATTGTTCTGCTGGATGTGGTAGAACAGGTACCTTAATTACTCTTGATACAATGTTTAATTTAATCAAGTATAATTCGGATTGTTGCGATAAGATTGTGCCCAAATTGGTTAATAATTTAAGATGTCAAAGAATATCAATGGTGCAAAATCTCCGACAATTCATATCAATTTACGAAGTTATGATTAAGTTTTCTAGTGCTAATATCGATATAGATTACGATAGGGTCGATAGATCTGTACTGTGCACCAAAAAGTAAGTAGTATATAGAAATAAAAAGTCACTAAGCAACATTTACCCGACAAGCGCCGGTCGACTAATCACGACGATCTACTGCCATGGCTGCCGGTCGACTGCCAATCAAGCCGATCCACCACCAATCCGTTCGGTGCGTGCTTACGCATCGCTTAAACGCGTCCACCGGTCTTATCAGATGGACGTCAAATTAAGCTTCGGGGCCGTGTACCATCGAAAGAGATTCAGAGATACAACCAGAGATAAAACCAGAGATAAGAGAAAGCGCCAAATAACACACAGTAAACCTCGTCTTTATATTACATCTATCTAAGCATTGTCAGCTAAAGCTTTCTTTAAAGCAGCTGGGTTAGCTCCCAAAACAGTGGTAAGAATTTCACCGTTTTTAAGGAAAATAACAGTTGGCATAACAGTAACTTCGTATT